>VDFB02256132.1:241978999-242458696 GCA_007258455.2 Sequoia sempervirens | reverse complement strand
AGTTGATTCCACTGAGGATTTATCCATTTGGGTTGACCCCAAAATGTAGATGGTGGTTGTGCTTGGTAAGGAGGAGTCCATTGGTTTGCATTTGGCCAAGGATTTTGATTCCAATTATCCCTAGGACCATATTGCCCTTGATTAGCATTATATCCTGTATTTTGGGATCTTTGTCCAACATATTTAAGTTCTTCCTCTACTTTAGGTTTTTTTTTCAAATGATTTTTAATTCCAAGTAAAAGGCTACAAGACCCTGTTGCATGATGTTTCTCACAAATTTCACAGAGATCAATTTCATTTAATGGACATTCTCTCAAAAGATGTTTATGTCTACATTTGGAACAATAAATGGATAAAGGCTCAGTGGTCTTCTTATCTCCTTGAATGTTGAGATGAAGGAGTAAATTAGTTTTCAAATTTGCAATTTCTTCCATTACTTGAGATACATCAGGAGTGAGAACTTTATTTCTTCAAGAGTTTCTAGTCCCTACTCTAGTCCTAGAGTAGTTTCTACATATCTCAATAATTTCTTCTAAAGAAAGCTTATTAATGTCTCCTTTCCCCATAAGATTCAAAGATTCTCTAGATTCATCATCAATTCCTTTAAAAAAAATGTTTTATTAATCTCATTATCCAAATCATTACTACACCTATTACGCACAAACTGAAATCTATCAGCATAATCTTCCAAGCTTTCATCTTCTAATTGTCTCATTCAAAAAAACTCCTCTTTCCTATCTCTTACTTGACAGTAATCTTGATATTTATCCAAAAACTTAGTTTCCATTTCCTGCCAAGTTGAGATTGTTCTTGCACCTAAACCCATGACCCAGCATAAAGCTGACTCTTTCAATGTAGAAGGAAATAATTTTAACTTCTCATTATCAGCTATATGGTCATAGGTCTAACGTAAAACCTTAAACTCAAAGAGAAATTGGTAACGATCCTCAAAAGTTTTTCCCCTAAAGGTAGGTAATACAGAAGGTGAAATTTTTTTCATAGGAGGCTCATCATTTTGTACATTCAGATTAATAAGATAGGAAAAGGTCCTATTATTTGGTGGAGGATCATTTTCTGGTTGGTCACCCACTTCTTCTTGATGTTGTTCCTGATTCACTTGTTGATTTTCAATCTGATGTTGTTCAACTTCTTGTTCTTGATCGAAATTAATATTTCGTGGAAGAAATCTTCCTAGAGGATCTCTAGCTCATCTCATCCACAATCTAAATTTTCTTCCTTATCAACACTAAGGCTTCAAACTTAAATAGCCAGATCTTTTAATTCCCCAGCAACAGTGCCAAAATTGATGGGAAAGGTCATTGATGTCACTTCTTGCATCATTTAATATTTCAATTATCAAACCGAGTGTGTCTTAGAGCTGTATGTGATAAGGGTGTTTCCATGAATTGGGGGGTTTTGAATTGTAAACAATGACTTTTGGTTGCAATTTAACTCTTTCAAGAGCTTTCAGGAGCTCATAGAAGTGGATCTTAACAACTAGTTTCTAACTAATTCTAAAGATTTAATCCTAACTTATCTCTTAACTAACAATTGTTCAAAATCCAATAACTTAGTTCATACTTTACTTGACTTTATTGCAATTGATTCATGGAAGGATTAAGCAAAAAATTGAATTTACTCTTAATCTAGAATTCAGAATTGAAATGTAATTGAAAAAGGAAATCTATTTACGTTTGAAAAAAGGAATCTATTTACATTTGCAGAAAATAAATATTAACCTAGAAAAAAGTAACACTAAATTCCATGAACGAATTCCAAACAAGCTTCAGTTTCATCTTCCCATAAGTCATCATTATCTCTTCCATTAAAACTACATGCATTTGAAAATAACCAATGAGTCTAATTCCTATGAACATTAATTAAATCTACAGTAAATGAGTGAATATTAATCTATAGTAAAGCATAATAAACCATCTTGAGAACACAATGAACTTAATCTAAGAATATGAGTAATCACATTCACTAGTAATGATTAAACAAATATCAACCTTCCTAACTTTCCAATTGACATGAATTAAACATAAATCAACTAAACCAAAGAACATAACACAAGGTCACCTCCTTCGGTTTAGCGGTCCCTGCTCTTCCTCTGGTGGGACCTATACACCGAGATTGAAATCAACTTCTTATTTGCATTCCAATTGGTCAAAATAGGCAAGTAGAACAAAAGTGCAGATTAAAAACATTACAATCCTAAAGCGAAAGATTAACTAACTCCAAACTAAAACTAAGGATGGATATTTATAAGAATATCCACTTATTTGAATACAAAAATTGTTGCAGCCCGCTAAGATACAAAGTGGCAAAAACTAAACTAAACAGAAACAAAAGTGTCATAAATAAATCCACCACATGATAATAGCTAAACATGAAGTTCTCAAACTGACTAAAGAAGCCAATTTGGAAGCACTCATCAGGATCCAGCTGGAGCGATCAGGAGCAAGAAAAATTTCAATTTTGTTAAATAGGGAGTTTAACACATCCACCTCATGAAGTCAACATTTAATCAACTAAACAAAATCCTCAAAGATAGGATGCTATTATGAGAGAAAAATATCTCAAATTAGATAATCATTTCATCATTAATCATCATTAAAAAGCAACACATTTAATGCAAAATATCATTTCTAATGTATCCTCCAATTAGTTAAACATGAGGCAAAATCAAGCAAACATTCAAGCATATAGTCTACCGCCAACATAGTTAATTAATATATAATAAAGTATTTGAAAACATAAAAGGGTCGATTAAAGTGGCATTTCATGCACTCATCATAGATCACCTCAAAAAAATTGAAAGCTTTCATCCTTTCAAATTATGCTAAATACATTCTTCACACATGTGTGACTGCAAATTCCTTTCGCATGAATTCTTGAGTTCATAACCTTAATAATTTTACTTCCGTCATGATATGACATCAAAGGAGGGGTTGATAAATTTTTTGATTAATGCTCCCCCTTAGCCAAGTTCAGAATTAATTTTTGAGTGACATATATGCATTGGAAGATGACACAAAAACAAATGCTTCTAGTTCTTGCTTTTTAGATTCTCCTTCTTTTCTCCATATTCTCTCCATCTCTTTCTTAACTTTTGTCGGGTCAACCTTGATGACTGATTCATATCCTTTTTTTGGATTGCTACCTCTCAATTTTCTACTTCTAATATGTTTCAAATTGCTACAATTAAAGCAAACAACATTCTTCCATCCAAACTTTATCTTATTCAATCCATACTTGCACTAGTTAGCTTTATGCCCAATTAAATTGTAGAGATAATAGTGACCTTTAAACAAATAAATCATCTTAAATTTGAATTCTAATTTCTCTTGATTTCATCATTTTGTTTCGCTTTACTTTTGCAATTTTTTCCCTGTGTCCAAACTTATTGCAAGAATAATAAACATCATTAAAAGATAATTACCTTTGGTTGTTAAGTTGTCTAATGGGAGTACTTTCGATATAGCTTCTTAAGTCCTTGATTTTTCCATCTTTGCACAGAGTCTTCTTATCTGGAGGTTGCTTTATCTCTGAATTATGTTCTTCTTCAAACCCTAAGCCTCTTTTATCCATTGCAGGTCTTTGAGAATCAATCAACTCATTAAGCTTTGCATAGCTTGTCTTGAATTTATCCTCAAATCTTTTTTCCTTTTCCAAATCTGATCTCAAAATTTCCATCTCTTGCTTGAGCTTTATACATTCATCTATCTTCCTTTGATTTTCAACTTTTTGGCAATCTTCAATCCTTTTCTTTTCTTCCAATTGGTGAAGTATTCTGGTGATATCATCATACTCTCCTTTTAGTTGAACACGGGAATCTTCATATTTTCTCCTCAGATCCTTGATACAATCATTTGCTTTCCTCAACTTATTCTTCATATCTTCATTTTCTTCTAAGTGACTAGCAGAAACCACTTCTAGAGGAAAAAAAAATATTATAATCAAATTTTGGGACCATCCTCAAGCTGTTAGGCTTCTTCAGAGGAACCAAAATCTTATACCAATTGTTGAACATCTCATGAAATATTGAGGGGGAGTGAATCAATATTCCATAAAACCATTTACATAAAATCCATCTAAGGATTATCACAAATTTGATTGAATTACCAGAGGAAAACATGAAATCAATACAAAGCATCATCAAACATGAACACTAGAGTTTTTATGTGGAAAACACAAAATGGGAAAAACCACGGTGAGGATTAGCTCACAATATAATATATTCGGATATAGAATATTACAGGGCTCATTTCCAGGACTCACTGTCCTTGAAAGACTCACAACCTGAATACAAAAAGAGATGGCTAACCGCCAAGATACAAAAGTGTATGGCTCACTGCCACAAGTGTGAACTAATAAAGAATTCACCTTCCCTATGTTGTAGTTTAGTTCTAGTGAAGCAAAATGCTTGAGTAACTTACTCAGCTACTCATCTATACAATTCGCACATATTTATTTTCAACTTCTGTCATGCAAACATTCTTCTCTCTTCCTCTCTTTCTCACCACACACACATCCACACCAAAGAATGCCTTACATATATACATGTGTATCCATGTTTCTTAATTAGGTCATCCTAATTAGAGAAACCTTAATTCAAAAGCTAACTTTGTCGGTATGGACCTAAGATAGATCCCTTTAATATTAATATGTAGTTAGGTTGGCCAGAGTTAAACCAAAACTCCAAACATATGTACACACCATCAATTGTTCAACATAGAAACTTGTTAACTCATTGAATTCTCCCTTGGACGACATCAAACTACTTATCTTTGACACCGCACGGTATGATAATTAATTATGAGAAAATATAGAATCTCCCACAACAGAGTGCGGGAGGAAAACTCACTGAGGTCTGCAAAACATAATATTGTCATCATACCTCCCAAATTCCTTCACATATCATCATGAAACTCCAAAGTAGAATACATCTTGTAGGCTCAAACATGTGTACAAATTCCTGTAATGATATCTTTTACTAAGATAGAATTCAGACCCAAAAAATGACATATAGAGTCAGTGTAAAAGTATAGCACTATTTACAACCAACTGGTAATAGTACCTCACAACCCATGCACCCTAGTCAGTTAAAATTGTGTCAAAGAATGCAACTGATGTCAAGGTAAATCATGTTATCAGCTTCTAAGTAGATCATACAAAAATAGGATAGTCCAAATCAAAATACCATATCAACAAACATTCATAACCATAGCAGAAAAATACTGGCAATCAACAAAATTTCATTACTTGTTGACATCAATGACAACCTATCAATTTCCAAAATATATCACCTCAATTTTGTTGGGGTCCACTTGAATTTCTTCATTTGACACAAAATGTCCCAATACAATCCCTTTTGTCTTCATCATGAAGAATTTTTTATGACTCAGGGATAAGTTATGTTCTTGGCACCTTTTGATACCTTCTCTAGGTTGCCAAATGATTCATCATATGTATTCCCATAAGTTGTGAAATCATCCATGTAAACCTCCATGAAATCATGTGCAAATTATGAGAATATACTCAAAACTACCCTCTAGAAGGTGACTGATGCATTACATAGCCCAAATGACAAGAGAAAATAAGAATATGTGCTCCAAGGGCATTTGAAAGTTGTCTTGTCCTGGTCTTTTGGGGCTATCTTAATTTGATTGTAGCTACTAAATCTATCCAAAAAAGAAAAGTGCTTCATGTCTGCTAATGAATCAAGTACTTAGACAATGAAGGGGAGTGGAAAGTGGCCCTTCCTATTTGTAGCATTCAATTCACGGTAGTTGACACACACTATCCATTTTCCTCCTTTCTTAGGTATGATTACTAGAGGTGACACCCACTGACTATTAGAGATAGGATAGATAAAGCTTGCATCAAGACATTTTTGCAATTTTGATTTAACTATATCTTGGAATTTAGGGTTCATCCTTCTTTGGGGTTGTCTAAATAGTTTAAAACCATCATTGATGTAAATCCTATGCATGCACAAGTCTGGTTCTATCCTCTTCATGTCATGATTATCCCATGCAAATGCTAATGTGTGTGCTTGCAACACATTCATTAGTGATGCATGTTGTACATCAATTAATTGACTATTAACATTTAATGTTTTACCCAACATTATCTCTAAAGTTAAGGATGTTATTTGAATAGATGAGATTTAAAGTCTTGCTATGTTTGAAACACATTGGTGTGGTCACAAAGTGTGTAAAATTTAAGAAATTAACTTAGATGAATTGGCAAGGATCATATCTTACATAGGATCTTACAGAAATGTTAGACAATCATGGTGCTATGGGTCCATACCATAGTTATATTGCATGATGTTCACTATCAAGTCATCTTCATCTTGGTTTTCTAACAAGGGGTTGCATTCAATAGTCGTCAAGGTTCGCAAGGAGTACTAATCTTCCTCATCTAGGGTATGCCAAATGGTTTTTTCTAGTTTTGCATGCGGCTAGGCTAATGGATAAAGGACCAATTTCTTAGTCACGTTTTCATTGGAAATGATCATATTCCTAGATCTACAACCTATGAAGGAATTTTTTGTTGACAACCAAGGTCTTCTTAAAAAGAGAGGATAGCCTACAAGATTAGCTTTAGGTTGCAATACCATAAATTTTTTAGGGTACTCCCATGAATCCAATTTTATTTCCAAGTCCTTAATGATAACCTCAAGTTTAACTGTGGGCCTATCTGCCAACTGTAGAGAAGTAGGTGTAGGTTTGAGTTTATTAACTATAATAACTTCATAGTCTCTTTGGTCATTACATTAATATCTTCTCCTAAGTCAATTAAGGTGTTCTTAATGAGAGTTTCATTTATCTTGACACCAACTACAGGGCTCCTAGGGTCTACATACTTGAGGATAGTTATTTTTCCCAACATAATATCTATAAGTTATCCTAAGACATGTATAGTCTGAGGTTCTTTCCACTTCTTTCCTAGCTTTTTAAGGCATAGTTCTCTCACTATTTTAGTATAGATAGGAACTTCCTTAATGGATTGGATAAGGGGTATTTTGATGCAAACATCCTTAAGTTGTCCCAACAAGTCAATTTCAACTTGTGTTTGATGCCTTTGAACTACTAATCTTTTAGGGAATAGAAGTTCTAGACTTGGATTAGTTGGGTTAACCCAATTTGACTCAATCTCCTTATGTTGGTTGTCCTAGTTCTCTACTAAGGGTTCCTTTTCAACCAATTCAGTGATGTGAAGAGATGAAGGACTAGCCAACATTTTCCCTAACTTGAGGTGGACATCACTCACCTCAACCCCATAAGTAGGGTATTGAATAGATTTGTTAGTATAAGCCTGTTGAACATGCTTGTTATTGGGGTTAGGTGTAGGTTGAGCTAGTAGTTGAGGTTATCTGGGTGGTTTTGGTACTAGATTTATTGGGTTTAGCATAATGACTTGTTGTGGTTGTAGGGGTTGTTGTGGCTATTGATAATTCATGTTTTTATTTTTCCATTGTTGCCCTTTTTGCCACTGAGGTTGTCATTGATTTTGTTGGGGTGGTAATTGAGAATTATAGATAGATCCTTGGTAATTTTGTGATGACCACATGTTTTTTTTGTTGATTCTAATTGGATTGAGGCATTGGCCATTGCTAGCTTTGAATATTGGCACAAGATTGAGGGTTCCAACTAGGAAAATTTGTATTGTTACCAGGAAATGACATGTTATAATTCAAAGGATCTTGTGGCATACCTTTTCTTAGTTGTCATGGTTTCCTTTGAGCTATGTAAAATACTTTTCCATATTCACCTTCTAATGCATGAAAGTCTGATGTTCCTTGCTTATCTTCAAAGATACTTGCCACCTTCTTGCATTTGCAGTTAATCCTTCTCTATCTATAATGTGGGAAACATTCTATAAGGGTCGCTTTTTCCTCTTCTTGCTTCTTTTTCATATGGAGGGTATCTAATTGTGTAGCTAGATGGTTGATGATACACTCCTTCATATTTGACAGAAGATTGCTTAGCTCTACTCTAGAGACTCAATTGGATGGTTTGTTGATGGAAAATGTCCTATCTCCTCTAACTTTCTTGGTGAAAGACCTTGAATATTTCCTGCATGCTTTGCATATTTCCTCAAATGGTGCATGAGAGATATCTCCTACCCTAATAAGGTTAAGTGCATCCATGCAATCCTCATTAATTCCTCCCAAGAATATCAACTTCAAAGACTCATCAAAGAGTCCATTTTGGTAGGATTTCTTAAGGAAAAATTGAAACCTCTCCATGTAGTCTTCCAAGGATTCATCTTCCTTTTGTGACATCCTCAAGATGTCATCCTTTTTTCTATTTATGCCTCTGAAATAATCCTGGTACTTTTCTAAGAACTTTGTCTTCATGGAATTCCAATTTGCAATAACATCTATTCCCAAACCCATAAACCATCTTAGAGCAGCATCCTTAAATGTTGTTGGGAACAATTTGAGCTTATGTGCATCTGTGGTATAATCATAACTTCTACATATCACATCAAACTAAAAAAGGAAGGTATTTGGATCCTCCATGACCAAACCATAGAAGACAGGTAGTGTTCAAGGAGGTATGTTCTTCAAAGTAGTTGCTCTCTTCTAGTTGGCAATGGGGAACTCAAAGGTTACATTCTCTAGTGGGTCTTCCACTATTGCATCACCCATAATGTTAATGTGTATGTGGGAAGCCTCCTCTGTGTCTGGTGTGGGTATTGGTGTCAGGGATGATTCTTCTTCAAGAATACCATCGCTCTGTTCACTTTGTCCACTAATATCCTCTATAACTTCATGTGATGTGGGGAGAAATCTTCCCAAAGTGTCTTGTTGCCTCTATATACAATGATTATGACTCTTTGGATCAATAGTTCTTGCACATTGTTAGTAAAGCATTTTTGTGTTGATGACTAAAACCTAATTTCCCTCATTCCGAAAATAAAACACTAAACTATGAAATCTTGAAATTACACAAGAGAATAATAAATGTAGCACCATCCTCGATAATGACACCAAAAATGTAAGGCCTTTCTAATGTTCAATCAACTTGGTGTTTATGAGTGGACACACAATTCAAAGGATAGGTTCCTAACTGAATAGTTCACTGAACCCTCACAAAGGATTTATTTAATTATCAACCAAGGCTTCATAAGATCTTGATGATGCTAGAACTGTATGTGCATTCATGGACTCTACATGGCCTATATAAATGAGTATAGGTAGTTACACCTGTACATAAAATAGTAAAGGTTGGAAAAAGGAAATAAAGTGATAACTTAAAAAATAGGAGAAATAATTTGTAACATATTACTTATGCTATGAGTACCTTCAGGTTAATACTATAACTTCTAACTACTAAGACTGAACTTTACAACTAACTGATATTACTGACTTTGACTCCTAACTGTTTAAGTTCTCTAGATATTGACTCAATGTACTGCTATAGAATGTAATTCATGCTACAAATATCATTTATGGAATTCACATACATACAAGTGAGAAATTAGATAAATAGACACAGTAATCAACATCTAATCTAGTACAAAAAGTAAGATGGTTTGGTAGTACCTCAAGTGGCCCTTACTCAAATTGTTGTACCCACATGGAATATCAAATATGCACTACTGATCAATGATTCATGACAGTAAACTAAAACTCTTTTATTGTTGTAGAGAACGGGGACGTGTTGTCATAGGAGAGTCCTAAGTAATAGGCTGCCCTAAACTACCTTAGGTTTTCTATGAAAATTGAAGGGGACAAGGTACTGAAGCTGAAAAGGAAGGATAGATGGCTTGCTTCCTTCCTTCTGCTAAATTTGGATGCTCATAGGGTCAAAAGAGTCAGTTTCCAAGGTTCGGTCTACTACCCAGATAGCTCATTATCTGAAGACAATAGTGTGCATCTCAGACTCCAATGTGGTGTGTTGGTGTCTCAAGGACATGTTGGTGTCCATATGGATAGAAGGTCCAGAAAGCAAACTGAAACACGAGAAAACCTACTAACTTCATGAATGATAGATGTTTTATACTACGATAGAATACTAGAGAGAAGAGAACTAAAAGTGTAACAAGAGGAATATTGTAGCTAAATTATGCTAGAATAGACAAAGAGAGGGTAATGAATTAGAACTATCCACCCGCGAATTGAATCTTCAAGTAGCTCCACTCACACGCACCTACACACACAAAGATAGAAAAACTTTGGGGCTATATTTAGAGGACTACCTCAGTTAGTCCCTTGCTTCAGTGTTCACACCTCCATGGATAGACATATAGCCACAGAGTACAAAAAATGATAAAGAGATAGAAAGACGTTAGAACGTTACTAAGAAAACTTTCTGCTAAAAGTATACGCAAAGTAACAAAGCAGAGCCACTGAATAACAATGCATGAACCTTATCAACTTCAGCTTTAAAATTTAGCTCAAGAGAAAGTAGTGAAGGAGAACGGCTTGTCGTCCATCTTCTTTAAGTCAATCAAAATTGAACTCAGCTAAAGGCTAACTTTGAAACAAAACATCCATCTGAGTAAAGAGCGGGGCTGGGTATTAATAAGGATGAGAGGAAGCACGAGGATTTTGGAGAGTAATTTGAGGATATGCGGTTGGAGATGGCTCCCTGGTCAAAATCTAGGAAAACATGATTAGAAAATGAGAGAGGGCGGAAATCACGGCCTGAAAACTCCGCAGGATTCGACTCCACTAAAGAAGTTGTTTCAAAGGCTCCCACAGTTCACAATCCCCAAAGAAGAAAGGATTATACAAGTTTACGAATCCGGGGAGGCCACGATTCCTAAATCATGAAACTTATTGAGAACCTCATGCCCAGTCAGGGACCAGTTAGAATCTGGCAAGGTGCTCATCTAACTAACAATGGCGGCTTTATGGGTGTTCATCCTGCAAAGCAACATATTGGCTACAGGGAAAAACATGTTGGGAAAAAAGCTCAAATGAATGGGCATATCACCAAGCAAGCAATTGAGGAGAATTTTTAAAAGGGTTCCCTAGGGAACCCTTCCAAAGATTCAACAAGGGGGCCCACACAAGGGACCTTTCGGGTTTGAAAAACCTGACACATTTTTTGCAAAATGATTCTTTGCATCGAGGAATCCTTTTGGAAAATCTCTTTTGTTAAGGAATCCAATAAAAAGAATGATCCTTCTCGAAGGAAAGTTTTTAGAATTCTTCATTAGAAAAAATACTCCTTTTTCAAAGGCAAGTTTTCTAGATTCTTTTGCACGAATTCATTTTTGAAAGAAGAATCTCACCAAGGGGGCCTTGTTTAAAAATACATTTTTTGAAAAAAGAAATATTTTTATTAAGGGATTCGTTGGCCACCGAATTCACATTATTGAAAATTAGAGAAGTGGTAGCCCCCCTTAGGATGGTGTGTGCAAATCAAAGGAGTGTGTGGCATTCTAAGGAGAGAAGAAAAGGAAGTGATGTTGTGGCCCATAAGACATAGCAAGATGTAAATGTGGAAATGTCATCACACACGCGAGGGAAAACACATAAGTACTACAACATCTCAAAGAAAGTAGAAAGAGAAGAAAGAAAAGACAAAGAAACCAAGGAACAAGCAGAAACAAAGAAATCAAGGGATAGGGGGATTTGGGAATTTGGGGTCAGATCAGTTCTTATAGGTAACATGTGATGTATAGAATGAAAGATCATCAACCCCAAAAGATCCTAGATCATGAAGAAAAGCACATGAAGAAAAAATAAAAATAAAAAATTGGGTCAACATGGGAGAGGGCCTAAATGCCCCCAATGCTTTGTATCATCCCCAATTTTCAAAAATAAAAGTCACAACATATAGAAGAATGATGAAACATAAAGAGGAAGTTTACAACAAATTTTCACTCCTATATCTAAGCACCTACAAGGATAGTGAGGGTCCTTTAGGAATGCATAAATACAAGCATAGGGGAAACAAAACACACACAAAAATCTAATCTACACATAAAGAAGAGGTACCCCCTAGTCCTCATCAACAAGGTGTTCATTGTTCTCCCAATCTAGATCATTATATGGGGAGGGTGGACGAGCCTGGAAGGGCAAGATAGAAAGGGGAGCACCCTCCGACTCTCCTACAACAAGGGCCAAGGAAGAAGGCCCCTCAAGGTCTCCTTCACTCAACTCCTGTGAGGTAGAGTTCATTATTCTCTCAAAGATTACTGACAGAGTTGAGACATCATCCACTGAGTTAAGCATGCACTTAATTGGAGTGCCATGTGTTAATTGGGTGGGAGAGGAAGGAGGTGCCCGCGATCCACTATCAACCTCATTGAAAGGGGAAGTGGAAAACTCAAGGGATGTCGGGGCTACCTCTATCATAAGGATGGTGCAATCTAAAGTAGAGCCAGCTCCCGAAGAAGGTGAGCCCTTCGTTTTACCACCACTTGAAGTGAGGACATCCTCTGGCTTACGCTTTAGCAGAGGATTTTGGATCCCCACAGAAGAAGCAGATGCAAAGAAGGGAGAAGATATAGCTGAAACAGAAACCACCAACATGTTTGGCATGTCTACAAGCTGGGAAAAGGGAGAGATGTTCAAAAGGGACATCAAAAGTGAAGGCTCCAAGGAAGGGGAAATGAACACCTACACCCTTTTGGGGTGGGGATCATCAGTATCTGTCAAGGGAGCCAAAAGCGGAACTGAGGTAGAAGGAACATGAGGAGGAAGCATAATAGGAGGTGCAGAGCTAGGAGTTTTTGGCTCCCCTTCTGTCTTCTACAAGGTAGCTTTTTCAACAGCTAGAGCCTTTCTTCGGTGCTTACGCTCATACACAAGCTGCTTTCGTCAGCTCTAGAAACTAGAAGTCACTACCTAAGAAGGGATGAAAGGCTCTTGTTATACCATAGGATTTTCCTCCACAACCATGGTTGGTGGAAGGACAACCTCCTGGAAAAAGATAGGAGGAGGAAGTGTAGGAGTGAAAACTATTGGACTTGTCATTGCACCAAAAGATTGACCTGTCAATGCTTGATACAAGCTTTGGTTAAGAACTACAGGAGGCGGTTAGACCATGTCACAAACCCAAGCGTTTAGTGCTACAAGGAAGACTAAGGATCACACCTTGCAACAATCCACCCCTGACACAAGCATGGGGTTTGAACCTGTGACCAACTCTGATACCAATTGTTGGACTTGTCGTTGCACCAAAAGATCGAACTGTCAATGCCTGATACAAGCTTTGGTTAAGAACCACAAGAGGCGGTTAGATCATGCCACAAACCCAAGCATTTAGTATTGCAAGGAAGACCAAGGGTCACACCTTGCAACAATGTAGGAGTAAAAACAATGATAGATGGAGAAGCAGACATAGTTTCCTTAGGAACGAGCCTCTTCACATTTGTTGCTAGAGGGGCAAGAGCGGTAGGAGCTTGTGCAGGTTGAGATGCAGGGGAAAATCTATGAGGGCCCTTCCCCTTTCCATAAACAACGGGCCTAGGCACCATGGGAAAGATGGGAAGTTCAAACACTTGATGCTTGGCTTTTCACCAAGTGGGCGCCATTGGGCTCCCCATACGAGGCATGGGAGTGGGAGCCGAAAGCGCCATAGTAGGGCGAGAAGCAAAAATAGATGGAGTAGAAGAAGAGGAAGGCTCTTAGGCATGAGAAAGCTTCCCCTTTCCCTTTTATTGGGAGGAGGAGGCAACTTGTTGTTGCACAATCATATAGCGTTCCACTGAAATAATGTAGGGAGACGTAGGATAAGTCACTTTCAATGTCATTCCCCCAGTCTTATTCTTGACATAGGCACGATATAACAAGTTTGTCCTTGGGGGGAGTAGACTGACAAGAGCAGGCCAAAAGTGATCTAACGAGAAGCCCCCATGCGACACCAATGGTTTGTAACCAGTGTCATGCACGATATGCACAAAGCCCTCATGAGAAAACTTAAGACATTTATGAATAACCGAAGTGATTCCATTCATGGAAACCAACCATGGAATGCCTAGTTTCACTTTGAATAAATCTGACTCTGAAATTATAACAAAAGAAGTATTTATGGCCTTGGGTCCTACCAAGACTAAAAGAGTGATAGAACCGAAAGGAGGGACCAAGAGTCCATCATGTGTGCATATAGTGGTCTTCAATTCCTCATATTCCTCCATATGTTGAAAGTTGATAAGTAGAGTATCCTCTGCTATGACATTCACATGGCTTGCAAGGTCCACTAAGACATCGTCCATAATTCTTTCATTGATGCATGTGAGAATGTACAAGGGGAAGGCTCTTTGTTCATAGGTAGATCCTACAATGTGAAATTTATATCTGGTGACCCATTTGTAGGTTGTGCAAGAGGAATGCATGTAAATGAAACCATTTTTACATACTCAAAAGGAACAAACTTGGTAGACTCATAAGGTCTAGACATCCAACAGTGACCTATCTAAATTTTACTTCTAAATATCTAGGGGTCCTTCTGACTATGTAGCTAGGGGTCATAGATTGGGTTGCAAGGCTACACGCCCTGTAGCACACAAATTTATAATGTGCCTAGGATATGAGAAAAGGTTCTTCGATACCTAGAGACAAAATAGAAATAGTTCACATCAAGTTCACCAAAATGAAGAGAAGTGGGACTCACCGCATGGGACTCTAGGTCACAGGAGAGTCCTAAGCAATGGGCTGCCCTAAAATACCTCAAGTTTTCTAAGAAAATTGAAGGGGGCAAGGTATTGAGGTTGAAAAGGAAGGATAGACATCCTGCCACTTTCCTTCTACTAAAATTGAATGCTCACAAGGTTAGAATAGCCAGTTTCTGAGGTTTGGTCTACTACCCAGACAACTCACTGTCTGAGGATGAAAACTCGGATCTCAGAATCTAGCATGGTGCATTGGTGTCTCAAGGACATGCTGGAATCTGTATGGATAGAAGGTCCATAAAGAAAACTAAAACAAAAGAAAACCTACTAACTATCTAAATGTTAGATGTTTTAGACTACGACAAAATACTAGAGAGCACAAAATTAAAAGAGTAACAAGAGGAATGTTGTAACTAAATTATGCTAGAATAGAAAAAGAGAGGGTGATGAATTAGACATGTCCACCCATGAATTGAGTCTTCAATTAGCTCCACTCACATGCACCTGCACATACAGAGACAGAAAAATGTTGGGCCTGTGTTTAGAGGATTACCTCAGTCAGTCCCCTGCTTTGATGTTTCCACCTCCACAGATAGCCAAATATCCATAGAGTACAATAAATGATAAAGAGATAGAAAGGAAGCGGTGGTACTAAGAGAAAGTTCCAATAGCAAGTATGCTACGTAATAAACAAAATGATGCAAAGAGAAAATAGTAATGGACAATATCACCTTCATAGCTATGTGCCCTCAAGGAAAGTAGTGAAAGGAGAGAGCTTGTGAATCCTCCAAAAACAATGTTATCATGACAAACATGGTGTAGAATCCAAGAACAACAACTTGCAACTAAGAATATCAAAGCTTGCGAGTGAAAGAATGGAGCTAAGAGTGTGTAGACAATGAATTAGATCAAGAAGAAGCTTGAGATTGGAGAAAAATGTTCAATATTTCAAGAGAGAATGAATGAATGAGAAGTTAGAGCATATGAATGGAAAAGGGGAGGAAAAAGACCCATTTTTCATCAGTCAAGGAGGCAGGAGACATTACACTTCGTCACCAATGGAGAAATCTAATGCCTCTATGGATTCCAAAGGTCGGAATCTTGTCGGGACAACAACGTGGCACATGGATGTTCACACGACGCACACGCATCTCTGACAAAGATTCCTCCATTGACATAAAAAGGCGTGGGCAGGTGGATGAAGCAAGGTGGTGGTGGTGGAATTACACCATTGGATTTACATTTTCTAAGGCAGGGGTGATGAAATGGGGAATTTTCCTAGGCATGTAATTTCACTCCATTACAATTGCATAGAAACTAAACTTCTCACAGTCTGAAAAGAATCTTCAAAATATTTTTCATTCAAAAGTACACATTCATTACAACTTAATAATAGAAAAACTAACAACAATGAAGTATTGTTTGATAAAACAAAAACTGGAATTAGCAACTATATCTTGAACTAGATTTGCTCCTCAACCATTGATCTCAATATATAGGCACAGGAGGAGTTTTATTCACATAAGGACTAAAAATATAATTGAAATATATGTGTTGACTCTCCCTCAAGAATAGGGAGAGGACTAGTCGGAATTACACCATTGGATTTACATTTTCTAAGGCAGGGGTGATGAAATGGGGAATTTTCCTAGGCGTGTAATTTCACTCCATTACAATTGCATAGAAACTAAACTTCTCACAGTCTGAAAAGAATCTTCAAAATATTTTTCATTCAAAAGTACACATTCATTACAACTTAATAATAGAAAAACTAACAACAATGAAGTATTGTTTGATAAAACAAAAACTGGAATTAGCAACTATATCTTGAACTAGATTTGCTCCTCAACCATTGATCTCAATATATAGGCACAGGAGGAGTTTTATTCACACAAGGACTAAAAATATAATTGAAATATATGTGTTGACTCTCCCTCAAGAATAGGGAGAGGACTAGTCTCAATTTTTGGACTAGTCTCTGTAACTAAAAAACCATAATTGAAAAAGACAAAAGAAGGGAAGTAAAACTAAAACTCTACCCTAATGGTTTGATAGGGATGCACTCCATGAAAACTATCACGTCATGGATTTCCTTATCAAAGTAGACTCCTTTATCCTATCATCTTATTCGGTGATTTGGTGACTCATGGTTGACCATTTCAATGGTCACCTTCATTACTTCCTATAAATGTCATGTTTTCAACATTTTGGATTCTCCCCTATAACTGCCTATGATCCTTTTGTTGTGGGCTACAGTTCTGGCTGCAAGAGGTTAACTTCATCTAAAGTATACATATCATTAAAAATCATGAATTAATCATAGAATCATATTTAATTTTAAGAACATTCACACCTCCATACATACAAATACCATCATATCATGATTATATTTCTATACTAAATTGTTTAAGATGCATGAAAGATATAAAAGATGTATAAGGTTCAAGATTATCTGTGAACTTGGCATATTAAAATGTTAAAAGACATAAACTAAATGGAAGAAAACTAGCTATTATCTAGACCCATCAAGTTCTAAGGGTAGAAAATTGCCTCCAAATTCTATACCCTTCACAGAATCTATCATACTTCTCAGCTATAAACTCTTTTCCTTTATATGATCTTAGGACCTTGATTGTCCTTTTGATCTCTTTCTCCACCATAGCCTTAAATGATTTGAACTTCTCAAAATCTTTTGATTTCTCTTTCAAATATGTAATCCAAGTCATCCTAGTATAATCATCAATCAACATCATGAAATACATGTTTCCCTATGGAATCTTAGTCCTCACTGGTCCACACAAATTTGTATGTACCAAATCCAATGGATTTGATATGGAATACTCCTTAGCAGGACTTTTTTTTTGTCTTCTTCCCTTCATGACATGGCTTGCAACTGATTGACTAAGGTTTCTTGATTCTTGCCATATCTTGTACTAGCCCTTTTGAACTAATCTTGACAATATCATCAAAAATCATGTGTCCTAACCTTTTGTGCTAAACAAAAATTTCATCCTTCTATATAGTGAGACAACTCATTCCATTCAACTCATTGAGGTGATAAATATCACTATATGTTCTTCTTCCTTCCATAATCAACTCATTAATAATTGATTTTCTAATTTCACAACCATCAACACTAAAGGATAATTGATGTCCCTTATCACACATATGAC
Source organism: Sequoia sempervirens (assembly GCA_007258455.2). NCBI lineage: Eukaryota > Viridiplantae > Streptophyta > Pinopsida > Cupressales > Cupressaceae > Sequoia > Sequoia sempervirens. The sequence goes on along the minus strand of VDFB02256132.1, from coordinate 242,440,937 downwards.
TAACACTCAACAAGTTAATTTTTAAACCTTCAACATACAAAACATCATATGTCTTTGTCTTACCACCATCAAGACTTAAAGTACCCTTACCAGATATTTTGGAAATATAATTATTTCCAAGGGTAACTAAACCACCTTCAATTACCTTGAAATTCATGAACTTACTTTTATCTCCAGTCATATGACTAGAGCAACCATTGTCAATAATTTGCAGGTTCTTCTTCTCCTTCTGAGCATGCAACGCTATTTGAGCAATCATAGAATTCTTCTCTTCAGGAACCTTTTCCAGACCTTCTCCAGAACATCACTTCTTCCTTTTTTCAATAGCGGGGAACTCACAAATTTGCTTATGCAGTTCCTTGCAATATGTCCAAAATTTTTGCACTTGAAACAAATAACATTGAAATTGAACAAAGGTGCAAATGCATTATTACTAAAAAATTAATTTCTTCTTACCATAACTCTTCTACAATCCATAGCCTTATTCCCATACTCATTACAACAAAAATAATAACTAAAAAATGAAAAATTTGACCTGGTATTGTATCCTTATCTTTCATATCTCCTCCTTTTGTTTTGCACTTGAATAAATACATCATTCTTAGTCATTCTTCCATCACCTATTGTAGTCCTTTCTGATTTTGACCTTCTGAAACCTATCACTTCCAAACTCGCCTTAGTAGTCTTCTTCGACTGTTTTGTCACCTTCTTCTTCTAACCTTCCAAAATATGATCTAGGGTTTCAGTACTTTTACTAAACTTCAATTACAGCTATTGATTTTCCTTCTCAAGCTCCTTTCTAGCTATAAAAAATTCTACTTCAATCTTTTCACAGTCTTTGTCTTTTGATAGTAATTTCTTTGTAAAAAATTCTTCAACTCTTTTTGCTTCTTCTACCTAAGTCTTTAGTTCAATAATCATCTTTTTAGCATTCTTCAAATCTTTTTCTATTCTTTCTTTGGCTCTCACTTCTGAACTACAATTTTGACATTCAACTTCTTAATTTATTTTCCGGCCCATAACAAATTCTTCATAAAATCTTATTCTTCTTCATTTTCTCTAGAACCCATTTCAACATCACCATCAACAGATTCAAAAACCATAAACATAACTTTTCCATTTTCATCTCTAGATGCATATTCATCCTCTTCTTCAGTGGAATATTATTCTTCCTCATTAGTGTAGAAACTCCTATGTTTCCTCTAACCTTTTGATCTTCTCTAAAAAAATTACTTCCCATTCTTTTGCTCAACATTGTTAGTATTCTTATGAGGAAACTTAGCCATAAAATGTCCAACATCTCCATAATTAAAAAAATTGAAAGGTAATTTACCTTTATACTTACTAGAACCTCTTTGCAACTTCATCACAAAGTTAGTGTCTTATGAATCTGATCCAAAATTAAAATCTTGATCAACCTACTTCAAAGATACTCTAAAAAATAACTTCTTTCCTTATAGAATCTTCACTTTCAAATCTCATTTCAAATGTAGTTAGTGTTCCATGCAACTCAATAATCCTTAAGGTATTTTATCTTTAGCTTCTTCAATAATAGAGATTTTAGGATCAAACCTTCTAGGTAGGAATCTGAGAACCTTCTTCACAACAACCTTTTCTTCCAAGCTTTCTCCAAGTCCTCAAATATGATTGACAATCTCATCAACCCAGAGCATGAATGTAGCAATATCCTCATCTTCTTTCATCCTTAGATGTTCAAACTGATCCTTGTAAGTCTGCAACTTTTCTTCTTTGACTTTATTATCACCTTCATAGATATTTTCCAACTTTTCCCATAGATCTCCTTTATTGTTCTACAATCAATCACTTTCACAAATTCATTGTTAGTCAAACCACAAAAAATAGCATTTCTAGCCTTAGCATTGAGCTCAAGAGCTCTCTTTCCTGCTTGATCCCAGGGAGGGAGAATTTTAGGATTCTCATATCCTTCTACAACTAAAATCCATATGTCCATCCCTAGATTCAATGCAAAATTGGATCCATCAAAAATCAATACTTTATTTCCAGAAGAACTTTCCTGTGTCATCCCAAATCTACCTCAAGTTGTTAGACTTTTTCAAAGGAAATTAGCTTTGATACCAATTGAAGGGCATACAATCTACTAAGAGGGGGGGTGAATCAATAGATCCAAATAATTAAAGCTAATAAGTAAAGCAATTAAAGCACAACACAAGATAACACGTAACACTAGATTTTACATGGAAACCCAAGATGAAAAAGCCACGGTGAGAAACTCTCATAAAAAGGAATATAATAAGTGAATTTTATAAAGTGATGTAGGCACCAACCTACCACAGACACCAATCCCCAAAATATTTAGTAGGAACCAACCTACAGGAGACACCAATTCCCATCGAAATAGAGACACCAATCCCTGCCAGAATAATACAATAGGTAGAACACCAATCCTACTAAAATAAAATTCATGGTGGATTTGAAATATAACTCCTATATGCACCAATAGACACTCTGATATTGGTACTCTCTCTTTTCTTCACTCTTTTGATACAACACAATTGTACATCCCACTATAGTACTTTCAATGTAACCATCAATACATTTAGTACATTCACTGACATTTACAATATATTTGAATATTTGAAATATATATATGACATTACATTAACACTCTTCTATGTCGGTGAGGGATCCACACCAACCTAGACAACATAGGGTGGACCTAAATTCAAATTACATGAAACGTGTAATACAACAGTCCAAACTCCCACCAAAAAAACTTTACAACTTGCGCCACTATGGGAACCTTAAACATGTCCTATCCTCACTCCACATGCTTGAATTGAATTATGCACGCTTGTAGTTGTTACCACACATGCCTTGAACTTTGAATAGCCTGATGAAACTTCTGATATTTCAAACTCCTTGCACACTAAGTTGTGCCACTGGAAACTCGAGAAATTGATAGAACTAGTATAGGCATACTCTCCTTCCAAATCGTAGAGCTATGCCGTATTTTTGAAGGAAATTCCACCCATATTAATTAATCTCTCTACCCAAAAGATATCCTTCTGTACCACCACACTCATGTTGACTGCATACTCGACATGGTATAATAAGTTAATTAACTATTTAAAGGCAATCATGCCTCAACAAAGCTTGCTTCATGATACTTGAATAGATTAGACAACCTACATAACATGCTTCTGGAACCTTGAGACAACAGATAATACTTGTACTCCTACAATCTTCTTCATATTAACAACCTTCACTTCTGACGGCCTTAACACCCTTTGATAACCACTATCAATATCAATGACCTGCTGACATTAGTTTGACATCAATGACAGCATATGCTCAACAAAATTTGTCTGTATGAACTATTAAAATTTGTCAATGATAATCTTAATTAAAAATTTATGTCTTGTATAGTTAAATAAACATAATCTAAAAATATAATGCAAATTCTTGCTTGTAATAATAATCTTTAAAAAGGGGAGATCTAAAATCAGCATAATTTTTTAATAGCACAAAAATTAGGCACCTGAATAGGAAGAGCATCCATATCAGCTCTGTAACCCACAAAATGGGGACCTCCAGAGGCTATGGAGGGCACTATTACAATACTCTTGAATGAGAGATTTAAATAAAAACTTTAACACATTTACAATGACCTTGAAATAGTTCTCACTTACATGTGTTATCAAGAGACTAAAGGTTGCACTTGCAGTGAACTAGGAATCAAGACTTTAAAGGAGATAGATCAAAAGGTTGATGCCTTGTTGAATACCTGATTAACTCATTTTCATAAGAACCCATATCAGCAACTCTTCTTTATTTTAAATCATCTAATGTGTAATGAAATTTCTTGGTCATTGATAAAATCCATGTAAGGTTTTCATGTATCATTATTGTTAAAATTCAGCATATGGTATGTAGATTTTTCACTTTGTACGCTTTAACATAAATTGTCTAACTTAACCTTTGACTAGACCTAGAATTTCAAGTTCTATAATATGCATACACAAAAAAAATTGAAGTACAAGAAAATAACAAATAAAAAAATTGAAATCAAAGTAACACTTGCTCTCAAAATATTTAATTATTCTAAATTTTGGTTCCGTAGTTTTGATGCAAGCTAGATCTAATGCATTAAATCATAAATAGTCTGAAACATGGGTGATTATATATATATATATATATATATTATTTGCCCAACATAAAACAAAAAATATATATGACTGTTTTCTATCCAAAATAAAGTGGCTAGGACTAGTCTAAAATTAGTGCCTCAAATAAATCAACAAAAGCACCTAAAATCACTAAAATTAGGGATTGGTTTCTTTTAATTTCTACTAGAACATTTTAACAACCCTTAAAAATCTAACTCACTTTTCATAAGGTGTTTTCCATTAACCTGAACTTGGCTCTTAGTAGTTCAAACTTCTCTTTTGATACATGCTTTGTCAAAATATCTACAACTTGGTCACCTAGGTAAGAGTGAAGCAAGGGATTTTCTTACTATTAATAGAACTGTAAAAAAAGTACTATGTATTTAATCAATAAAAATAACTATGTTTTCGCATAGTCTAAAGATTAGGAAATATTTCTTTTAAATTTTGTATCTTCTAGATTCAAAATTTCAAAGAACATATAAAAGTAAAATATATAGATATGTAAAACAAAACATGATACATGTATTAAAAAAAATACATATCTTCTTCTTGAATTTGTTTCTCAAAATTTTGGTTTACAACAAACACTATAAATAAATAATTATTTCATATTATTTAAAAACAACTATTGAGTTCTTATAGAAGCTATGTGACAAGATTTTTCTAGATTTTATTTAAGATAAGATTGTATATATCTTCTCAATGAAATTAATATTGATTGAATTTGTTGGGTGACATATCTTAGCATAGATTTGCACATATTTTTAGTTTTATGTCTTTTCAATATCATGATATATACAATATTATTCAATATTATTCAATAAATTAATACATTTGAAATTCAAGCATAAAAAATAATGTATTCTAAATCCAATGGAAATATTTTTCCACCTATCATATCTATAAACTAATTCCAAATATTTTTCATTTTAAGAAGAAATGCCTTTCAAATTAATTTATTTTTCCACCTATCCTATCTACAACACTATTCCTTGTCACTCAAAACATTAATAGGGTTGACAATTTAACCAAAAAATTAATGCATTACAATTTTGTTTCAAAAATTAAACGACAATTGATTTTCATTGTAAGTAGAAATATCTTTCAAATTAATTTATTTTGCAACCTATCATATCTATAAAAGTATTATTTTGTCACACAAAACATTAATAGGGTTGATAACCAAAAAAATTAATGCATTAGATTTTTAAAAAAATTAAACAACAATTTATTTTTGCAATGACTTGCTTCTAAAATCAACCAATAAAAAGTACACAACAATGTCAAAATGTATGGCATATACAATAGTGCTCATTTCATTCAAGCAATTAATATAGTTGAAATTTGATTCAATGAATTAAATATCGTAAGACATGTAATTTATAAAAAAAAGGAAAATTAATTTTTGCAGTGATGTTTTCAATATCAACCAATAAAAAACTAAAACAATAGTTATACAATTATTAAAAATAGAAAATTAGATAAAAAAAACTATAGCATTCTTGTTCAAATTTTTAATTTTATATATTGATTGGTTAAACTAATAAAAGAAATAGAATGCATCCAATGCATGAGTATTCCTACCTTGACAAAGAACTAATAACTCTTAAATAATATAAATATAAAATAACCTAACTAAAAAAATATAAATATTTGTACTTGTAAACTATTTGAATTACTAATTTCATTACTATGATTTTAAAAATATTTATAAAAAAAATATTTGTACAATAGACCATATTTTCTTCTTCAAGAGTAAGGATAAAATTCAACTTTCATGTGTAAGTTGTCATTAAGAATATGCGATGTTTCACCAACAATTATTAATATGTTGGTGAAACACATATTCTTAATGACAACTTACATACCAAGACAAGCTTGAAAGTTGAATTTTATCCTTACTCTTGAAAAAGAAAAAATTCTTTATTTTTTTCCTTAATGAGAGACAAACCTAACAAATTGACTGCCTATAGCCTGTCGTTTTATTGATTTAGATCAGACTCTACGGGATATTCTTTATATCCTTTTCGATCAAGTGCTCGAGAAAATACTTAATTTTATATTGATAGTAGGACTCTTCATATTTGTGAAAATGGTATATATTTATTTTATTTTTTTAAATTATGTTTTATGTTATTTAGGGAATGTTTTGATGAATGATTTTAATATATAATGTAATTTTAATATGTTTATTTATTTTAAGTTTGAATTGAATTGTATTTGTCATTTTATCATTTAGATTGGATAGTCTATGTGATTAAATTAATTAATTTTCAAATTTTATTCTCACTTTTCAACATTGATAATTTTAAGATTTATTGTTACCTATTTTCTTGGATGTCAAAAAGTTTAAGTTGTATAGTTGAGGATGTGTATTTAAAGACATCACTCTAATACACTTTTTCAAAATACCCAATCATGGATTAAGAGATCACAAAACCATAAAAAAAAGTATTTCTCCTCCCAAAAGAATCAAACCCCAATCCTCATCTACTAGTATTGAGCATAAGCACTAATCAACAAATCAACAAGTCAAAACATACTACAAAGACATTTACCATACACAATCATTGATCTTATTACAGTATGTTTCAACAACATTCAACAATCAGCTCAGTGGCATTTATTACCACTATTTAGAGTAGAATACATTGTCACCCTTATATGTTTACTATTGTTAATTTAGCTTATGGGCTTAGCTAATGGTTAAGGATGTTGCACCCTTCAACACTTGCTTAGCAAGTTCTAAGTAGTACTTGTTAGCACAATACTATTTTCCTTCCATATAATTTATTAATAAGATTTTTTTTTTTGTAAGTACTAAAGATCTACTCTTGTAGTAAAGAAACATGTATCATTGGTCCAAAATCACACTAACTATATTGAATAATGAGCATGATCATGCCTTAGGTGATTTTTAGGTCTCAATTGTTAAATAATTATCATTTTTCTTGTTTCAAATTTTATTTATATATTTTAATCATATATCAATACCCAAAGTTGACCTCTCCTCATCTCAATATCCCACTACCAATCATACTTAATGTGCAATAGGAACACAAATAGGTATTTATTATATGTTTAATTCTTAATTAAAACACACAAATTACAAAGAAATATAAACAATATATTTATAGGAGAGAATACATTTTGTTCAATACATTTTAATTGATGAAATGTGTCTTATTGGACTTAGGTTGTTTGTTTACATTGTTGTTGCTTGTGTGAAGCCTTTTCCATGAAAAATCAAGTTCCTTCCAATGTTGGATTTGTCATCCTCATTCTTGATTTGGATAAGTTATTATTTGTCAATGATATTCCTATGTATGTTGTGGCATCTTCTAGGACAACAATATGGTACAACTTTAACCCAATTGAATTTAAATATTTTAGATTTGATTATGTTTTTTAGGATTGAAAGAAACTTACTTAGTTGAATCCAAAATATTTCATACTCATTTTCATTGATATGAAAAATTCATGCCTAATTTTATCAATGTTGTTTACATTGAATGATATTTTTTATTTGCTTGAATTTTGTAGCCTTCCTGCCAATATCCAAATCATAGAGCCTTTATTTAGTTAGGAACTATTTATTTCATGTAGTCTAGTCCTTCCTCAATAATGATAAACAAATTTCATTCTATTATTTTATACATTTATTGAAAGAAAATGACTTGATGGTTGTGCATAATAAACATATGCTAAAGTCTTTTGGGGTGCTAGTTGCATAGTGTAATGTCAAATAAATGATGGGGAGATCCTCTTCAAATATCAAGGATAAGAAACTACCTTGCATGATTCTCATGTGCATTAGTAGGGTCAAGGCTCACTTTTTCCTAGTTGTGTGTTGGTTTGTTTTTTTGTTAAAGGGTTTCTATGATATCAACTATTGACACCTACAAGGACTTGGGGGATGGTAGATGCACTCTTATTGTGGTTGTTGTCAGTCTTGGAGCCAAACATATCAAGTTAACATCAAAGTCAGTTGAAATACCTAGGTAGTTAGAAATGAGATGGGAGTTGCAACTCTTTAGATTTAATCTACATTCAATTAATATAGTTCTTCAAGGGGAGTTCATCATTAGAAGTGGTACAAAAATCTACAAGTGTGTGGTGAACATGCCATGCATTTTAGGATCCTTGCATTTTTTTCCAATGCTCCATAATATCATCCCTAAATGATTTAATTTTGATGGAAATGATGTGAAAAACACTTCATTATTCACCAAATTCATTAAAAAACACATATTTAACTATTAATTGTACACCTATAGTTTGGTCATATAACCAATAGGTATGGAAAATGAGAAAACATAATCTATAATGTAACAATTTACTTCAACATAATCTTGGCACTCTATTATAAGAGAAATCATACAATATATATAAATTACATACCACAAGAAATTATTATGCCTCCTCCAAATAAATACAATCACGTTAACATTCAATCACATCTCAAAAATTTCTAAGAACACTAAAAAGGTTATACACACCATGAAGAGTGAACCACATTCAAATATTTAACTTAACAAACTCTATACTCTATATTAGTTATTTAAAGTACATGCATCCTTCAATGAATTTAATTATTAACCCTTATGTACCTGAACCATCAAAGTTTGTACAATGCAAGTATTGACAACCAACGGTCCAAAAAGAGATCAAGAAAGAAAATATGTAAACAAACTAAAATCTCCTAGTACAAAATATAAATTCTATAGATTAAATCCCAAGAAAAGGTATGTCCTAATCCATTTCACCCTGAATTTTTCTAGAAAGGTGAATATCCTTGGGCATTATAGTGGCTCTCTTGGCATAAAATACATATAAAGTAGAGCCTTCAAATAAGCTCACAAGATAAGACTCTATATTTTCTCTCTAAGGTATGAAGGAAACATGGCTCTAGACATGAAACTCGATGTATAAAATAATGACAAGCATTTATTTTTTACCATGATAACACGAGGGATTAAAAAATAGGTCCAAATCTTTCCCTACTTGAGAAATCCCCAACATAATTTGATGAAGGTGGAAAAAAATGAGACATGTGTAATCAAACTACAAACAAATATTTTAACTACTACCCCAACTCTTAGGTCCTCTAATGTAAGTATAAAATTTAGGCCCTTATTTCTTGTCATTAACAAAAACACACTCCTCACCCTAAACAACATCACCCCCACTATATAACTCCAACCTTAGTGGTTCCAAAATTCCCCTGATGATGGATGTGACAAAACATTAATTTGCAACACCAACCTCATGTAAATAAGACCCATACCCATGTTTGAGACTCAAATCCCTTTGCTCATATTGCTCATGCACTCATTCTCTCCTTTGACATGCTTTCATGATAAAAACAATGGCAAGACAACACCCACAAAATGGTAGACTTATTTCTTTGAGACTATTTCATAGTAGTAATCTACTCTCTTGAGAAAGTCCACTTACTCCCAAATGAGATGTAAATCATAAAGGAAGGCTAAATGTAGACTAATGAAAATATATCCCCGAACACTAAAACCATCAAACTTATGGACAAGAAAAATAATAGCTAAGAAACTAGAAGAACAAATAACATTGCCTGTATAAATATCCATATGAAAAAAATACAAACACAATAAAAGCATAGTACATCTAACTCTAAGATGAAAGGACCAAATAAAGTGCCACTAAAATAGCGGCGCAAAACCTTGAACATAGTTCAAATGCTCCTCCCTTTCTTATATATCTTCCCACTTGAAAGAAAAAAATGTTGGTGTCATATTTAGTGAAACCAATAATGGTTCTCATCAAGTCCTAAATTTCATAGTTGTATGGTCATATTTACATATTTGGTTGTAAAATTAATCAAAATTTTAAAAAAGAAATTATATCACATGAAAAGATAGATTTTAGATAAATTGTTAATATTTATATAAGATTATATTGATAAATATATTTAGTTTATATGTAAATATATTTATTCTAAGATTTTTCTTGACATTTCAAGGACACTTTCAAATGGATAACTATCATAAAAGATTTCTTGAGAGATAAGATCGACCATCAAATTTAAGCTCTGTAGCCTTTCATTAACAAGTTCTTATTTTACTATTTGTCATGAATTCACCAAACTTACTCCTCGTCCATAATAAAGTAAATACACTCAACATTTTCCTTTCAACATTATTATTGCTCAAGACTCCACAACCCCCTTGCTAATTTGGTAGGCAATTATATTATTCAACAAATCATATTTGTAGTTGGAAAAGCTCTAGCTCTTTGCTTCCCTATATAATTTAAAAGCCTTTAAAAGCATGTTATTCCCAAAGTAACATTTTACATAATATTAAATCTTTGACTCTTGAAGTACCTAGGCCTAGGGACTCAACTAGTGACCACTTAGCAATACAATAAGCATCCTTCAAGCAATATTCCATTTGAACAATATATCTTCGAATAGTATGCACACACAAAGAATACAGTGTAGAAACACACTTTTTGTCTTTGTATCATGTTTTTCTTTATGTATCTATTTGTTTCTTTCTCCACGAGATCTATAGCTTTCTCCCATCTATTGTTGTAGTTAGAATTGGGACATTGTGACAGACGTTGTCAAATGGCATTAATGACACTTGGATGCAGTGCAAAATGGCTTAGAGCACACACATTTGCTTACAAAGACAAACTACCCACTATTAATGCTCTCCTCCTCATTTTGTCACTAAATGAATCTTGATTTTGCCTCCTTTTGTATGTCATAGGTGCCTCTATAATGTGATGGAAAATCTATAGCTTTTGAAAATGTAAGCAACATTAGAAGAAAAATGGTTTAAAGTAGATGTTAATTTTTTGGAATCAAATAGTCTACTATTATAAATAAAAAACATACAAAATTATTCAAAATTAAATGCCCAAGTACTTTTTGTAGGGTAAGACTTCTGTGTGTTCCACGGGTTTAAAAGAGCATATGGTTGTCGGCTTACCAAGTGTACATACAGACAGACAGACCAAAGGTGAGGCGCAGTTCTGTAAGTAATTGAATGCCTGCGAATGTGCAGTACGTTAGTACGAGGCGGCAATCACTGTTTCTGATTTTGACGTTAATGGCTCAGATCATTTCTATGATAGTCCAATGCCTATCTTTCATTTGAAATGTCAATTGTCAACTGTATATGTCTGGTGTACTTAATTTCTATTTACTTTTAACCCAAAAGTGCATATAAATTTGCAGTTTACCAGAAGATGCCGTCCACTAATATGTAATTCAAACCCTAAGACCATCAGTTGCTGCAGTTGATGATCTTTTGACCACAAGATAATTCCTCGTCTCCAATAGCTACCAGTACAAATAGCTACTCAACAGCAAGTCCAATGTAGCAAATTCAGGATTGAATGAATGAGAGATTTTAATGACGTCTATGAGACCAAGCGGCCTAAGCGAGCAAGAACCAAAAAGCTAAGGGATCTCCAAACTCTTTTCCATGATGGACCTTCTTTTATGAATTTTGACAAAAAAACTAGTTGTCTTGCTGATCTTCTCCTCTTCAAATAACTCATGCAGATTGTCAACATTTAGGTTGCTCTCATACTAGATGCGGATGTCCCTATAAGCCGTGCATTCCATGATAAAGTGTCATTCCGTCTCCACCACCCCTTCATTACAAAAAGTGTAGATTCTATCCTCCCACACTTCCTTAGGAATTGTCCACCTACCCGTCTCACATCTGAAATGGTATGAGCGGGTTCTCAGTTGAGCAATTTTCATCCTTACTTTACCTTTAATAGCTGCTCCTAGGTAGGTTTTTTCATTATGCTCCCACGTAGGGTTCAACTCTTTGACATAGTGAGTTTTCTTTCGCCCAATCGGGTTTTGTCCACATGGTAGTCCTAAATTTATTTGCAACATACTTTTTTATTTCTTCATTGATGTTAGGGCACTTGTGCAAGCTAATGTTCCATTTGTTTAGCCACTTGTTATTTTGCTTCATCCATGTTTTCTTCCTACGGTCTAAAACCTCTTCCATGACAATTTTGGGCCAGCATTGATTATCCATGTTGTCCACCTTCTTTAGATAACTTAGCAACCGGCTTATAGTTGAAGCCTCCAAAGGTAAAGTTCCCGTTTCAGCCAAAAGAATATCATAAGGGATAGTAGTTTTGATTTTGAGGTTGCAAGTGATTAGATGTTTTTGAATTCTTTCAAGCTGTCTCCAACTATAATTTGACATGCTACTTCCCCACACCTCACAGCCATAAAGAACTACTGATGTGACCAGCAAACCAAAGAGAGTCTTCTAGATTTTCCGATCCCAAAGTTCAGCGTTCCACCTGTTTTGGAGTAATAGGCAAAGGTGAAGCCCCTATGGCATCCTTAACACCATTCACCATTCTGCTCTTCTTCTTGAGTCTTTTCTACATATATAGAAGACGCAATTCATCAAGATTGCCCCCAGGGCCATTTGCATGGCCCATCATAGGAAATCTCCACGAGTTGGGGAAGCTTCCCCACCGTTCCCTTGAAGAGCTTGCCAAGAAATATGGCCCCATCATGTCTTTACAGCTCGGCCATTTTCCTGCAATTGTCGTGTCTTCCCCTGAAATGGCCAAAGAGTTCCTTAAAAATCATGATTTGGCTTTCGCTAGCAGATCTCCATCCGCAGCAGGAAAGTATTTGGCTTATAATTACAAAAGCTTGGCGCTGGCTCCTTATGGAGCTTACTGGAGGTTGTTTAGAAAAATATGCGTCACAGAATTGCTGAGTACGAAAAGATTGGAATCCTTCAGATTTGTTAGAGAGGAAGAGGTTTCTGCAGCGATGAGCTCTATTTGGGAAAACAGCAGGCACGGAACTGTTTCTGTCAATGTTAGCAAGGCTGTAACATCGCTTACCTCCGCTATCATTTGGCGAATTTTGGCTGGCACTAAATTTTCTGACGAAAATGTGGTCGGCAAAGGGAAAGAATTCAGAGCTATGGTACACGAAGTTACCGGTACCATTGCGGCAGTGAACATTGGAGACTTTATTCCTTACATAGACTGGTTGGACTTGCAGGGTATCAAGAAAAGGATGAAAAATGCTCACGCATTCTTTGACAGAGTGGTGCAAAAAATAATAGATGAACATGTTAATTTGAGGCAATTGCAGGCTGCAGCAGAGAAAGACATCCTTGACGTGCTTCTAGAAATGGCTGAAAGCGATGACAAGAATATTGAAGGAGATGATATTAAAGCCATTATTTTTGTGCGCCCCTTTGTTCATTTTGCTTTTATTTTTTTAACCCTTATTTTAAGGTTCTGGTCAATATAGCGGCTGTTTAGGGCTCAGATCCCTACATACAGAACCGATGTATTAACCACGACAGACAACTGTTTATGTGCAGGGTATTTTAATTTAATGGAAAATGTTGTGTGTGCAGGTTCTGTTTATTGCTGGAATAGAGACAACAGCTACTTCTTTAGAATGGAGTATGAGTGAGATAGTGAGAAACCCTCACATTGCCAAGAAGTTGCAGCAAGAGATTGAGTCTGTGGTAGGGAAGGAACGCCCAGTAAGAGAATCTGATCTTGGTGGTATGGAATACCTGCAGTGTGTGGTTAAAGAGTCCCTGCGATTATATCCCCCGGGGCCATTGTTGCTGCCCCATGAATCTACAGAAACTTGCATTGTGGGGGCTCAGAGGTTTGTTTTACCCAAGAAAACAAGGCTTATGGTTAATGTCTGGGCAATTGGAAGAGATCCAGCTACATGGGAGGATCCTTTAACATTTAAGCCTGAGAGATTTATGGGTAGAGATATTGATATAAAAGGGCGGGACTTTGAGGTGCTTCCGTTTGGATCTGGAAGAAGGGGATGCCCAGGGGCTGCAATGGCCTTAGGCACTATGGAACTTGCATTGGCTCAGCTTGTACATTGCTTTGACTGGAGGACTGAAGGCGATCCTGCTAAATTGGACATGACTGAAGCCTTTGGAACCGCCCTTAACAGGAGGGAAAGCCTCTTCGCCATTCCTTCTTTGAGAATGAAAGCAGGCACTCCGATGTTTCCAAATGTTTAAAGTGGATGGAGTGACAGCAATAATGCCCATTGGGTTTATTTTATGTTTAGTATATGTAAGAAGTGATGTAATTGGGATTTGGATGAATATAATTGTATTGTGTTAATGTTTTTATAATGTGCTTCAAATTTTTAGTTTAATTGTGACAAACTCTAATTTTCAAGAAAAATATTTTCATTTTTTGGTCCAATTTTTTGTACTTACTCAAGATTAGTTTAAAGATTCAAAATGGATTCACATAAATTATTAGGAGTGTGAGGGAATAAGTTGTATATTGTAGTTTGGGAATCTTAAACCCTAATGAGAGGAGCTTGTATACAAACAATTTTAAGACTCGTACTAAAAAAATGAAAAAAAAACAAATATGGAATAAGGTGAAATGGAGTGGATAGAATTAAATGAATTTTTATTTATTTTATGGGTATTTTTTTCTTTTTTAGATGCAATATTTGTTAAGGTGGAAAGAGTTGGTAGTTTCATAAAACTCTTCACGTTCCATTGTGCACAAAAGGTAAGTTTCATTACTAACATATTATTTTACTAGATATTTCCAACCCTGTTGGGTCTAAAATTTTAACCTTTGATGGCCCTTTTATCTATGAGGTTGTCTATTCTTAAAAAAATGTATCTAACCTTGAAGGGTTTGGGGAATGACTTTTTTAATGTATTGCTCATCCAATTTGATAACTCAATAGTCCTCATGGTCAAGGAGTCCCTGTAGATACATTTGAAGGCTAGACATTTCTACTTCAAGTTTCCCTCATAGGAATTTGAATGCTCATCTTATGATCCTAAAAGCAAGATACTGTAGTAAGTACTAATCTTCTTTTGAGTCCTTAATGATTTTAACTAATATAGCATTTATCATTTTGTTTGTGGCCTCTACTTGTCCATTCCTTTGAGGATAATATATAGATACATGAAATTATGGTTGATGTAAAATTGTTTGTATAGCTCTTGCATCTAAGGGTTTTTCAATGATATACATTATCTATTACTACGACCTATGTGATTCTAAATCTATAAATGATTTGATTCAAAATGAATTTTGTGATTACCATACTTAGAAGCATAGCCTCAATCTATTTCATGAAATATTTTGTGGCTATTATTATGAAAGTGTGACTATTAGTTGGTGGTAGTGAGATCTTTTACATGAGGTGTAAACCGCATGTGAAAAACAACCATGAAATTATGATGGGTTGGAGATCTTGAGTTGGGGTACATGGTGGACATACACATACATCTAAAATTATGGGAACTTCACAAATTTAATCACATCTCCTTCAAGATTGGGCTAAAAGTAGCCCAAGAAATGAATGTCTTCCATAGATAACATTATGTCATTCTACTAAGGTTCATTATGATTCCTCTTTATCCACATATCTAAGAAAAATTCCATCAAGGGCCTTTTAGTATAAAGTTTTATTGATCATGATATATTTTGATGCCACAATACACATTTTCCTCTTTTTAAGGGTAGTCTAATCCTCAAGTTAGGGTCCATTTTTCAAATACCTAACTATATCCTTATAGGTCAAAGAGAGGAATTATATTTAGTGAGTTCTACAATGTAGACCTCTTCATCAAGGAAATACTTATTAATAGATGTTTCTTTAAAGGGGACACGATTATTTGTTAGCCAATTGGTGATTACTTACCCTTTAATGGACTTTTGAATGATGCTATAAACTTGAATTCACTAAGAGGGGTTATGAAGCATCTCACCCTCCTTGATAGCATTAGTTGCACGAGGAATGATTGCAAGGGTTTTATCCTAATGTTAACTCATTATCCTAATTTAGCATGTAATGGTGAATACACCATGTGGAGAAGATTATGACCAAACATTATTTCTCAACTTGAGTATACTTTTCTAATAATGAAGTAAGGTATGGTTAATGAAGTATATGGCCCTTTCCTTTCCACCACCATCTTCTTGTATTAACATGAAAGGAAAAAGGATTTTGGCGGCTCTAAAGTATATGATTTAAATGAAAGGTATTATTAGGGAACAATAGTCTGGGATGGGTGAGGCAAAACTTCTTGACCTAATCAAAAGCAATTTGACAATGAATTGTCCAAGTTATCTAAGAATTTTTATTTTGTAGAGTGTTGATTGGATGTATTTTGAATGTAATATTTGATCTAAATTGTTTTATTCTCTAACTAGACTAGGAAAGTCCTAACCATGGATTTGATGGATAGAGGAGCCATATAAAAAGCAACCTTTATTTTAGTGAGGTCCACCTAAATTTTGTAGTGAAAGATAATGAAGCCAATTTTTTGTGGTTATGACTATAAATATGCACTCTTTAGGATTTAGCTCAAACCTATTGAGAATTAATAAGTCTACTATAATTTTATCTATTTTTAGACTTGTGAAAAAATAATCCACATAAGACTCCACCATATGATGAAGCGTGCCATGGAAGATGTGGGCTATGACTCTCTAATATGTGGCCCCTACATTTTTTAACTTAAAGGGCATCATAATGTAACATAAGGTTCCTTAGCAATTGGTGAATGTTGGCTTACTTTGGTCATCCTCTACAATAGATATTTGATTATAACTTGAGAATATATCCATGATGGAAATGATCTCATATTTGGTGGTATAATCTACAATTTGATTTATAGATAGGAGAGGGAAGTCACCATTTCAACATGATTTATTAATATCATTTAAATTGATGCATATCATAATTTTTCCATTATTCTTGATTCATATGACTATGTTTGGGATCGATACTATGTAATCTACTACTTTGATGAAACTTACATCTCTAGAAGTTTCATTAATTATTTCTTCATACTCAAAGCTATCATAGGTTTGATTGATCTCACATTTTGCTTGATTAGATTTTCTTTAACTCTGGTCATTAAGTTGTGGACATCTATATTAGGGTTTAGGCTAGTCATGTATGAGTTTGTCCATGTAAACATATCTACAAAGTCAATAAGAAATGTTGTATATTCTTCTATTTCCTCACACATTAGTTCGGCCCTAGCTTCAACATGTTTCCATTTTTTTTGGGGTGCATGTTTTATATCTATTGTGTCTCCTACTAAGGAAGGACGTACCTCTTTGAGCTTTTAAGCCTTTAAGGAGTAGGTGGTATATCTAAGGTTTTCTTTTAACTTTCAAAAATTCTAGTTCTCCTCCAATGTAATCATTAGGATGAGATAAAACTATATACTCTCTCTTATGGTAAGCTTGAGGTGAGCTGTCACATATTAGAATATTATTTATTACATCATTGTTAGTTGATCAACTTCTCCATAACTGATGGTAGTTGGTCAGTTGCTTCTGTTCAACTAATTTCCCTTTGTATTTATTGTTGTTACTATTCATAATAATCATCACCTATGTGTACTCTTTAACGGTAGATCAGAGCATAATTCTTTCCTTTTTCCTGTGAAATGTGTGTTGACTGCAGATGCTTATAAAAGACATTGATGAGGTTTTCTGGCCAGTTGTTGGGCATGATAAATCCTGCACAACATGAGGAGAATAAAGGCGTTGAAAATGTCATTTGAAGGGGATTAGAATCTGGCACCTAAGCAGTTGCAAGCTATTTAAAGGCATTAAAACGTTTGAAGATGATGCAAATGTTGTCATATAAAAGCATATGAAATTCAAAGGTGTTGCAGATTTCATTACATAATAAAGAGATTCTTAAATGCCCAACGCTACCGCCTGTAGTGAAAACTCTTTACTAGCATGTGAAAGAAGAGTTATTCACATCCAAATTGTTTTCCAGATGAATAGAAGAACCATGAATGCATTAGAATATGCAGATGCAAGAGAAGCGTTGGAACCTGCACAAGGACACGTGGGATGTAAATATGATTGTTGTTGCATAATCATTCTGCTTATCTGTAGAGAATATATCCAGTTTCTAGAATGTATATTTAATTGTATTTATTAATTAAATGAAAATCAGAATATAACGGATTTGTTATTTTCAATTAATTAATAAATATGGTCAAATGTGCATTATAAGGCTGCATAGACATTTTCAAAGATTTACTAGGTGTAAAAGCAATTTTCAGGTGCAAAAATTTGTCAAATCTAGTTGTTTTTTGGGAAGCAAAAGATTATAAAATTGAAAGGAAAAGCATAAATTAATGCATGAATAATATAGTTAAAAACATCTATAAATTATATTATTTCTTGCATTTAAACTTTTTTTTGGAGCAAATGTATACAAATTTTATTTTCAAAAGTCACTCTTAGTTTTGCAATCCAAGCATTAGGGGGTTATATATGGAACTTTTTAATACAATGACAAATAATGCACCAAAAATCACGCTTCCCAACTCTCAACTTTCGAAAGGAGATAATTATGTTGTCGGCAAGAAAAAAGTACAAACCCAA
The DNA here is from genome assembly GCA_007258455.2 of Sequoia sempervirens. NCBI lineage: Eukaryota > Viridiplantae > Streptophyta > Pinopsida > Cupressales > Cupressaceae > Sequoia > Sequoia sempervirens. The sequence continues at coordinate 242,422,359 of VDFB02256132.1, read as the reverse complement.
CTTGAGTTTGAGGACCTTTGGGATATAGTCTCCAAGAATATCACTAGACCTACAAGTGCTACCAAATCAAGTTTGACAAGGCCACTCAAAAGGCCAAATTGATCATTCTATTTGAAGTATCTAATGAGGTGCAACTTCATATTAGAATAGCTACTGCTGTAAAAGACACTTGGGATTGTCTTAAAACAGTTTATGAGGCCAAAGATCAAAATAAAATTCTCCACTTGTAATGCTAGTTACATTGCCTTCAAATGCAATATGAGAAACTGGAGACATTTCTTAGAAGAGTAATAGGAGATTAGGACATCATTGCTAAGTGTTAGGAGAAGAAGTCACATATGCATCTCTTGTACCCATAGTTCTGAGAGAACTACCCCCTTTATTTTACATGTTTGTCACTTGTCTCAATGTGGCAAGTAAAATGCCATCCTTTGAAGAGTCAGTAAAATTGCTTCAACAAGAAGAAGCAATCCATAGTTAGACATTAGAATCCCAAGACAATTAGGCTCTCACAACAAAGCAAAAGGGAAAACAACCTGAACATCGGAGTGGTCCATCAGGATCATCAAAACTAAATCAGGAAAACTCTTCCAAGAAAAAGAAATGTCTCATTTATGGAAGAAAGGGACATAATCTCAAAGATTGTTGGTATAATTCCTATGCCAATAATGAATCTAGTCACATAAAGCCACAAAATCCTTCTCAAAGGAACAAGAAAAAGAATCCCCATTGGCAGTGTTATTTAGATTTTGGGTCCCCCTCTTAAAATTGGCACCCCCATGTCAAAATTTTGATTAAGTCTTAAGTCAAGCGACATTTAATTAAGTGTTCCTAACCTGGGCGATGTTTTCACTAGTTTGTCTAACTTCTCATTTTACTGCCTTTGTCTTTACTCCTTTTTTCTGAAGCCTAGCGGTGTTTTAGGGTAGTGTTGTAACTTCTCAGATACTCTAAGTCATTCCTTCGAATGGTTGGCGGTCCGTACTTAAGGTTCATGATTTTGTTGAAAAGACCGCCGACAATAAGTTTCAAAGTTTTTCAAGCTGGGCAAGAATTGAAGAAATTTCTAAAACTCCAACGGTGATTTATTCAATTTTGTGAACCCCTCGTATTACCGCCAAAGTATAGATTTAAAGGAATTAAAAAGCCACAATGCAGTTTTAGGTGCATTCCAAATAAACAACAAGATATTTGTGCAAAAATGAGTAACTTCCATTCAGATACAATGAACTAAACTAAAACCAAAGACAGAATTGTTCGTAACAAAGAGAGGTGACACGAGAGATATAAAACGATATATTTTATTATATATATATATTGGTGGAAATACAAAATTTTCTATCGATTACAAAAAGAGACTAGATAGTATTGAGACAATGATATCTTCTTGCACAAAGGGAAAACATCAACACATGGATCGCTTCTACCACCACCTAAAGGTGCTCTATTTGGGCAGGTGGTAGCAGGTTCTCATGAGACTACAAAAATTGGGCAAATAGCCCCATGTTGTTCCTCACCAGCCCTGTGCGGAGAAGGGTCACTACTTCTTTGTTGGCTTCATTTTGAGTCGCGGTCACAATACAAATGGAATCACCCACCAGTCTGCTTTGTGGGTAGTTGTTGAGGCTAGCAATGGCTACATTCACTGAGTGGAGAAACTCTAGTCGAACCAATTGCTCTACTGCCCTAATTCCCTAGTCACGATGCCTGGAGGTGTGGATTACCGTATACACAAAATGCTTCAAGAGAATTGCATTGTGCATATGCACCTGGTTCAAAAACACCTCTCCCAGTATGCCTCACAACACCTCCTCTTCAACTTCGCTCTAGATAACGAAGGTCCCTCCTTCAACTAGTCGGATAGATGCCTAAAGAGGGGACTACATTTGATTTCTTCAATGACAATGAAGACATTCATGGACACTCCATCACTCTGAGCACTCGCCATGTTTGACACTTTTGGTTGGAAAAGTGAGGTGGTTCCTTTTGAATTTATAGAAGGTTAGTGAGACATTTGAGCTGAGAATGATCAAGGTGATAGGATGACAATGAGGTTGAGATTAGTTGTTGATATGACTTAAATTTAAGTTATATTCCCAATTGATCATCTTGTTAGACAACTTTCATGTGCATATCCATTACGCCTCTATGTCAATTATTTAATGGTTAATTTGTGAAGCATACAAACTACTCAAGAATTGATGGCCACGGGGCATGAGTTTTATCAAGAAATACTCAAAAATTGTTTAAAGTCTTATCATTAGTAGTGTAATCATTCCGGCTATTTATTATTTCTCAGTCATCGGTTTTCAAGAAGATAGTTAGGTAGCAAGAAGGCATTACTGCAACCGATCAATAACCGACAAAGAGAAGAATACGACCCCTATATATGGGTAAACAACCATTCAACAAGGGTTTGATTCCTAGAGAATACACTATGTTGTAGTCAAGGAAAGAACATTTTGATTTGCTTTGAATTTCATTTACTTTCTGATTGCAATAAATCTTAATCTGTGAGTTGTGAGTCAAATGTAATGTTGATCGCACTGACCTGTGAGTCATGTGCGTAAATAGAATATTTAATTTTTGTGTGAAATTTATTCAAGTGCATTTATTTCATCTATTGCAATTATGAAGTCTCTCCTTTTTGCTTACATTTGCATTCACCATTACTTAGTACCGTCTGTGAGCTAGTTGATCAATGACCTTTTAGGATTCACTTTGCATTAGCTTCATTTTTATGGGCTAATGTATATTACCGTTATTTCTTTTTGGTTAAAAGCACATTTATTTCCTATTCAAATCATACGAGGGAAATGTACCTCTCAATTCAAAGGAAAGCAACAAATGCAATTGTGGCCTTTCCAAAGATGTTAGCGGCTTGGCATCAGTGCTTATGGGGCAAAAGAGTTATTTATTATAGGCATATTTATCAAGGTCCAATTCATTCACTAACAGATTTTTGGTGACTCCGCTGGGGATAGATTAAAATTTATAACAAGTTTTTTTTGTTTCATGCAGTAGGATGGTAATTCCCCATAATGGTGTATTTCTTGTACTTCAACCTAACTTGGATTGGATATAGGCAGAGCAAGAGGATATTATATCACAATTAAATACGCTCTCTTGGAGGTATAGGAGGAGTGCAATAGATTATATGCGATTTAATTTTGTCTCAAGGAAGAGGAAGAGGAAGAAGAGCGGGCCCACCATCCACATATACTAGTGGTTGAATGCCCCCCAAGATTGATCTTTGAATATTACAACGACCCACCCCATCATCCTAATCCACATCCTAATCAACCTCCAAATCAATACCTGAACCAGGACCCTAACCAACCATTGAATCACCCTCTAGCTCAATCGCCACCTAGGTAATAGCCTGGGGGTTCCCTTTCTTTACTCCAATAGGAGTTGGGGACTCTGAAAAATCATGAATTCTATTCCTTGGGGTAACTGTATTGGACCTTTCACCCTACCACAATGTAACAACTTGCTACGTGGTTCAAGGAAAAGATTCCCAAAATTCTCTGGCAATAGCACTCAAGATCTGGAAGAGCATGTCCTGGCTATGATTGCAGTAAGAAAAATTTTGGGAATTCAAGAGGAGGATGTCTTTGTCAGAATATTCGTTGACAGTCTAATAGAAAAGGTAGTTGAATGGTTTAGGGGATTAGAGAATGGTTGTATAATTGGCTGGGATGTTTTAAATAAATAAAAATTGCAACATTTCTAGAATCTTGTCAATGTCGCTGCTCTACTCAAAAGATTCTTCAAAATTGTGAAGGAAAAGCATGAGCCTATGAGGGAATTTTTGTATCGATTCAATCAATCTCTTCGGCGGATTCCTACAATAGAGAAACCGAGCAAGATAATCCAATTTCATGTGTTCACTTTTTCTCTTGATCTTGATGTCCAACTCTTGGCAAAAAGAGATAAGGTCTCTAGGATTGAGCAAGCCCAGATCAAAGCAATGAACATTGAGAATGACCTAATTGCAATTGGGAAATGGAGGTTCACCTATATCACTCAGCCTATTGTTAATCTCCCACTACCTGCCCATAGCCTCTCTAGTTTCCTGGAAGCTACCAATATTCCTTGCCCTATTGCTAAGAGAATGAATTTAACAATATTGAACGATGTGAAGTCCTTATCTGAGAGGAGCAAAGGTGTAAAAGAAGAGAATCATTGTTGGTATGTCCAGACATATAGTCTAAAAACTATAATTGAGTCAGTTCAAATGATATCAACTCATCTAGTGATGATTAAGACTCGACACCACGAGAAAGGTATACCCCTACTTTTCAGTTTACTCCTTCATCGGTTCCTACAAATGATTTACCCTCTTATAGTTTCGCCAGTGAAGATCAAGGATCAGGTTATCTTTCCACCCCTGAATATGAGACCTTCACGTTTGAGGATGTTGATAAAATTGCATATGCCACTAAGAAGAATATTAAAGATCCTCCAAGTGAAGGTGGGGTAAGGTGGTTAATCAGTTCAAACCCTCTTTTCATATTCGAAGAATTTGAAGTTCATGACAATCTTATGTTTGAAGAATCAGGGTTTGGTCTACTAGAACCATTAGTAGTGGAGGCTTCTTATTCCTCTGTTAATGGTCAGGAAGAATATACTGTTGTGGTAAGGGATTGAGAAGTCATAAGGTCACAATGTAGTTGTGATGATCAAAAAGTTGCTCACGAAACAGTAAGTTATGTTGTTGCAAGGGATGTGGAAAATTCAAATTTTCCTCAAGGACAAGAAATGTTTTCAATCACAAAGTCTCAGGAAATAATACAAAATTCTCTAGGAACTTCTACACTTGTCCTTTTGCATCAGGAGGAGATTTATGACAAGAGATGGTTATTCGGGAGCAGTGCAATTGGTTTTCTGTTTAGTTATAGCACCCACTTTTGAGTGATTCAAATTCTCACCTTGCTTCAGAAGCTACATGCGCTAACAGGCTTTTTCAGGGCTGGGTCATTCTTCTCACAACCTTTCAACAGTTTCATGTGAGTTATTCTTTCTTTTCCTCTGTGGTAGGTGCCAACCTACCTTGTATATAGTCTCTTTTTGGTGTGTCATTTTTGGGTGTGTTCGTTTGGTTTTGGGTTTTATCCCTCCTCTTTGCTTGAATCTATTTCCCAATGGATAGGACTGGTCATAATGCTTCTAGGTTCCCAGCTATGTCCTTTTCAGTCCTTGTCCCCATCCAAAGCCACTGTTACTTGATTTTGGGTCCCCATCTTAAAATTGGCACCCCCATGTCGAAATTTCGGTTGTCTTAAGTCAGGCGGTGTTTAATTAAGTGTTCCTAACCTGGGCGATGTTTTCACTAGTTTGTCTAACCTCTCGTTTTATCGTCTTTGTGTTTACTTCTCCTTTCTTCTTAAGCCTGGCGGTGTTTTAGGGTAGTGTTGTAACTTCCAGGATACTCTAATTCATTCTTTCGAATGGTTGGTGGTCTATACTTAAGGTTCATGAACTTGTTGAAAAGACCGCCGACAATAAGTTTCATAGTTTTTCAAGCTAGACGGGAATTGAAACAGTTTCCAAAACTCCAGCAATGATTTATTCAATTTTGTGAACCCCCCTTATTATCGCCAAAGTATAATTTTAAAGGAATTAAAGAACTCACAATGCAGTTTTAGGTGCATTCCAGATAAACAACAAGATATTTATGCAAAAATGAGTAAATGTCATTCAAATACAATGAACTAAACTAAAACCAAAGATAGAATTGTTCATAACAAAGAGAGGTGACACCAGAGATATAAAATGATATATTTTATTATATATATATTGGTGGAAATACAAAAAAAATTGTCGATTACAAAAAGAGACTGGATAGTATCGAGACAATGATATCTTCATGCACAAAGGGCAAACATTGGCACACAAATCGCTTTTACCACCACTTGAAGGCACTCTATCTGGGCAGGTAATAGCAAGTTCTCATGAGACTGCAGAAATTGGGAAAATACTCCCATGTTGTTCCTCACTAGCCTTGCGCGAAGAAGAGGCACTTCTTCTTTGGTGGCTTCATTTTGAGTCATGGTCACAATACAAATGGCATCGCCAACCAGTCCACTTCGTGGGTAGTTTTTGAGGCTATTAATGGCTACATTCACTCAGTGGAGAAACTCTAGTTGAACCAGTCACTCCGCTAGCCTCATTCCCCAGTCATGATGTCCAGAGGTGCAGATTACAGTATACAAAAAATTCTCTAGGAGCATTGCATTTTGCACACATGCACCTGGTTTAGAAATGCCTCTCCCAGTATGCCTCGCAGAACCTCTTTAACTTCGCCCTTGATAACGAAGACCTCCTTCAACTGGTCAGATAGACGCCTAAAGAGGGGACTACATTTGACTTCTTCAATGAGTATGAAGTCATTCATGGACACTCAATCACTCTAAGCACTCGCCATGTTTGACACTTCTGGTTGGCAAAGTGAGGTGGTTCATGTTGAATTTATAGAAGGTTGGTGAGACATTAGCTGAGAATGATCAAGGTGATAGGATGGTAATGTAGTTGAGATTAATTATTGATATGACTGAAATTTAAGTTATATTCCCAATTGATCATCTTTTTAGATAGCTTGCACGTCATTTCCATTGCGCTTTGTGTCAGTTATTTAATGCTTAATTTGTGAAGTGCATGCAAACCGCTCAAGAATTGATGGCCACGAGGTAGGAGTTTAATCAATAAATGCTCATAAATCATTTGAAGTCTTATCATTAGTGGTGTAATCATTCCAGATATTTATTATTTCTTGATCATTGGTTTTCAAGATAGACAGTTAGGCATCAAGAAGGCGTTACTACAACTGATCAGTAATCATCAAAGAGAAGAATACGATCCCTATATCTAGGTAAAGAACCATTCAACAAGGGTTTGATTCTTGAAGAATACACTGTGTTGTAGTTGAGGGAGGAACATTTTGATTTTCTTTGAGTTTCATTTACTTTTTGATTGCAATAACTCTCAATCTGTGAGTTGTGAGTCGAATGTAATGTTGATCGTACTGACCTGTGAGTCATGTGTGTAAATAGAATATATTTTATATGTGAAATCTATTCAGATGTATAATTTATTTCATCTATTGCAATTATGAAGTCTCTACTTTTTGCTTACATTTGCATTTGTCATTAGTCAGTACATTCTGTGAGCTATTTGATTGATGATCTTTTAGGATTCACTTCACATTAGCTGCACTTTTATGGGCTAATGTATGTTGCCTTTATTGCTTTCTGGTTAAAAGTACGTTTATTTCCTATTCAAATCATACGAGGGAGTTGTACCTCTCAATTCAGAGGACAGCCACAAATACAATTGTGGCCTTTCTAGAGTTGTTTGTGTCTTGGCATTAGTGCTTATCGGGCAAAATAATTATTTATTATAGGAATATTTATTAGGGGCCAATTCATTCGCTGACGGGTAGGAAAAATCTCAATAGACAACATGGCAATGTTGCATCTATAGGAGATTCAAATAAATATGATTTCTTGTATGTTGTTGAAACAAAGGCCTCCACTTTAAACAATTCAATATGGTATGTTGATTTTGGTGCATCCAAACATATGGCAGGTGAAAAAGAGTTGTTTTTCGATCTCACTCCATCCACCTCCTATTGACAAGTATCCCTTGGTGATGACTCATCATATGAAGTCAAGGGAATTGGATTATATATTTTCCCCTCAAAACTCACAAATGCAAAATTACAAATGTTCTTTATGCTCCAGGGCTCACAAAGAAACTTCTTTCAGTTAGTCGATTACTTGAGCACAACTTGAAAGTTGAATATGATTGTCATAATGGTATTTTTTATCTCATCAGAGATAAATTCTTTAATGGTGAAGTTGTTGCTCTTGCTTTAGGTTTCATCAAGATGTTTCAACTTGTTGATGTCAAACATGAAGATAATTCCCTTGTAATGAAATATAGTGCATCCACAACTCTTTGGCATCAAAGATTTAGTCATCTCAGTTTTAGATATCTTCTTGCATTAAGAGAGATATTGTTCCCCCATACATAAATCAATATTTCTTTGTTTACATTGTCTTGATGGAAAGATACATTAGACTCATTTTCTTGTTGCACACAATAGAGCCTCAAGTATTTTAGAATTGGTTTGTATTGATATATGCAGGTTGATGCCACCAAGTCATAACAATGATAGGTGTTTTCTACTCTTTGTGGATGATTTTTCAAGAAAAATGTGGGTCTATTGCTTGGCTCACAAAAATCAAACACTTGATAAATTCAAAGAATCTCTAGCCCTTATAGAAAATTTATTTGGTCATTCTCTCAAAGCCCTTTGCTTAGATTGTAGATTGAGGGGGGAATTCACAAGAAAGGAGTTTTCAAACTACCTTCAAGAGCATGGGATTCAAATATAGTTGACCACTCTTTACACACCTCAAAAAAATGGTGTTGCATAGAGGCATAATCATATTATTGTTGAAATGGTGTGATGTATGTTGAAATATGTAGATCTTGACCCTACATTCTAGGTTGAAGAAGTTCACACAACAATGTATTTGTTGAATTGAGTACCCACCAATGCACTTGAAAATATCACATCTAAAGAAGCTTGGACTGGTAAGAAGCCCTCTATATCATATTTTAGAGTGTTTGGATGTAAAACTTACATACATATTCCCAAGGCACAAAGGATTAAATTATATGTAAGTCAAGTTGAAATGCATTTTCTTTGGGTACAATTCTGAGTTGAAAGGATATCGACTTATGGTTGCATTAACAAAGAAAGTTTACATTAGTAGGTATTTTTTTATGAGGAAACAAGATAATACATTTCTTCCTCACCATATCCTACAAGTTCTCAATCATTGAAGATTATTCAACTTGATAATGAAGACCTTGTTGAAGAAGCACTAGAAGAGGATTTGTTCCCACTGGATTAGTTTCCCCTCTTTCACCATTTCCATCCTCATATCCTATGCACAAAAAGATTCCTAAGTGGTACCAAGCCACCATAAAGGATGCTAAACATGATGTAGTCACAAATACCTCTTTCATTGGGCCCCAAACTCACATCAAGTCTCATGAAGAGGTCATTATGGCTCTCATGTGTATAATTATTTAGATTTCAGAACCAAAAATAGTTTAGTAAGATCTTGATTCACCACCTTGGAAGGATGCCATGAAATGTAGAATAGTAGGCCTTACTAAGGAATAATACATGGAAAATTGTTGATCTTCAACCAGGGAAGAAGGTTATTGGATGCAAAAGGATTTTCTAAATCAAGTATAAGGAATATGGTAGCATTGATAAGTACAAGGCTTGAATTGTGGCTAAGCGCTATGCACAAAAAAAAGGTATTGATTATGATGAAACATTTTCCCCCCAACACAAAAATCAAGGCTATTCATATGGTTTTAGTGATGACAACACAATTTGGCTGGAATTTTCATCAAATTGATGTCAAAATTTCCTTTCTTAATGGAGATCTCAAGGAAGAGGTCTACATGACTCAACTAGAGGGATATGTTGCATTTGGCTAGCAACACAAAGTTTACAAACTTTTCAAATACCTCTACGGTCTTAAACAGGCTCCTCAAGCCTGAGACATCAAGTTTGATGAGAATCCCCTTGATCATGGATCCATCAAGAATCCTTATGATCCAAATCCTTGTTGAAGTTGGGAAAAATAAACTCCACAACTCCCAAGGATCACTTGCAATCAAATACCTAGCACAAAAAGAGAGAATAGCAAAGTTATGGAGGCCAAGAGCTATTGATCCAAAAAATAATGAATCATTATAAATGTGCATCTTAATGATTATACAATAGAGAGTCCTTATAAATTTTTTAATCAACCTAGAAACCCTAGGTGAGGATAAAACAAGATCATGAAATGTGTCCTCATCCTATAACATGAGACATAAAAAGAACATGACCTAAGTAAGCTTAAGTAATTAGAGGAAAAGGGACCTAATAATTAATTAAATAATTAATTAGGAAATACCTTTTATTCTAACACCCCCCTTAAGTGAAACTTAGGGAGAAAATCAAAAATTTAAAGGTGAATGCATGATGGGTCCTAGAAAACAAGGCCTGGTGAGGTATCCATGTACAAAAAAAAAGATCTCTCACAACTGAAGGAAAGGAGAAAAACCCTGTGGGAGAAAACTCCTCTCCAAAAGAGAGAAATACAAGTTAAGGACTAAAGAAGCCTCCAAACTATTTTTTTCCCAAAAGAGTATGAACAAAGGATAAACATGAGGAACACCATTGAAGCATGAAGAAGTTAAAAAAACTGTCAAAGAATTACTGCTATAGTGCTAGAAGAAGAACCTCCATTGAAACAAATGATGATCAGGATCAAGAAGACAATAATATGCATGAGTTCCCCCAATGACACTACTTGAATCAAATGGAAAACAAAGGAAAAACATCTGGAACTTGAAGATATAGATGGCACAAGTACCAAAAGTCTAAAGAACTGATCAAGTGAAAATAGGTTTCCTCCAAAAAGAGGAATGCAAGAGTGTCCATATGGTAAATGCTCCATCTCACTTAAATATATGGGTAACCAACCATTGATGTACATTGTATCTGCCTAGTACATAGGAACAAATACTAGATACATAGCTCACTCCAATACGAAACTAAGGAAGCATTAGCACCAATAGTATAAACCCCCCCATAATGCTAACAAGGGAGAGCCATGATAGGTACACTAAAATTGAATGTCTAAATGTAGTGTATGAAGAAGAACCAAGAACATCTGAATGTGCAAACATGAAAGTACTAGAAAATATAAAGGGTGTACAAACTAATGCACACATGCATGAGGCAAGAATCAATGTGATTTACTACTATCGTGGAAGGGACACTCACTTGACATTTAGGTGTGATGGAAAAACAAAGTAAAAAATCAACCCTTCCATGGCACTTTATATCATAGTGTGAGTACAATAAGGCATAGAATGATGTGCAAGTTCCCAATAATGCATGTAAAATACTAAGGCACTTTATTTCAATGTGTTTACATAATGAGAAGTGCTTACAATGGAAGCCCATAATGTCAAAAAAAGGATTACATGCTAAAAAAATGATGAAGATGTCCAAATAGGACAAAAACCTAGAAATACATATAGAATAGCCTAAAACAAGTCATCCCACGTAAACGAAAAAGTTTCCAAGATCTCAAACGTCCAAGTAATTCACTAGAGTGTGAAAACACCAAAAACTGAATAAATTGTGCTTGGAGAGAAATATGGAAAAAGGCATGGATAGTTGTGAAGAGCTTTGAGAGACCATCCCAATGCCATTGGAATCACAAAAAATGGAGAAACAAGTCAAAATTTATGAGCTCGAGAGTGAAAACAACACTTGACTTTGACAGGTTGTAGAATGCACTAGCAACAAAATCTAAGAAAAAAACCAACACCATTGGATAGTGCTCGGAACCAACTTTCCATTGATATCTCATTCACTCAATTATTTAGCCCCCAGGGGCTAGGCGTTGGTCACCCAAGTGACCTTGCGGCATTGTTTTTACTCTCAAGCTCATAAATAATGAATTAGGAAATACCTTTTACTCTAACAATCCTTACCTTAAATAGAAAGGGGGGAGATTGTAATTTTGTTGTTCATCACAAGGAGTTATCCATAGATGATTAATGCTACAAAGAATGATCTCAAATGATCATTCGACATGACCGATCTTGGGCTCCTACATTATTGTCTTGGACTTGAAGTATCTAGTAACAAAAGAGCCATGTTTATGTCTCTCAAATGAAATATGCCAGTACATTGTTCGAGAAATTCAAAATAGAATTTTGCAAACCTATGTTGACACCCATAGAGATTGTAACTTTTTAGCCATGATCCATCATCTCAATTGGAAGCTACTCTTTATTGTCAGTTGATTGGGAGTCTCATCTACTTGACTTATACCAAGCTTGATATCAACTATACTATCAATTATCTTTCTAGGTTTATGCAAGAACCTAAGGTTGTTCATTGGAATGCAAAAAAGAGTTTTTTGAGAGTACAATCGCATATGGTTTGGAATACAAGAAAAATGTATATTTTCTTTGTGTGGATACATGGATGTAGACTATGCAAGTTCATTGGATGATAGGAAGTCTATTTCAAACTTCACTTTCTTTTTGGGATCTAGTTTGATATCTTGGGGGAGAAAAAAAACTATTATTTCCCAATCTTCCATAAAGGAATAATATGTTAGAATTGTGAAACAAGCACAAAACCACGAGCCACAGGATCAAACAACAAACAAATACACCTTCCACGCAAGAGATATGCAAACAATATATGTAATATTGTTCAACAAGAAAAAGCTACAGAAGCAAGAGACTTTCAAGAAGATATTAAATCTCAAGATAATTACAATGAGGGTTGAGTGCTTATAAGAGAAAATCCCTAAATGAGAAAGAGATCAAATCATAACAAGTGTCAACATCACGTGAGATGAGACATAATGATCTAATATTAGCTCAACTAATAAATTATAAAACACTCCTAAGTTTAGCTTAAGTGTACGAGAATAAATTAGACTAATAATCAATTAAATATTAATTAATTATTAGCTAATGCATGATTAATCAAACACCCCCCTTAAGATGAACTTAGGGAGTAGCTAAAAACCCTAAAAATAATGCATGATGGGTCCTGACAAACAAGGCCAAATAAGGTACCCATGTACAAACAGAAGATCTCTATAATGTAGAGAAACAAAGAAAACCTCATGGGAAAAACTCCACTCCAAGAAGAGATGAAATCCAAGTGAAGGACTAAAGAAGCCTCTAAACAAGACAATGATGTCCCAAAAGATAGGAACAAAGGATGAACAAAAACAGAACACCACTAAAGCATGAAGAAGTTGCAAACACTGTCGTAGAATGATTTATGAAATGTTGAAAGAAGAACCTCTCCTGAAACATATGATGATCGGGATTAAGAAGACAAGAATCTGTATGAGTGCCTCCAATGACACTATTCGAATCCGATGGCAAACCAAGGAATACATCAAGAACTCAAAGATACAGATGGCACAAGTACCAATAGTTTGAAGAACTAATCAAGTGAAAAATGGAAGGTCACCTCCAGAAATAGGAATGCAAGAGTGTTTATATGGTAAATGCTCCATCTCACCGAAATGCATGGGTAACTAGTTACTGCATCTACCTAGTACATAGGAACAAATATTATATGCATAGCTCACTCCAAAGCGAAACAAAAGAAGCAGTAGCACCAACAGTAGAAACCCCCCCCCCATAATGTTGAAAAGGGAGAGGTGTGATAGGTACACTGAAACTGAATTCCATAATGTAGTGCATGATAAAGAACCAAGAACATCTGAATGTGCAAAAATGAAAGTACAAGCAAATATAAAGGGTGCACAAACCAAGGCACACACGCATGAGAAAGGTATAAAGGAAAATGTAACGCCCCGCCGCGCGAACCCCAAAGGACAACTATAGAACTTACAGTAAAAGCACAATAATTTTTTTTTTTTTGAAAGTAGAACAATACATATGATGAACATGAACAACCAACACATAATTTGAAGTTAAACATATACATCCTAAACCACGTCCTCTGGGGTACACGTGATAGCATTACTAATGTAAACCCATACCAAGATGATGTTTAACTAACTATAAGTATTCCACTTAACCATTATTTAGAATTACTAGACAAAATACAAACATCCACATCATAACATACATAAAACCATCTATCACATCTATGGACGTAATTATACATATTTCCACAGATACAACACCATTAAGAATTGTACACTATGAATCAGAAACTCATAATAGTACCAAGCATTAATATACATTTCATGCATGATAAGCTCCCATCAAAGATCATAAAATTAAGGTCAAAGATTGCATTCATTACAATGATAATAAAAGTTGCATCGTACAAGAGTGCTAGTGATACAAAAGTGTTCCCCAACAAGAATGGAAACAATACAATAAGATAGAATGATACAACTGGAAAGGTGAATACAAAGTAACAAGTCTAGCTTAGACTTGGGTACAATTCTGGAGACGCTACAAGTGGCACAATATGCATATCTCGATCCTTGGATGGGGACCCAATGGGGTGCATAGCACGTTCCACCCGACCACGTGGACCCGAAAGTCCACCCCCCATGCTAGGAGTTGACAAGAAAGATCCCCCATACCGCAATCCAAAAAAATCAAATGAAACAATAGCAAACCAAACTCCACAACAAGGATATCATCAACATAAGATAACAAATCACAACATTTCCATCACTTAGCCAAGACAAAATAATGAAAATTCCAACAAATCCAAATGTCAAGATTTTAGCTCAACACTAAATAACCATAAGAGGTGCCAACAACAATAGGATCCAAGCCTTCAAATAAAATTGCAATATCAACCAACAATAAATATCAAGGGCACCTTTCATTAACATCAATCAAGTTGCCATGAGGCATGTATGCAACACTAAAAGATAGAACATGGAGGCTTCAACAACAATCGCCAAGAACTAATTGCCTCAACAACATCAACAATTCAAACAACACTCCCAGAGGCAACCAAACAAGGGAACATAAACGGGTACTGTAGGAGAGTGTCATCGCATGGCCTTACATGGATTATCCAGGCAACCTATCACAAGGTACCGCCTCCATCTATGGTTATCCAGGCAGCCTATCTCAAGGCACCGCTCCATAGGGTGACTCATGCGGAACCACTTACCTTTCGTGAGGACAAGGCAGTGATCTTACCAACCAGGTCTTCTCATCCCATCCTTAGCCTATGATAGCACTAACGGTATGGGTGAGGAACATAATTAATCTTGTTTAATGTTTATTTACCCAAAACCCACCAGTTCATTAATTAAATTATCACTTTTTAAGGAAACTCTTCCATGGGTTACCCTAACAGCCCCTTTGTGCGCCGGCCCCCATGAAGAGCCACTCTCCCTATGGGTACCCAAACCAAAACATTCAAGGGGTGTACCTTATCTCACATAGAAATCAAGGTGAATATAAAACAAAACATGCGAGGCATGAACCATCTCGCAAACCCATTCCATATCACTGAAACAAGAATAAAGGAGGTACCACCCACCACATCAAAAGTCAACAGCATAGTACAAAGTACTACTCATGAGCTCAAAATCTAAAATAAGAGCAATAAATCACAACGGAACAACTGTGGAAAAATCAACATAAGTCAAGTTCCTCCATTGCCTCTGGAAGCCAAAAACATCATAAATCCACAACCTTCTATTGAAGGTAATTCAAGTATATCAGGTTCCCAACCATCTCAAATATGACCACAAGAAAGGAAATGCAACAAAGTCTCCTCAATCAGAATTAACACAATAAGGAAGACTATCATCAAGGACCCCACCAAAAGACTATATAAATTCCAAAATCGCAAAACGACAAGTGAGGAATAAAAGAGACAATATCATAATGATATTAAAAGCCAACACTTTTAAGAGATTATCATATTTATACAAGGTTGAACACAATAACCAATAGCTAAGTCAAGTGACAGTCCATCCAAGAGAGAGACGTGATGGAAAATCAAATAAGTAAAAGCAATTCATTCATGATCTCAACCTAACGATTACAAAAGAGTTGGACACTAAAATAAGCTATTTTCTTAATCAAAACAAAAGATTATATAATGATATATTTTGAGATAGCTCTATCGCCCATGAAGCAATCATTAATAATAAAGTTTTCTCTTTACAATAATGCTATAGGGGATAAACGGAAGTAAAGTTCACAAAATAAATTTTCATCAAGTAATTTGCAACACAATAGATTAATACATTGATTTATCACTTTTCCATAAGATCGTATTAGCATTCAAATTTGAAAACTCATATAATCATACAAATAACTTTACTCTAATTACTAGTATGATTAACAATTTTATTAATAATTTAATAATTATTAATATTACTAGTTTATTTAAATTATTAAATATTAGTATTAATCTAATTGACTAACCTTATTAAAATATTTAATGGAAAAGGAAGAGGGATCTTTTATTTCCTTATCCTTTTTTCTTTTTCTTTTTTTCTATCCTAACATGGGGTACATGTTCTTCCCATAAAGGATGGAATTATTTTAAAATATCAATTATCATTCTAAATAATCTAAACTCCTTCCAAACTATAATGGTTTGTCTTATTAAAGTAGCCCCTTACTTTAGGACTACGTAAGGGAAGGAAATAATATTTTTATTTATTTCCTATTTAAAGGAGAACTAAATCTGAAACTAACCTCATACGCTTTTATTTATATTTAAAGGAGGCTTAAGTGGGTCCCTCTTTCCACCTTGTCTAAAGTATTTTAATTTGCATTCTTACCTGTATTGTTTTTTAAGTTCTCTATACACAACATCAAGGATAATTTAGGATATTCATATAAATTTTTCTTTACTTAACATGCTACACCTAAACTTAAGTAAACAATCTTTTGTGACGAGAAAGAATATTGCAGATACAGGGGCCATGCATTGGCAAATTAGTTCATATTTTATTGCGAGAGATTTTTATTATTATTATTATATTTTTTATTTTTTTACTCTTCCACCTGCACTATACATTGGCTCTTAAATTTATTTTATTTTATTTTATCTTCTATTTATATTTAATTTTTGTTCCCTATTGAAGGAGCTAGCATTCCTGGGCTCCCTTTAATAGAACATTCTTTTTTTGTACATTTAAATATACAATTGACTACTCAGTTACAATATTGATTTCCATAAGGTGTTAATTTGAATGCAACTAATATAAAACTCCATAAACTTTTCCAGACTTTAAACAGAAAATCGGTTACTTAGTTTTAAATAAATTCTAATGAGTGATAATTGAATAAACCTCCATACTCAATCAGTGAATTGGCATAAATGAAGCATAGAATTGTTTTTTTTTTTTTTCTCCCAGTGGCTGGAAACTAAGACCCAGCACAACAGCAATTAATGTTTGAATCACAAGGTAGTGGTAATGATATTAAAGACAGCAGCAATTGAGGCTAAGATCAATAATATACTGAGCAGTGATTCATTTTGGAAAGACAAAGTTTATGTTTGAGAGAATCAATTAATAAGCGAAAAAGCAGCAAACTTATTGACTGAAGATCATGTCTTCTGAAGGGAATTATGTACTCTCAGTAAGATATGTGCAAAATAACTTCATTTGAGAGATTTAAAATGTTTAATCACATGGATTTTAACAGGGTAAGGAACAATGTTCTTGTGGAGGTTACTGGTGATGCTAAATGAAACAATCTAAGAAACAGGTTTGCACTATAATATAGTGTCTAGGAAAATTCGTATGCAAAATGTGGAACACAGGCAAGGCACATAACTGTTTGACAGAAAGCCTCAAATAGATATCATCTCATGGAGGGAAAAGATTGCAGGATATGTACAAGATGGATTTATTAAAAAGGCTTGAGGCATATTCAAGTAAAAGAGATTGGCTGGTGTATAGCCACTGTATATGTCTGTAAGTGTGGATGTAAGAAAAACAGATTTTGTTGTTATAATTACCCTGGTAGACGTGTATGCAGGAATTGGCAACATAGAGAACGCACCCAACTTCTTTGACAGAATGTCTTAAGGGATGTCTCAAAGAATGCTAGGATTGCAAAGTTTGCGCAAATCAGATTTGATGAAGTGCAAATTCCTTAACCTTTACCAACAGAATTAGCGGAGGATATTTAAACTTTTCACACCATTCTATGTTCAATTGTTGCAACTATGATAGATTGCCAAAGAATCAATCTGGTTATTTAAACTCTTAAGCTTCTTATTATGTTCAAGCGCTGCTGCTTAGACAGGTTAACAACGAAATCAGAGAGATTATTTAAACTTTTATAACATTCTATTTTCAAGTGCTGCAAACGTGACAGGTTGCCAACAGAAATTGGAAGGCTATTTTTACCTCTGCAGTCTTCTATGTTCAACTGTTGCTGTTGTGACAGGATGCAAAAGGTGTCAGGGACATTATTTAAATTAATACACCATCCAAAGTCTCAACACTGTGGCAGTGACAGACTGCCAAGAGAATCAAGGGGCTTTTTTAAACTCTTACACCCTTCTATATTCAAGTGCTGCAATTACGGTAGATTGTCAGATCAATCAAGCAAGTCATTTAAACCTTTAAACTTCCTATCATGTTCAAGTGTCACAGCTGTGACAGGTTGTTGATGTGTCAGGGAGGCTTTTCACACCTCTACAGTCTTCTACGCTCAAGTGATGCTGCTGCGACAGGCTGCCAAAGGTAACAGGGGGTACATTCATCGAAAGATGACCGGAAGAGGAGTGTAGCAGATGTTGCAGTTGAAGTTGCCCTGGCAGACATGTAAGCAAAGCTCCAAGTCTAGACAAGGTACACAAGTTGTTTGACAACATGACTCAAAAAATGTGATCTCATGAAATGCTATGGTTGCAGAATATGGACAAAACGGATTTGGAGAGAAGGCTTTGAAACTTTCAAGCAAGGAAATTTACAGCTGTAAAGCCAAATTCTATATCCTTAATAGCATCTAAAGCCTGAATCGAAATATGGTTTTATGGAATGCTATGATTTCTGGTTTTATGTAGAACAAAAGAATGGAGGGAGCTCATGATTTTTATTTCTATTTTAAATTTAGCACAACCAAAGGTGGTTTCTTGGACTTCGTTGATTGAAGGATATGCACAGATGGATTTATTGGGAATTGCTTTGGAGTTTAAACATAAACACAATAGACAAGGAAAGCTCAAAATGGATTAGCAGGAAGGCTCTCACAATCTTTGAATTAATGACATAGGGTATGCATAAATTAGATTTCACAACTCTCGAAATCCTTTGAAATAATGAAGCCCCCAGCAAACATCCTAACCTTGAAAGGCTTAAAAAGAAAAGAAACTAGTCCTTTCTACCATCATCAGGGCTGCATTATGGCTGAGCCGAGGATTAGGAAGCGGAAAAGAAAACTCTCGCGCAAAAGCATAAAATAACATGATAACATACCTTGTTTTACCTTTTTCTCCTCAATCCGACCTAGTAAAGTGCATAGATTATGTAGACAGGTGCGGTGAGACCCTTAGTTGCTCCATCTTCCCATTCAACATTCTGCAACCTATATCTTCTGTATCGTATGGTCCCCTGTTGCTCTGTCCATGACCCCCCTCCCCAAAAATCACTCTCCTCAAAAGTAATGCCCACGTACCATGCAAAGGGCATGCAAAAAGCCCAAATCCATTACCAAGCATGTGGATAGAAGAAGAGGATGCATGAGGCCAAGTGGAAGTGAAGGCAAGGACATGTGTGGAGGTGAAGGCAAGGACATGTGTGATTCTTTTAGAAGCTTTCTATAAGTTTTATTTAATATCCCAAATTTTTTTATATATTTATTTTTACATAAAATAAATGAAAATAACATAATTATCTTTTGTTTACCTTTCATTCACCTCTTTATCCAAATAATTCAAAATTTATAAATAAACTTCATTTTAAATGGATGATTAATCCATTATATTAAATTTCAAAATAAACATTATTTATAATTGTAATTTACGATTTCGTATTTTATAAGGAAATAATGTAATCTATTAGATCATTATCACCTTCAAATAAGCTTAATAATTAATTATTAAATTTAATAATTTAATTTAATACTTTAATTAAACTAATGTTGCTATTATGAGCAACGAAATTCAAAACAATACCTGAATGACAAAAGGCAGCAAGATCTCGCAAGTCACAAATGCACAACTTACTCATATGATGCAAAGGACCAAAAGTGGAGGGGTACTACAGAAAAAAAGAGGCAAACATCAACCCCCATGGCACTTTATATCATAGTGTGAGTACAATAAGGCACAAAGTGATGTGCAAGATCCCATAATACATATACATCTGTTGTGGTATTTTATTTCAGTGTGTTTACATAATGAAAAATTCAAACAATGGGAGCCCATAATGTCCAAAAAAGGACAACATGCTGAAAATACAATTCTCTGATAGAAAAAGAGGAAACTGGTAGCACCATGATGAAGTACATGAAAAAACATGCAATTTCAAAAAAAACGGCACCCAAAAATATGTCTGGATGCAAAAGATATGGCCTGTCAAAGTCTCTAAAAATGAGAACTGAAAAACTACAACACTAAGAAAATAATATTTTGGAAAAAACCAGAAGTCAAAACTGGAAAATACCTGCACCATTGAGAAGAGCACGAAATTCCACCCCATTTCAAAAAAAAAAATTGCACTGAAAAATATCATTGTATGACCAAGATACGACCTCTAGAAGATAGGGTGCAAAATTGAAAAGCACAACAAAGAGGGGCTGAGAAGGGGAAAAAATGATCACCAAATTTTTCAAAAACACCTCCAAAAATAGAGGCCCGCCAAGTTTAGAGGTGCTGGAAAAAAGTTCTATAGGTACAGTGCATTTATTTTGCATAAAAAAAAAATTGACTATTTTTTTTAAGTTAAAAAAAGTCAAAAAACCTAGTATATATTTTTTTAAAATTAAAAAAAAAACATATAAAACCCATATTTTTTAAAAGAAAAAATATTTTAAAAAACTCTTATTTTTTTGAAAAAATAAAATAAAATAAACTTTTTTTAAAAAAATAAGATTAAAAAAAAATGTAAGGGGTTGTGGTGGGGCCACGCCTGTCATATAGTGGCAGAGGCGGTACTACCCGTACCCCCCCATAGTGGTGGCAGGGCCCGATGGGCCTTCGACCTGCCATTATGGCAGGCGGCGGTACCCCTTTGGGTACCACACCCAACTTGGGGTTTACAAAAAAAAATTAATAAAATTTAATTAAAAACAAACTCAAAAACCTGTGTACCTTTTTTGCAAAAGGTTTTAATTTTTTATTTGATTTTTTTAAAAATTGCAGGAAAAAATATGAAATATTTTTTTTAATTTTTACCTCAATCCACATGTTGGGAAGGTCATACGACTTTCTTGGCAAGTTTTTTTTTGCCTCATAAACTCTCGACACAGATTTTGACGATTTGACAAGGGATCTTAAGGTTTTTGAGCCTTCTAAGCACGATGGTGATGTTCGTTTTGGCTCAAAATGCACCAAAAATACAGCTACCCTCCGGATCTAGAAAAAGAACAACAACTTCAAAACCTTGTAGATCTAGCGCCAGGAATCGAAATCAGGCGAAACAAAAGCCAAAGTTGACTTTCTCGACAGCTCTAGATCCAATGGCGAGGTCATTTTCACACAAAAATGCTTTAAAAAATTCCCACCCCCAAAATTTGAAAAAAAAGCAAAGGGGATTCAGATCTGAAGTCTGTAACCCTCGTTGAAGAAAGAAAATCTCATAAATCGAGAAGGGGTTCGCTGAATCCATGCTCTAATACCATGTTAGAATTGTGAAACAAGCACAAAACCACGAGCCACAAGATCAAACAAAAAACAAATACACCTTTCATGCAAGAGATCTGCAAACAATATTTGCAATATTCTTCAACAAGAAAAAACTCCAAAAACAAGAGACTTTCAAGAAGATATTAAAGCTCAAGATAATTACAATGAGGGTTGAGTGCTTATAAGAGCAAAACCCTAAATGAGAAAGGGATTAGATCATGACAAGTTTCAACATCACATGAGATGAGACATAATGATCTAATATTAGCTCAACTAATAAAGTATAAAACACTCCTAAATTTAGCTTAAGTGTACGAGAATAAATTAGACTAATACTCAATTAAAGATTAATTAATTATTAGCTAATGCATGATTACTCTAACATAATATTACACCGTAGGTGGAGTTGTCTATGAGGTGATATGTGATAGGCCAAAACCAAGGGTAGATAATAAGAAAAAAAATAATATTAATAACTAAATTCAGTTTGTTCTAAGTGTCAATCTGAGGCCGTAAACTTGTGAAAGGTTTCATGGCTATATGAACAAGGGTTGTAGGTAGTGAGGTGAGTTTAGATGAAATACAAATAGAAAATAAAAACACCTATTTAAAACTGCTACAGGAACTCTGCTAAATATTACTACAAGAACCGTGCAGGCTGCCAAAACTATACAAGCTGCTATAGGAATTGTTTAGATTAAAAAAATCTAAGCCGATCTATCACAAAGATGAATAATTAAACAAACATGAAATACATATTTCCAATCGCACTTCATAGACTAATAAATCTAATTTATGAACCGTAATATGCAACATTCAAATAAAATAAGATCTAAATAAGAACACGCAAAATAAAGACAAATTAATGTCACCGCCATTTCATGAGAGTGGGCCCTCCTCTTAATCTATAGGGTGGCTGAGACACTTTGCTACAAAATTAGATCATGAACATCATATATTTATTTGAATAAAACACATTGCAATCTTTATTTTTGTTGTAGACTCTCACTTTCCTTCTGCAATTACATTTTGTTGTGCTTATGCATATTTCAGATCCTACACTATTACATTGTTGTCGCCTATATTTCCAAGCTCCATGCTTCCCTCTGTACACTAATTTTCCTCACACCATTTTGTTTCTATATATAATGAATGATGTGTGTAATATATTTCCATGTTATCCACTATTCTCATGCTATTTTTTCTCTCCTTTATTTCTCATGCCATGAGCATATAATAATAACAAGACAACTTAAAATAGAGTTTGTTTTGGCTTGTGTCCATTCTTCTCCATTTTGATATAGGATTGCAACATTATTAGTCACAACAATAATTATTTTTGATCCAAAAGTTACAAACTAAAATAATTTTGTTCTTCCTAAAATTATTCTTTTCCATATAACTCTTCAACGTGTTGCAGAAGCTATTTGATAAAATGACAATTATTACTGGTAAATACAATCTCTTTTTTTTTTCTTATTTTATCTAAAAACTATATTAAAATTATTTTTTGTATTTAATCATATGCAATAGAAGAGTGGTAAAATGATATAATATGGTATGGAAATGGAATATATAAATGGATATTAAGGCAAATGAAAAGGATAAAATATGGGATAACATGGGACATGAATGGCTCTAGCCAATATGGTTACATCATATTTTGATAAGTATGGTTGTTCCTAAGACAGGTCCTACCACTTTATTTTGCAACAATCACAATGTGTTGAAGCTTGTTTACAATCCTATTTTTCATGAGTGTAGCAATAATATTGAGGTTCAATATCACTATATCCATGAGCATGTTTAGCAAAAAAATATCCATCTATAGTATTGTTTGACTCAAGAGCAACATGTTGACAAATTCTAAAAATCTCTTATAGCTATGAAGTTTGAAGATTTTCAAAATTTCTTGATTTGTTCTCTTGGCAATATGTTGTAATAAGGGGGATTATTAGCATATTATCTATTACATAATTGTTAGTTGATTAGTTTCTCCATAATTGATTGTAGTTGGTTGGTTGCTTCTATTCAATCGATTTCTCTTTGTATTCATTGTTGTTGCTATTCAAATAATCATTACTTATGTGTGCTCTTTAATATCATATGCATGTAGGTATTTTGATATGGATTCATTATTTTATACATAAATTGTATGAGGGGATATACTCTATTTTTAACATATTTGAGTATGCATGGTAGATCACCACTTTCTACCAATGGACAACCTTAGATTGTGACAAAAAATCAAAATTTTATAACTATACATGAGGTGTGAATATCCTAAAGGAAATGATTATGAAGTTAACCATTAGATTTCCTATCAAGGGATAGCTTACATAGAGAAGTAGTTAAATTATTGGATCACATTTAAAATGGTGTCTTTGCACATTCATAAGCATTCAACATGTGTCTCTTATTTCTTAGAGACTTGGTTTATCACTAATTGGGAATCTCCAAAAATAGAGATGTTTCAATCTCTTAGTTTCAAGGCTATTATTACTCCAAGGAAAGAGTTTCATATTCAATGAAATTATTGGTACATAAGAAGCCATTTTTTAAAGAAAAGGGGAGAACTCTCCCATTAAGTGAGGTTAGGACCACCCCAAATCTGGCTCCTATCTAGCATCTAGCTCTATCAAAGTGGAGGGCCCAAAGATTATTTGACACTGAAATGATTTATGAAAGTACTTCTAGTTCTAGGATAGGTTGGTGTTCCTAATTTTCACCTTTGGGGGAAATATTAACTATATAAACCTATATGTATTACTCCTCATTTTCCTTGGCCAAATCAATGGTATATATACTAATATCTTCCCCAATAGTGATTTTTTTAGTGGCTAATATTCGCCAATTGGCTAATAGTTAAAATTTGGGAATCCAAAATTGGCTAATAGTTCGAGCTATAATGTGACTTGAATCACCACATTTTTACAAAATTTTATTATAGTCTTACTTAAATCACCAAATAATTTATTTTATTAAAAAATTTGACTAAAAATATTGCCACAATATTTGATACATGATTAGATCATGTTCGCCTAAATTTTATAAATTATAGTAGAAAACTATATTAATTCGCCAATAGTAAATCATAATTATTAGTTGCTTTAGGGCATATTTATAATATTTAGTTTCCACCATTGATTTACAATATAATGTAATGGCCCTTATTGTATTCAACGAGGTAAAATGCACTTGTGATTTGTAGTGCTCATGGGACCCACAAATTTGGGTCTCATGAGCATTATAGATCACGGGTATATTTTACCTTGTAGAGTACAAGGGTCGTTAGATCAATTATCCAAAAGATATTACAGGCCCCATGAGAATTACAAATCATGGGTACATTTTACCTTGTAGAATACAATGAGGGCTGCTATATTATATTTTAAAACAGTGGTGGCAAGTAAATATTATAGTCTACCCCTTAAACCCATCGACTATCTCCACCCTCGGGCCCCTACTTTTTCATGAGAATTAGTTTTAGATTTTATGGATTCACCATCATAATTAATGCATTTTCCTATTATTTTCTAGATTCACAAAAAATTTCTACAAAATTTTAGTGATGTAAAAAAGTCGCCAATAAAATTAATATTTTTTCGAAAAAAAGGAAAAATTCACCAATAGAAATTAATATTTTTTCCTTAAAAACTAAAAAAATTGCTAAGATTTTATATCTTTTTTTAGTGGGATTTCTTAAAGTTATCACTGTTCCTCAAATATAATAATTTCCATATCAAAGTGGAATAAGGCTATGTCAAGTTGGTATGAAATAATCTTTTTTATTTCTTCTCCTAGGAAGACTAATTTATTTTGGAAAAGATAATAAATATTTTATTGGAACTCTCTCACCTTTTACATTTTCGACTCCTTGACCCTTGTTCAATTTCAAGTCTCATATTTCTTTATTAAATATATGATTTGTGGGGTAGGTTCTAATATTATGACTTAGTAGAAATTTCATAATCTATCTATACCCTCACTTTCTCCTTTGTTGCATCTACTTTAAGCATACCAAAGGGTTTCAAATATCCCTTTTAACACATAAACTTTACCAAATGAATGAAATTGATATCTTGGAATAATCTAGTAGGGACCACCTTAATCTTGTGGACCTAAGGTCTCCTCAACAACAAATTATAAATGGTATCATTATCTTATACATAAAATATTATATGGATCATTTTTTGTCCTAGTGAAACCAAGAACATATTTTTTTTCAATTGAGGTCACCTTCATATCATCATAGCCACATAAGGTATCTCTACATACAATGATATCGGTAAGGTTGTATCTCATTCTCTCCAAGAGGGATAAGGGAATGATGTCGAACATACAACCATCATCTACAAGAGTTTTCTTATAATTAAAATACCATAAATTTATACTTTTATATATAAGATAGGGTCTTCTCTTCTAGCTAGCTTAACCTTAGTTGATATTTTCTTGAGGTTGAAAAAGAAGCCAAGGTTGTGTAAGTTATCATTGGGTGGGTTCAATTCAAGATCAAATTGGTTAACTTTTTCTTTAGGAGGACACATTGTGTGGTTTATATACTTTGAGTTGATTACCTCTAGAAGAGTTGCATAGTGTGACAAGAAATTTCTCAAAAGGTTGATGAATGAGATTTTTTTAAATATATTTTTGAGATCCTCCATAAGGCCATAAGGACCAAAAATATTAGAAGGTCAAGCCATAAAGAACACTTTCCCATGATACTAGACATATAGGTGTTGAGATTATGGATGCACAGTCCTTGAAGCTGCAGACTTCGATGGAGGACCTTTGAACCAGGAAAGATAATCAACCACCCAAAAAGTGTTGCAACTATGGAATGCTTGATTAAATATTCTATTGATATGATATTGATATATTGGATATTTGATATGTTACAAATGAACAAGATGCCTGATTATATAGGCAATAGGTAAACCCTAATATGCATGAGATGTTGCCATGTGTCTTGATCTAACAACATGTGACAACATGTGAACCCTATCTAGATGATCATTAAATGAGGAGATAAGTTCTAGAAGGACAACTCGTCTTCTAGAAGGAATCTTATCTCCTACAAATAAGGAAGGGAATATTATCCCATTTATTAAATGATTTATCTAATAATGCAACCTAGGACTTAATTAATTAAATGCAAGACCTAAGTTAACTTATGCTAGTGTAATAATTAATTAATTAATTACACCAACACCCCCCCATAAGTGCAACTTAGGGAGGAAGATGCAATGATTATGCAGAGATGATAATGGGTCTTGGCTACAAGGCCATGTTAGGTACCCATGTACATGATAGATGCAAAAAATCTCCCACAACCGGAGAAAAGGGGAAAACCCAATGGGAAGAAAACCCCTCTCCAAAAAGGAGATGAAAAAGAAGAAAATGTGAGATAGGATGGGAAGGATGGAGGACTCCCAAATACCCCCCAAGTACACCATCTGTCACATGGATACAATACAATCAATGCCCCCCCATAGGAGGGAAAGAGAGAGACTATATAGCCCCCCAAGAAGATGATAGCACCTGCAAAAAAGGTAAGTGTCTGAAGACAGAACAAGATCCAATGTCGACAAACAACTTGTCTCCCTTTCAGAAGAAACAAAACCATCTGCAAGTGGAGAGATGCTTCCCATTCCGGATAGGAATTGAAGGAAGGAAGGTTGAAGGTGGATGTCGATGAAGTCTCTGAACTCTGCTCAAATGTCTCCTTTCCTGATGATGATGCCATAATCAATGAAGAGAGTGACAAACCAGGACGATGCAAAAACTGATGCTGAACAATATCCAAAGACAAAGATGGAATGAATATGATGGAGACTTGATAGCCCCCCCTAAATGAAGTGTCCTCAAAACCACTGAAAGAAGTCTTAAGCAAATCCAATGGTAGATGCTGAAAAAACTTCAAGTCCTGAATGGAATGACAAGGAAGAAGTCTCATATATGAAATCTCTGAATAGATGAGTGATACCCCCTCAAGAATGTTCTCCAAACCTGTAGAAGTAGCCAAGTCAATGATGCCTGAAACAAAGCCATCCTGTGATGCCAAGTCTGAAAAACTAAATGTGTCCTGATGGATGATAATAGTGGAAGCCTCAATCAATGATTTTGGACAAGGAATCACTGAATGTGAAGGGATACCAACTGTCTCTGATGAAGAAGAAGCACCGAAAGGAACCTTGTCAACCTCTTCAGAAAGATCAAGGTAATCAACTTCTTGCATAACAATATCATCATGGGGAACTTGATCTGAAGAATGACATTCTGAATCTTGACCAACAGGGAATGGTGGAGTATCTGAATCTCCATAGATCTCCCAAAGCTTAGTCCAAAGAATGTGAGGACAATCACAATGATCAATTGATCGCAAAACATCACAATCAACTTGCATCTCAATGATCTCCAAAATAGTGTACCTGTTGCAACTCCAAGCAAGTTCATGAATACCTTCACTTGGATGAGGAACTATACCAAATAGATGTGGTAACAAATCAAGTGATCGAAGATGGTGGCAGATCCCATCTCGCCATTGCTTATAGTTACCCTTGTGTAACATAACCAAAGAAGGAGAGAAATATGCAAGCCCCATAATGAAATTTCTCCACAAACACAAAGACAAATGACCTTCAACAACAAATAAAGACTTCCAAATATGATGTACAACTGAAGTGATGCAACCTGGATCAAACAATCTTGTCCCAAGCTTCAGAATAACCAGGGTATTGATCAAATGCACCAAATTAAAAAAAATATCATGCAAGAGTACCTGGAGCTGAAACTGATCAAGGGGATGGACTGATAAAAAAATCTCTGAATCACCTTCCTGATGCCACTGGAATCATTGAAATCTGATGAGCAGTTGCAAAGTTACAAGCCTTTATGTCCAAATTAGGGTTTTGTCTTTAGTTGGATGTAGAATTTTTTGCAAGAAAATTTTTGCAGAACTAATGTCACCACTGGAAAGTACATGAAATTCCCTTTCCAACGGTATATCGTTTTCCAAATTTTGATATCCTGGGTGAAAGTTGTGATAAAATGAAAAAAATGCCCTGATTAGGCACCTACAGGCTAAACTGGTGCAAAAATTAAGCACCTCGGGCAAAAAAAATTGGCCCCCGGTCGCTGATATGACCGCGGGGCTAATTGTGGCAAAAAAGAAAAGGTGTCGCTGGGCGAAGTGGCAGCCGGGTGGAGCGGGGAGGTGTCGGGGCGGCACCGCTCAAATTTGGCAGAGCCTTCGGTTCCATATAGGACCGGCAGAGGGAGCCAAAGCAACTTCGGCAGGGGCCAGTAGACAGCCGGTCGTCGATGAGGAGAGGATATGGCGTCGGCAGCAGCGCCGGTAATACGGATGGAGCCGACAGTATGTGGATGGCTAGCGACGATGGCGAATGACGTGACCAGCGGGTCCCTCCCCTGTACTCCCTGCTGCAGACTGATATCAATGTGGCCGACAGCGGTTGTACGCCCCTGTAAAAAAAATGACCTCTGCAAACTTGAAATATTCAAAAAAGGGTCGACAAAAAGTAATTTTTCAATATTGCCACAAATGGCAATTCAAAAAATAAATGCCGACAATATGAAATTCCAACGAGATTTAACAAATAAAACCCCAAATGCCGATAGAAGTATTTGATGCCGATAGAATAAATAAATCAAACCCTTATCAATGCTGCAAAAGAAAAATTTGTATGCTGACAGGAGATAAAATATAACAAGCCCACATAAAATTAAAAAGATGCCGACCAAGCAATATTAAATGGTGGTCGACCCTGATATTTTTTTAATTTTTCTGCCACAACTATAGGAAAATATGATTTTTGCCAAACAGTAAAAAATATTAGCCCGGTTTTTCTAAAACGAAAAATGGCCTGCTTATAAAAAAAATTTGCCTCAGAGGACAACTAACCGGGATGATTTTTTGCTGCAAATTGTACGGATAGAATGATTGATTTTGCAAACCCTAAAAATACCTCTGAAGCTCCCGGGTTGATGTATCCGATTTTGATGAATGGGCAGGCGATCCTAGGGTTTCGAGGCCTTTTGAAGACAATGGAGGGCTCGGATCTGACTCAATCTGCTTCAGAAATTAGCTTGGTTCCTGGGTGGAATCAAGTAGCCTTCAATGGAAACCTTCAAGCCTGCAAGAATCTCACACACCAACTTTCTTGATCAAGGGTTGATGTTTCACTGGACAAGCTCTGATACCATGTTGAGATTATGGATGCACAGTCCTTGAAGCTGCAGACTTCGATGGAGGACCTTTGAACCAGGAAAGATAATCAACCACCCAGAAAGTGTTGAAACTATGGAATGCTTGATTAAAGATTCTATTGATATGATATTGATATATTGGATATTTGATATGTTACAAATGAACAAGATGCCTGATTATATAGGCAATAGGTAAACCCTAATATGCATGAGATGTTGCCATGTGTCTTGATCTAACAACATGTGACAACATGTGAAACCTATCTAGATGATCATTAAATGAGGAGATAAGTTCTAGAAGGACAACTCATCTTCTAGAAGGAATCTTATCTCCTACAAATAAGGAAGGGAATATTATCCCATTTATTAAATGATTTCTCTAATAATGCAACCTAGGACTTAATTAATTAAATGCAAGACCTAAGTTAACTTATGCTAGTGTAATAATTAATTAATTAATTACACCAACAATAGGAATGTCCAAGGTTCTCAAGATTCATATTTTTGATTTGACTAATACCAAAATTTTGGTCTCTCCTTTTATCAATGATTAAGGTGTGTTTGAACCTTATTTGTGAGTGACAACTATTGATTTGGATGAAGATGGATTAGGAGGATTAGGTTTATTTGAAGCATTAATAAGGTAATGAGGTGGGAAGGGATCTTAGTATATTCACAAATTAGAGTTTTGAGGGGTGATGGCCCCCTAGTGGCTATGGTTTGGGTTATCTTGGGAATAAAAAGAAATACACACAAACAAGTGATTTTGTTCTTCAAAGAGTTTAAGATAAATAGATTTTATTCTTTACATTTTTATGAGGCATTTCCCCTTTTCTTATGGAAGGAGAATAATCTAGTGAGATCAAATTCTCAAGGCCTTGGACATTAATCATATTTATTTTCATTGATTGGGAAATTATTTTGCTACCTATTATTCCTTTGATTATAATTTTTTGTTCTAGGATCTAGTTAATGGAAAACATTTACAACCCCCATATTTGAGGAATTATCATTTACACCATTATTATTATATATTTAGTTATTGTTTCCATTCCCAATTGGTTGGGGTGTCTATAACTTTGTCTATCCTAGCACTTCAACTACTTTTAGGATCTCAAGCACCAAGGGGTTATTACCATTATTATTGTTTATATTATGATAATTATTCTCTCTTTGGATTGTCAACCTTCCATTAGAATTGTGCATTCCCATTTTATTTCCAATAGAAACTTGGCCATTCCTTAGGGCACTTTCCAAATCCTCCTCATAGTATTTATAATGGAGATTTTATTTTCTCCTCTCACATGTCCTTGATCAATGAATACAATAAATGATCACATAGTTGACTATGATCCATGTGTGGTGCACTCATGGATGAGTAGATAAATTGTATCCACCATGTTATGAAGTGTGCTAATGAATTGTTTGGTTCTTGCTTGTGAAACAATAGAAAATGGGGTAGGTAAGGTGCTTTCATATGGTTTAGAACATAGAGCACACCCACTTTCCAATTATTTCATTGAAGGATAACCCTAGAAATCTCAATACAGAGGAGAAAAAGATCTTGCAATAGGGTTGTCCTAGGGGCTGATTGTAAACTAATGAGGTGTTCACCACCAAGTTAAGACTTGGAAAGACAAATGCAATACAAGATAAAATGCTTAATCCTAACATGATGTAATGCTTCACTAAATTACCTAGAAAAGTATGTAAAACAAAACAAAAAGTTGTAGGATGGAATGTGTGCACCTAGAAACCTGAAGGAGATTGAATGAGGCCCTGAAATGCTAGAAATTTTGACTTTAATGCTAACTGGGACTCATACACTAGGCTAGGCAAATCAGTCCCAGATCTAGGTTTTTGTGTAGAAACAAGAATCTGGCAAATGGGTATCTAAATCTGTGAAAATCTAAATTTTGACCTAAACTGGGACTCACGCCAGAATTGGCAAATCAGTCCAATTAGGGTTTTCTGAAACTTCAAGGTCTGAATTTGGCCTTCAAGGTCTTCTTTGTGCTTCTTAATTGATTTTTGGATCTGAAACCCTAATTTGCAACTTGTAGAAGTTCTCCAAGTATCTCCAATGCAAGGTGACAACTTTGAACACTTTGACAACTTTCTCCAGACTTGCTCTTCAATGTATTTTCAATCTAAACCTACAAATCACACACAAACATTAGCAATGAAGTGTTGCAAACATGTGTGACATGGTCCCAATGGATGTAGATCTTGACTCTTGCTTGGATAGGATAGATCTTGAATGAAAGGCTAGCTTGAATCATGAAACCCTACATCACAATTGTTAGCTTAAAAACAAACATGATGCATGAAGACTTTCACATGATGCTTGATGCTTGAAGAATGCTCTAAAATTATTGATAATTTTCCCTTAAATGCTCTTGTGAACTCAAACTTGCTATTATGAATTCTCTCACAAAATTCTTAGGTGAAAATTAGTGAAAGAACCTTGTATTTATACTTAATTATGCAAGAATTCCTGAAATTACACTACAAGCCGACATTAAATCTAGGAGGATAAAATCCCACCAAAACTTTGAATTAATTTTAATTTTGGGCCAGACAGGACTCATTCGCCCAAGGTGGCGAATGAGTCCCATTAGTCATAATTTATGGGACCAAATTTAAAAATTCTTAGAAAGGTGTGAAACTAGGTTCAGGACCCAAAAACCTAGGTGGAACTCATACGCCCAAGGTGGCGTATGAGTCCCATATGACTAAATCTGGGCCATACAACCTGAAAACACTTGAATTATGATTGGATGTTGATTTTTGTTGGGATTATCCTCGAAAAGATGCATTAAATGAGGCTTGTGGATGCAAAATAAGGCCAATTAAAGCATAAAGAAGCCCAATTATTAATGACAACCCTAGAAAAGTGTGAAAGTGTGTTACAACACCTTTCAACACTTTTAAATAAGGCATGATTAAAAAAAATAGATTTATTAGGTTCAGTTAATAAATAAAACCTTAGAAAAGTGTGAAAGTGTGTTACAACACTTCACAACACTTTAGAAAGGTACCATCTAAGTTCATTAGTTCACAAGGGCTCAAGACCTAATGTGAATGTGTCAAACACATTACAACACTAAATCAAGGCAATATTAAGCTCAGTTTAACAAGGCCCAAAAAAGCAAGGAAAAGTAAAAGGGATACTTTTTTCGTTGCCACAACTTGATGCTTAGGATTTTTCATATTCCTATCTCAACTAGCTTGTTAATGTTGAATATGGTGAAAAAATTATTGTGAAATGATGTAAGGAGTGAATCAATGCTTCTAGAAGATAGTGCCAATCCAACACTATCCCCTCTAGGGTTTTTGGAAATATTCTAGTGACCTACCATCATAGGCGACCTAAGTTCCCTCATTGCAATATTTAATAATTTATATGTGAGTTAAGGTCTTCCTCTACTTTGAACCTATGGTATTTAGGGAGAGATCATGATATAATTACATTCTGAATGGTGTGATCTAGGGTTTTTTTAGATATTCAAGATATGTATCTGAAAAGGATCATATGAGGAAAGATAAGTTATCAAAAATATTATCCATGTAAAAGGTAATTGATGAGTGCAAACCATCAAAACTATCCAAATTTCACAAGAGTATTGATGAGAGCTTATAGAGTTTCTTCCTCAATCAGAGTCACACATTATGTCTCACTATTGTGAAGTGTTTTTTTTATGTTATTATTATGGTTCATGTGGTGGTGGGTTAGTGGCCCTAGTATGTCATTACCTTAGCTTGGTTTAAAATTATATTAATTATGTGGATACTTTATTATTTTGGGGGACTATCTCAAGGGTGTCTTAGGCCACTTTGGCATCTACCAAGTCTCTTTTAAGACAACCTACCCCATTTTTAATTTGAGTGGCCATATCCCTATTGGTGGCTAAGCTAGTCTCCTACCTACAAATATCAAACTAAACTAATATACATCAATATTTTATCTAGTTTGGGTTTAGTTGTAAAGTTGTTCCCTACTATTGATCTCACATGGGGTTATCACAGGTGGTATAATCTTGTCCCAATATAGAATTATGGTCATATTCTTGATGTCCACTTTCTAAATTTGTATGCTTCTAGTCATACCTATTTGAAATAGGTGCATGGGATTGGGAGAATTGTATCGATTGAATGTGTGTGCGAGAGGTCCATGGGAGGAAACTTGACCCTAAGATATTATTAGGCCTAATATATTAAATGGTACATTTATCACCATGAGTGATAAAGGACAAGGAGAGGGAATGAAAAGGAATGGGATAACAATGAGCAAGTATGTCATTCATGAATTTTCTATTCATGTTAGGTTCATAAAAATATCTGTTATTCCAAATCCACCCAAAACTAATATGTGCGGGTCAAAAGTGGGGAGGCACATTGATTTCTCATGTGGATCCTATTTTTGGACATATCACTCCTACTTATGCGGTATAAGCCAATTAATTAGGGGATTATTGACAGTGTCTAGAGGACTATCCTCTTCATCATGAATGTGTGTTTTAATTGTGACAATGATATTTAGTATAGGGGAGTTGTGGTGTCTTTTTGGTCACTCTCTTCATGAGGAATAATCAATTGATATTTTATGGGGATGTTTAGTTATGGTGTGGTGTGGTGTGGGAGTGTGGCAGTGTATTCTTGAAAACTTCTCAAGAGGTGTGGTGATGGTAATCCTTGTATGGATTTGTGTGTTGTTGACTAATATTGCATTAAGTTCTTGATAAGAATTATTAAGGCAAGTTTTTAATTTATGGTTTTATATCTAAAATCATTATTTACTGTCCTGGCCCCACCTCTTTTGAATTAAATTAATTTTTAATTCAAAAAAGTCAACACTGCCTCCTAAATCAAATAATTTTAAATTATTATTTGATTTTCCAACAGTCTCTTTTTTTGTGCCCAATATCTTCTTGTCACATGCATTCCTATCAATTGATTTAATTTTCCTAAAATTAAATCATAGCCCTTCGTTTCACATTTGACCCTAATTCTACCCTAACCCTAATTGCTAGTTGTCATATTCAATCTTATCCTTTCATCTTAGGGCATTTGTCAATTGTCAAACCTAGCCATTCATCCAAAATTGACCTTTCTAGAAAAGGAAAATTTCAACCTCATTTTTTCACTTCATGCTTGCAAATTTATGAGTACACTTGCAATTGTTGAGTCAAATCCTTCAATATTTTGTTAAGGTCTTTGTCATAGGTCAATAGTTGCTCACAAAATCTGAGGGAAAATACTATTTATAGCAAAATGGAGAGGGGAAATGAAGGTGATTCATGGAATGCATGAAGGTTTTGGGTGAGATTTTTCATTTGTTTATGCTTTTATGTTCCATTGTGCTTCATTGTTAGCTAGGGTTTAGTTTGTTTATGCTTTATATTGCTAACCTG
Organism: Sequoia sempervirens; assembly: GCA_007258455.2. NCBI lineage: Eukaryota > Viridiplantae > Streptophyta > Pinopsida > Cupressales > Cupressaceae > Sequoia > Sequoia sempervirens. The sequence goes on along the minus strand of VDFB02256132.1, from coordinate 242,387,322 downwards.
AATTTTTCCTTAGTTACATTTGGTGAGCTCGACGTGAAAGGCAAATTTTTTGTAGATTCCATACAAATTTTTTCATTTTTGCAGGTTTTAGGTACAGTTCGATGCAATCGCCAAACCAGAATGACACAATTGCCAGCAAAATGACGCAAATGCTTCGCATTAGGGCATATTTAGATTCTATTTAAGTTTTGGTTATTTTTGTTAAATCTGTGTTATTTAGCTTTCTAGTTGTCAGTTTAACCCTAGGGTCAAGTCGTAGGCATCATTAGGTCATTTTGTTTTGGTATATTTTTGGTTGTTTTGTAGGTTCAAGATCATGCACTACAATTGGCTGTGGTTCGTCACATCTATGTTTCGGGTTCGCCACATTTGTCCAAAAATCAAGCCACATCTGCTCTGGTGAACCGGAGTTGACACCCTATGAACCGTAGTCGCAGTTTCTATGATGCATTTGATCACTCCCATGAGCTGCAACTACCTGTTTAGGGTTTTCTTTTAATTTATGCAAGTATCTTCAATTTTTTTCATTTCTAGTTCAACAGGCTAGGGTTTTCTGGTTATTGATATTCTGTTGGTGGCATGTGGAAAGTTGGAGGAAGATACTAACCTTATTTTTTTGTTCATTTTTATAAAGTACTTCCTTTTTAAGCAACAAACAAACAACAACTACAACTTGCATTTTACATTCATGGCTTAAAATGAACTACATTTACATTCATTGGGTTTAAAAAGAACACAATCTACATCTTCACTCATGAAGGTTAAAATATACTTGCATCTTTCATATCATTGGGCTAAAAAGAACCTTGAAAAACAACAATTACAACTTGCATTTACATTCATTGGGTTTAAAAAGAACACAATCTGCATCTACACTCATCAAGGTTAAAATGTACTTGCATTCTCATGGCATTGGGATAAAGACAACCTTGTTTGTTTCATAATAAGCTTGGTTATAATTTACAAGTGTTTGGCGTGTCTTGTGGTATGGTAGTGATTTCTTAGTGCATATGCACTTCTCTTGTGCCTCACAACGATCTAGAGAATCAAAAGCACTTAGGGATTATTGCTTTGCCACCCACACATTTTGGATTTGGGCATTAAAATGAACAATCTTGTGAGTGTGACTTGAAAGCTTTGTGTATGCACTATCCTCACGCCTTAGTGCGATCTTGGATGACCAAAAACAAACTTTTCATTTCGCTTTTGTTTACCCATAAGTAGAGGGCTTGCCTTGGTGGGAAAAAGTACTCACCCCAAGGGAACAACCCAAGCGGTAACGGGCTAAAGCCAAGTCCTTCTGAACTGCTATATAAATTTGTGATTGCAAGGGAAGTTTACAATCAACGGGAAGTGGTATGTTATAGCCCTCCCCCAGTATCTTTATGATGTGAAAATCCCTTGTTCTAAGGGTTGGGAGTCCTCTTGAGGGAGTTCATCATAGTATCACCTGAATCAGAAGCCCTTACTAGACACCTCTTGTTTTTAGAAGCCTATCCTTTCGATCATTGCTTGGTATAGTGCAGGGTACAATATCATGCCTAAAGATACTCACTACTGACTCCCTTGAGTAGAGATAGCAAATTCCTCTTTGGGGAATTCAAATTTGGTGTGCCCGAGAAGTGAGTGTCGTGTAAGGGGGAGCTAGTTCCACCAAACTTCTAAGTTATTCGCTCTCGAAAGAGAGAAGTGTTTCACACTAATCTCGGGGTATTTCAGTGGGCTATACCAAGTATACACACCTTTCCAACTAGGATTTGTGCTTGTTTTCAAAGTGCTTGTATCAAACAACCCAAGATAAGACAAAGTGTTTTCCAAAGTGTTCGCTAAATTAATGGAAAAATAAACACCTCTACAATCTAGAAAATCACAATCAGACTTAAACAAATTTTCAAACCTTGTCAAAATTGCAAAAAAACTAGACTTTATTCACTGTGAACCATAATTGCTATTGTAAAACACAACCGACTGTTAAACAATGCATCTGCCAAACCTGAAATGCAACTGTTGATAAACAACGCATCTGTTAAACCTGAAACACAATTTCCCTCTGAAACGCAATTTCCCTGTACAAAAACTAGAAAGATTTGCTCAAATTGTCCACCATAGCACTCTTTATTTTATCATTTAGTCTTGACAATAGGCATACCATTGCAAACTTTAGTGGAATTTTAGGATTCCTCATCACCTTCAGATTAGTCAAACTCTTAGGTCATTATCTTTGCAGATTTCATAATAGGCCAACTTTCCATTCCTTGTACAAACCTTTGCTTCAAGGAAAAATTGTCATTGGACCAAGTCACTTGTCACACTTGTAGTCTTTGTCACTTTGTGTGAGTCTTTTCTAGCTCATAAGTCTAGTTTGGTAACTCACTTTGTCTCTTGGTCACTTCACTTGGTCTCACAAAAGGTCCTTTGACAATTCAAATTGAAGCATTGGCTAAACTTTGGATGGTTAGTAACCTCTTCTCAAAATCTCCCAAAGTTGATTACCTTTAGAGCTTGCTTACACCTTGCATTTAGAACACTTCCTTTAAAATTTCCATAGCATATCAAAACTGTCTCATTTTAAGACACCATCATTTATCACCTTGCATTAGACATTCCCTTTAGACATCATTTGTCACCTTGAATTGGACTTTCCTCGTAGACATCATTATCACATTGCTTTAATCATTCCTCTTAGACATTATTACCACTTTGCATCCCTCATAAACATCATTGTCACTTCACATTGGACAATCAACATCCTCTTTAGACAACATTGCATTAGGACACTCCTCATTTCTTATTCCAAAACACCAAAAACATAGTTGCATTAGCATTGATTCTTTATATCCAAAAAAATCCAAAAACATAGACTTAGTGTCATATCATTTCCATGCATAGACTTAGTTCCATATATCATTTGTATTTCCCCTTTTGTTTGAGAAAATATTACATGATTGAGACTAGATTACAAAAAAGGAGAAGAGACATGGACCTTTTTGGAAACAAAGATGATCTTTATAACCATACTAGTGACATGAACCTAAATGCTACTTCACACAAAACTCACAACAATACCAACATGGGATCTACCTCCAACAACCCTTTCAATGACACAAACATTAGACATCCATCACACAACAATCCTTTTGAGGAATTCATTCAAAGAGACGCAAATGGAAATGTGTTTGTAGAAGACCTAGAGGCTGCTGCCCAAATTCTAGAAGTAGCTTATTTTGTAGACAAATTACTCATGCTAGACCCACAACAATATTTAGCCAAAATATTACATGAAGGAGATAAATTACCACATGGATTTGATGTCAATACCTTGAGAGCAGCATCACCTAGTCATTACACACAAACTAGTCAAGCTCCCTCAACACCACAACATAGCACTGCCACTACTTCTACTAGCACAACAACTCAAAGTGAAACAAACACAATCAATGCAACATTTTCTTTTGGGGCACCAACTACATCACAAACCACGTCACAATCAATGCCATAAGTGCCTCAAAGTGTATCACAAACTATTGGATCAACATTTTCCACATTGGGAACATCATCCAATGCCATGGGGACATCTTCATTTAATCCTTTTACAAGAATCAAAAAAAGAAGAGTTTCCATTCAAGGACCTCAACCTAACATCAATACCACATCACAAGGTCCTCAAATTAACACAAACACTAGTGTCCCTCAAAGACAAAACACAAACTTCTTACATGGTCATATCAATCAACTTGGACAAGGAAATCAAATTTCCCAACACATGAACATGTCACAAGCAGGTCACATCTCATTTGGTCATCAAAACACACATGGACAACACATTCCTCAAATACAATTCAATAATGTTGGATCACATATCCCAACATACACCTCCCATATTCATACACATGCTCAACATCAACACGTTCCAACTCAAAATATGTCATCACAACAAATGGGAATGCACGAGATACCTATCACCAACATGTGTGATGCCACCAAAAATCCAATAGTGGATGCATTAAATGTTCAACTAGCTGCCTTACAAAAGCAAGTAGAAGACATGTAGCTATCAAACAAGAAGCCTCATACATCCTTTGACTTGCATCCATATCCATTTGACACAAGCTTATACATGCCACCATTTCCTCCAGGATATGTGGTCCCAAATTTCTCTAAGTACAAAGGAAAGACAAACCCTATTGAGCACATAATAGAATTCAAAACCAATTATGTACACATGGCATATGAACACACTTATTTGATGAGACTTTTTCCTAGGAGTCTCACAGGTCCTGCACTCGATTGGTTCACACTTTTTCCTAAAGGGATAAGATCATGGGATGAACTTGCCAACAAATTTGTAGAGAACTATGCATATAACATTGACACTGATATTACAATTGCCACACTATGTAAGACAACACAAGAAGAATTTGGTGAAACATTAATTCCTTTCTTTCAAAAATGGTGAGGCTTGGCAAGCCAATGTCCAGTTGAAATCCCCGAAAAAGAGAAGGTGCACATGTTTGTTCAAAACCTCATTGGACCTTTGAAATATAACTTGCAAGTCCATTGTTGTACCACCTTCACAGACCTTGTTGAAAAGGGTATTCAACTTGAAAAGGCCCTCATTGAAAAAGGAAAACTTAAGTACCCTAGTAAAAACACAAACATGAACACGACCAATGATAGGAACAAGTATTGGGCCCAAAAAAAAAATGTTACCAATGATGGCGTTGTTGATGCTAAAGCAGTGAATAAAACCGCTCCTTTAATCACACTTAGGGGATCTCAACCACAAAGCAATTCCCTATCTATTCTGACACCTACCACAGATGTCGTTCAAAGCAACCAAGCCCAAGGTCAACAAAGACAAACTACATAATTCTGAAAACAACACACATACACACCCTTGGGAGAACCTATTGAAGCAATCCTTAAGAAGCTCATCCAAAATAACTTCATAACATTGCAAGAACCTAAAGCATATGATCTGGGATAATTTAAACCATCATGGTGGGATGACAACGCCTTTTGTGATTACCATTGAGAAAAAGGACATAAGACATCATCTTGTAGAAAATTGAGGAACATCATACAAGATCTAATTGAGAACAGTGACATCGAACTTAATGGTCAACAATACTCTTCCAATACAGACCATACCACTCATAAGAATCCATTACAGGATCATGGTTCAGGAAATCCCTCCTCGTTAGGTCAAAAGACTAATAACCAGGCTAACTATACTCGCACTTCCTTCGATTACTCAGGTGGGCCTATAATCAATCACCTTCGAGCAACCAATGAATACGTCAATACCATCACCATAAAAAAGACTCTTGAATGCAATGTCACCACTTGTCGAGCCAAAATCACAATACTTGGCCTTTCCACTAAGCCATCGTAGCCTAAAGGACAATTTAATCTTGTCGATCAATTGGGTAAAACCCCTGCACAGATTTCCATATTGAAACTTTTGTGTATTTCCCCCACACATAAAGCTATCCTTGGCAGGGCTTTAAAAAAGACTTCAGTCCCCACTAACATCGATGTCAACCGCTTTGAAGCTATGGTTGAATATTTAGCCAATTCCCACCAAGTCACCTTCTCATACCAAGATTACTCCACACCTAAGCCATACCACAATGATGCATTACACATTAAAGTTTTCATTCACAAACACAAGGTCAAACGAGTCCTAGTAGATGGAAGAGCCAGATTGAGCATATGCTCCTTAAAATTGGTCAAGGCATTAGGCTTCTCTGATGCATGTGTAGATGCCACTAAAAGCATTGAAATCAAAGCTTATGATGATGAGGAACATTCTTCTAAAGGAATTATCACACTCCCTATTCGTGTTGGGCCAATAATCATAGATACCACATGCCAGGTCTTGGATCTTGAATACCCTACAACATTCTCCTTGGTCGACCTTGGATTCACAAATTGAAGTTCGTACCATCCACCTATCACCAATGTCTGAAGTTCCCCTATAATGGCACTGAGATTACCATAATTAGTGATCCCGACCCCTTCCAATATTGCACAAATTTGAGGGGAACCACACAATTCCAAGTGCCAGTTAATAATGAGGCCTCGTCTTCCATTTTGTCACATTACCTTGATTCATCCTTATTAACTAAAGCATCCACTCCATCTACCATACCATCAAACCCTAAGATCCAAGTCTATGATATGGGATGTGGAGAATACCACATGAATAATTTACCGGCAAACGACAATGCTATTGCTGCTAAGGAGGTTCAGACTTTTAACAATGACGTCAAAACAGCTGCAAAGGGAACACAAAAAGATGACCGTGCTTGGGTCAAAACCTTTTAGGATCCTGATACTACATCCACCTTTTCCCTATCCACTTCCACTCAATCCTCCCATGATCATGATAACCCACTCCTTGATCATGATTTCGTTAAGGACATACAATCATCATCCTTCCATCCCACCTATCTTGGGTTAAGGTATGCATCCCCTACTGTCGCCTCTACTAAGCCATCTCACCAAATCGGTAAGGATGCGCAAGCTTCCTTTGATGTTAGCAATACCAAAAAGGATAGTCTCAAAGACTCCACTGATGGCATCACCACACTCATTCATCCACCAAGCATTCCTATCACTCCATCCATTTCATCCATTCCAATCACATCCATCTGCATCATCGACATGAATCAACAAGTCATACCTAAAGAAAAGGACAAAGGCAAAGCTCAAGAATCAAAAATAAAAATGCCTTTAAAAGGATACCAGGTGCCAAGAGACATTATGAAAAGAAGAGAAAATAAAAACGGTCCTCTAGCCAACATAAAAAGCTATTGGACCAATCAAAAATACAAGCCAAGAATGAGCAAGAATGTCAAGACAAGTCCTCTAGCCAACCTAAAAAGCTATCGGATGAATTAAAAGTAAAAAGTGAAAATCAGAAAGCATTGGTCTCCAAGAATGCCCCTCCATCAGAAATCACTGGGGGCATCTATCACCGCAAAAAGACAAAGAAAGAGCTTTTTGATCCAAAGTCTTCATGTTCGTCACTTTCACTCATACCATACATCCCATTCCCTCCGTCCATATTCACATGGCCATCACATCATCCCACTTTCATTTAACGACGACCCCTTCATGTACCCTAGCTCATCGATCGCCCAAACTCCTTTTCGTCTGAAGCTTGGTGGCCCACGTAGTGTGCACATTAGGGATCATATCATAGCCTCATTCATTCGCCATTTTTATCATCCATCATATTTTCCACTTATACTCCACGTCCAGATCATGTCCTTTTTCCAAGCACAGTCATCGACATAAGGTCAAGGTATCATCAAGACATATCAGTTCTACACATAGCTTCCAAAAGCCATGCCAAAACCATAAAAATACAAAAAAAATCATTACCTTGATGAAAACCTGGAAAACAGGTGTCTTGGAGACACCAAAAAATAATAAATAAATAAATATCAAAAATAGTAAAGAGAAATAATTCGTCCAATAGTGAAAACCACTTTGATGGTGCTTTGGATAAGTACCATGGTGAAAACCTGGAAAAGAGGCGCCATACGTAGGTAGTCTTTACTTCACTATCTACTCTTACTCCATCTACCTTTGTCCATAATAAATGCCCAGTCTTCTGACACCCTCACAACATCCGTCATAAAGCCCTATTATTTCTTTCCATGGCTGACAATGGTTGACATCATGTCTCGCACATCCTCCACTTTTCATCCTGAGCACGTCCCATTCCATCTCGTTCATCCTGGTTAGTCCTAGACTTGACTGGGGACAACACCCTTAACCCCTGACTGCAATGGGGCTCACACATGGTCCTGTATATCACAAAAATCCAAAAAAAAATCAAAACATGTCAAAAATCCAAAAAAATCAAAATATCCAAAAGACAAAATCAAATATTCCCGAAAAACACAAAAGCATCCAAATTACTCTCAAAAATCCCAAAAACAAAGTCAAATTTAGTCAAAGTCGAGTTATAGTTAGAATAGTCGAACTACACGGTCTTTGCGCATTTGCTACATAGGCAAGGGCATCATTTGATAAACCCCCGAGACCACCGAAGTCATTCTTTTAGGTTCTTAAAATCAGTTGGGCGTCTCAGTCTAATAAACAGGTTGCTTGGTCTTTTCCAAGTCAGTCATGTCAGTCACTAAAAATTTTCACGATGTCAATTGAACTACGTTGTCTCTGCGCATTTGCTACGTAGACAAGGCTCATCCTCAATGGGCCCTCGAGACATTAGGTTAGTCCTTTTTTTTAGGTTGGTACAAATAAAATCATGAATCAGTCTTTTATCAATTAAAATAAAGTCAAGTCATGTCAAACTACGAGGTCTCTAAGTGTATGACATAGGCAAGGCCATCAGTTGATGAGCCCCTGAGGCCCCCTAGGTCAATCCTTTAGGGTTTGTCATGTCAGTCAAATAAGTCAAACATAGTCAAACTCAGACACCGAACAATCATCAAAATGTCAACATTCAAATCACCAACCAACAGACAACATAGTCCAATCAATCATCAAGTCAAAAATTAGTCAAATTGCCAAAACAGTGTCAACCTGGTCACTTTATGGTCCCCTTCAAGATGCATCCTTCTTGGAATTGGATCCCATCAAAATGTCATTTTCCTTTTTAGGATGTGTCTTTCCTAACAACAGGCTTCGTCACACCATCATTGGCCTTTTCAAGATGTGTCCTTCCTAACGAAAGGCATCGCTCAAACCATCAAACCTATCCAATAATCAAATTGTCAAATTGTCAAATCATCAACCAATCAATCTCCATCAAACAAATATTGGCAAACACATTGAATGGCTGTTGATTTTGTTGATCTATTTTGTCTTATCTTTTTATTGTTTTGTCTCTTGGTCATATTACTTGCAACCTCGAGGATGTCCCATAAAGGATTTAGAGGTGCAATGACATCTCATGACCTATTTTTCCTTGATTGCTATCTTCGGTGTGTCTTGACAAAAAGACTGGGGCAACTTAGCCCTTAATATGAGTTAGGACATTCCTTGTATGTGGATGTTTGTTTTTTGCAAGTGGATGACCTTGCACACCTTGGTCTATGCCATATCATGGTGTTTGTTGTCCATTTGTCACATTTATCATCCAATGATGATTATGCAACACTTATTTGTACTTTGGCAAAATATTGAAGACTTCTTTCTCATAGAACATTTCACCTCCCTTGTCTTTTCTACGCTACCATCCATCTCCTTCATGCTAACATTTCTTCTATTCCTTCATCCTCTAGTCTTCTCATCCATTTCGAGAGCACACTTGTGCTCTCTGAACCCACCTATCCTCTCGAGGGGTCATACCACTACCTCCTCGTCATCCTTCCTCTCCTCACTTTCACACTGGGGCATATTTTTGGCTTGTTTTCTTTGTCACAATGTGATAAACTGCATCATGACAAAAAGGGGCAAAATGTAGACACATAAAAATAACCTAGGCCTGCAAGCTTTATTTTTTCATGACTTACCATACTTCTTCTCAACATAATTAAAATATTTAATTATGTCCTATGGTCCAAATTCAACTATTAATTAAATAATTCTTAATTGTTTAATTAATTCCTATCTTTTATAACTCTTGATTATATAAATAAATAAATTACATTTATTTATTTAAATATGTCACTAATTTCCTATGTCTCTTTATAATTAAATGAATTCCTAAATTTATTTAATTATTATCCACTTTGTCCTTTTCCTCTACAATTAAATAATTTTCATTAATTATTTAATTGTCCTTTTGTCTTTTCCTCCAAATTTAAATAAAATCATTTATTTAAATTCCCATTCCCATTTTCCCACCAAGTAAATAATTAAAAATCATTATTTACTATCCTGACCCCACCTCTTTTGAATTAAATTAATTTTTAATTTAAAAAAGTCAACACTGCCTCCTAATTCAAATAATTTTAAATTATTATTTGATTTTCCAGCAGTCTCTTTTTCCATGCCCAATATCTTCTTGTCACATGCATTCCTATCCATTGATTTAATTTTCCTAAAATTAAATCATAGCCCTCCATTTCACATTTTACCCTAATCAGGGAAAACTTTAAGAAACACCCCCCCCCCCCTCGACGAAGGTGTAAAATCATGCAAATCTTTTATACTTCCCGATAAAAATATTAATTTTAGTGGCGAATTTTTTCATTTTTCGTGAAAAAAATAATGTCCATTAGCAAATCTTTTCTAATCACTAGAAGTCTATGGAAAATCCTGGCGAAATGCAATTTTTTTAAAACCACCAAATTTTTTCCATTGGCGATTAAAATCTATTTTGAAACAAATAAAATATTTCGATTGGCGAATTAAACATGTTTTCAAACTAGAAAAAATAATTTTGTTGGCAATTAAAACTTTTTTTCCAAACTAAAAAAGAAAATTCATTGGCGAATTAAATCTGTTTTCAAATTATTAAGAAAAAAACATTGGTGAATTAAACATAATATCAAACTTATAAAAAAAATGCATGAAAATAAAGATTATTTGCCTCATTGTTTTCATCAACCATCCAAAAATCACCTACAGCTATAACAGTTTTTTCAAAAAAGCATCTTAACATGCTTCATAATAGAAAAAGTAACCCTGCCCAACTAAAACCAGTTCCACAACTATTTGTATCTACCTTACATATTTCAACAAGCCAAAAATTTAGTACTAGTCTTGCGTTAATTCTGCAAAAACCCTACAAAAAACTACAAATTCTGCAAAAACTGTGTTAATTCATCTTCCGCTTCCTCGCATTCTGTCCTTTTGCTTTCATACACTTTTCCTTTGCTTTCTCCTGTGCTTCCACCTTCATCAGCTCTATAAAGAGCTTCAATGCTTCCCAGCCTAACCTTGCTTCTTCCCTGCATTGATTTTTAATCTCATCCTTCGGCCAACACACAAAAGGGATGCATCCTTCTACCCCTTCCAGTTCCACATTTTCAAAGCCTTCCCGAATGTCGAAACCTTCACCTGGAACTGCCCATTCAAGTATTGATTCTAATCCTTCCAAGAAATCTCTATGCACAATCATCTCCATCACTTCTCTCACTTGCTTGTCGATTCCCCCAAGTCCAAACCCCATGCTATAATCAAGGAGTATACATCCATGTTAGTCCTGTATCTATGCCTCAGATTTCCAAAGGATTTCCCCAAAATCATCCGCACATTTTGTACCAACCTCCCATCAGTGAATAAAAACATACCCATTAATCTTTTGTCAAAAGCTTCACCATAAAATGGGTTTAATTGCCTCCTCGAACACAGAGTGAAGTTGGTCTCCATTTGAAAACTATTGCAACTACACCGCCACCACCACCACTCTTTCAGACTTTCTATGTGCCTTCTTCTCCACGCCAAACTCTATTATTAACTTCACTAATCGAGGGCCGAGAGGTAATAATTTTCCAAACTCCGCACGTACCGATCTTAATTACCCATCGATCCTCTAGTCATGTCCACTTGCTAAAATTTTCCCACCATTTTCACTTCATAAATGCACCATCCTTGCCACCTTTCCTATATTAATTCACCAAAGTCAGGGTTTTGGTGCTTTTCCTAACCTTAGTTGCCACCTATCCTATCTTAATTCACCAAAGTCGGGGTTTTGGTGTTTTCCCTAACCTTAGTTGCAAGTCTTTCTTGGTCATCTTTGTATTCGGTGAGTCGGAGGTTTTAAAAACTTCAAAACTTCAGACTTTGGTTCTAAGGTTCCAAATCTCAGCGACCATGCAACATTATGGACCACGACTGTTCGATGAATTTTCAATGGATGGTTGTAGTTGCATTCTGGAAGTATATCTCTCAAGCACTAGATTTGCAAATTGAAGCCTCCGGAATTACACTAGAACTGTTAAATATTTTACCGTTTAAATATTGGTGCTCTTGTTTATCGTTTGATATTGCCTAAGTCAGACCAAAATATTTTATGATAAATCCTTAAATCTTAATTCTTTAATCTTGAGGGTCAAGTCTCATCAACCTAGCGATGTCCCCATTTGAAATCTTAACCGTTTGATGAATTTTCGATGGATGGCTATAGATGTATTCCAGGAGTAAATCCTTGAAGCACTAGACTTGCGAACTAAAACCTCCAGAATAACACTAGAACCGTTAGATTTTTAGAAATCAATGGTTGATATTTTATTAATTATTGGTTTCAGAAATCAACATATAGTTCTGATCATAATGATTAAGGTAAAATGAGACATTTAATTGTCTCTTTTCAATGTGTCGAAGTACTCTACCTTTCATTTATCCTATTAAAATTCTCAATTTGGTTGTGGTATTGGGTGGTGGCATGGATTAATGCCATATGAATAGCTAGAGTGATTGATTGGATAGCTTTATATTGAAAACTGCACGATGTACTGTAGAATTGTAGATGATGATGTCAATAATCCAGTGATTTTGACAATCGACAACTTGCGTGGCACTGCTGATTTTGACAATTGACAGCTTGTCAGCTTGAGGTACAATTTGCAACTTTGCATGTAGCTAGCTTGAGGTAACGATTAAGTTGGTTTTTTGGTTTGTGTGAATCACAATTATTACTAATCAATAGTAACTATACACAACCTAACACGTGACACGTGTGAGGTGTACAAGGGACCAAGCTGGTAGTGACACTTTTTGCCCATAAATAAGGATAGTGAGCACAACTAAAATCATTCATTTAATTGTCATAAGGATTTTCATTTTGTAGGGTTAATAACTTAATAAGGATTCAGGAAGAAGAAGATGCAGTATTATTGGGGATGCTCTAAATTCTCCTGCCTCCAGTTATGTAGTTACAGAGTAAAAGACCAATTTCCTTCAAGTTCAGAATGGGTGGAATTGGAAAAGAAGTTGATTTGGTTTACTTGACTTCTCAAATAGGTTTTGAACCAGGATGAGGAGCTTTGATGGAGATAAGTGTTATCCTAGTGCATGGAAGTTGCAAGTAGAAGATGGGAGCAGTTTTACTATCCCTCATCGTTTGCATGGTTTCCCAGGTAATTCCCATGCATTTAATTTAAGTGCTCATCTTTTGCATGGGAGCAGTTTTACTACCCCTCATCGTCTGCATGGTTGGCCAGGAGAGTCCCTTGCATTTATTTTGAGACACCATGGCCTACCAGGCAAGCCCCATGCATTTATTTTAAGTGCTCATCTTTTGCACGGGAGAAATTTCACAACCCCTCATCTTTTGCATTAGTCTGGTTCTGAAAGGCGATGAGTACCTTTTGTATCTTCACAGCTCCCATTTCCCCAATTTGATTGGGCCCCCTTTCCCCATGCATTTATTTTCAGAGACCATGGCTGACCCTAGCAAGTCCCATGAGTTTATTTTGAGAGCTCATGGTTGACCCGACAAGTTCCATTTATTTTCATAGATACATGTATCACATTTACGTTTTCAACTTTTCACTAGCAGCCAGTAGAAGCTTGGCGCTTGCGCTTACATTTGTATTCATACTATGTAATAAAGTGACATTGTAATTTAGTTGTAATAAAATAAATGGTTGTGCTATTAATGTGACATTGTAATTCATTTTATTAAGTCCTTTGCAAGTTAAATGCTATTAATGGTTGTGCAATGTGCTATTAATGTGACATTGTAATTCATTTTATTAAGGCCTTTGCAACGTTAATTTTCTAACCCCTTGGCCTTGATGTCAATCCTAGCGCATTAAAGTTTAAAGCAAATTTAAAACACATGTTTTATGTTTATTATTTTTATCATAAATTACTCAACTGTTCGATGGACATTTGATGTATGGTTGTAGTTGCATTCCGGAATGAAATGCACAGAGCGTTACGCTTGCGAACTTAAACCTTCAAAATCACCCTATAACCGTTAGATTAACAAAGATCAACGGTTTAGAATTTGTTGTCAATGCAGGAGTAAATCATTAATGGCTTGTTTTAAATTTTGTCAGCCATGTACATTGTACTACCTAATTGTGTACTATGTAGTCTGTAAGTAACGAGTAGACGTTTTAGTGTCATTCAGTTTGCTCATTGCAGTGCACCACCCTGTTCTGGGTTCCATAGTTCCACTTCCAACAAAGCCATTCCAGTAACCCAGTTTCAACTTCAAGAATCAAAATTCAAAATCCGGGTAAGTTAAAGAATTCTTGTGGCTATGTTTCATCGCTTGACATCTCTTAAAATCTTATTTTGTCAAACTTTGAAGTTTAGGTTTAGGGTTAAGAGGCTTAAGAATTAAGAAAAATTAAGGACTAATAGGGAATTCACAAATTTCATATTGTTGATTGTAACAACATGTCTACCACTAGTACCACTAGAGCAATGTCGGATAAAAAAACACATTATGCAAAATTGCTTAAAACCCAAAGTTTCACTGATGAATACCATGATATTTATGATCCTGAAACCTATGGTAGGCGTACCTCAGAACTTAGATTTTCATCTAAGAATAAGGTTGCAAAGCAAATGCAATTGCAAGTTAATAGTATTAGTGCACTGTGGGTAACTGGATTAGGGTGCATGATGTTACATGAGGTTTTCCCTTGCCCAAAATTTATCATGGTTTGTGCCCTAAATTATGATGATAACAAAAGATCATTTTTTAATAAAGATAGCAAAGAAGAATTGTTATCCATTAATGCATAATAACTTGGAAAAGTGTTTGGCTTGGGGTTTACAACCGAAGAATTTTGAAATGTCCACATTGACCTAGAAAAGCTTGCTAGTGATTATGAAGCAATGGATGAAATGGAGGAAAATTCTTTCTTAAATAGAATAGTTTAGGATAGAAACAAATTGAAAGGTGATCATAAGCCTCCTTATGATTTGGATATTTTTAAACCATGGGTTCAAGATACTATTTCCATGCTAGCATTTTGCTCGAACTGGATAGCAATTTGGAAGTGGGTGCATGCCTCCTTGAAATGGTGTATAATATCAATTATGGTGTTCCACATGCCAAATATAATTTTATTGAGCACATTGTAGAATCCATTCATAAACATTTTTTAATGATTAAAGGAGGTTCCACCAATACATTTAGGTTCACAACCTACTTGTTGTATCTTTTTTCTATTCAAATTCAAAGGAATGTTTCAGACCAACAAGTTTTAGATTCAGCCCTATGGTAATAGTAATCCTGAGCAAAAGAAAATGGCTCCAATATATGAATGGACCACTCTTATAAGGTTGCATGATTCTTGAAGGAACTAAAATCATTTTGTAGACTACTTTTTGGCTCCATTGCATCAAGCAATTACAAATACTCCAATGCCTAGATTGCCTATGTCATGTAGAAACTGCATTCAACTAGGAAAAGAAATACAATTGGCTGATTGGTACTTAATGGAAGAATATACTATGCTAAGATTTTATGGATCGGAAGTACAACCATACAAACTTCCAATACATGTGACAGAAAGGGTTTTTGCTTTGGAATATGTAAGGAAAATGCAAAATACTGATGAAAGACACTTTAGTGGTCAAGGGAAGAAGACCTTATTTCCTTCTTTACCTTTTTCATGTGGAGGGGTGACATTCGAGAGAAAAGCATTTAGTGTGGCACATGATCTTTTGAATTTTTTTTATTTTGATGCTATTTGTCACTAGCAATATGATTCGTGTGACACCATTAAATCAATGATTGTTCTCAATAAGAATGTTGGAAGTAGAATTCAACATCAAAGTAAACCCTTGCTTGAAAACTCGAGAAACAAGAATTCTTGGGATGAGGTCAAAGTAGCAATGGAGAAAAGTGCTACTGTGAATGGTATTTCTTTTGAACAATTGTTAGCAAAAATTATTGCATTGCATCGAAAGACAATTAGGAGGTACAAAATTTTTTATGAAAAAAGTCATAAACCATCGAGTAGAGTAAAAATGCCAAATTCTCTAGAGAAGGAAGTTACTGAAAAAAAATTGGTCACAATAAAAAATTACTGCCTTTTGGTCTATGAGGAAGGACCTAGGTGATCCAAGAGCTCTTGCAGAAGATCTTGAGTTTAGCAAATTATGGAATACAGAGCATCTGAATGAACAAGAAGATGAAGAAAGTGATGATGATATGCAAGAAGAAAGCCATGTCAATTTCAAACTTGGTTTAAGTGAGGCCACAAAAGAAGTATTTACTACAAGAGCAGCCATAGCTGAAAAAATGGGTTATGAAGGTGGTGGTTTGGGGTCCCAAGGACAAGGAATTCCTACAGTAATAGATGTACAACATAGAAAAATAGTTGATATATTTGGCCTTGGAGTTGATAAAGTAGACCAAGGGTAAACATGTAGAGCCGAAACAATTCAATTTGTTAGAGCTTCAAATCCTCGTCCTCATGGTCAGACACAATCACAACTAGGACATTCCCATGGTGGAGGGATTACTGCAACTGGAACTTCCTCTGGTGGCGATGGTATGGGTAGTAGTACTAGTAGTGGTCAACATGTGCTACAACAACAAATAACACACAAGAGGACAACAACACAATATGCCACAGAAACACCAGGTGATCAAGGAATACAGAAGAGGAAAAGGATTTTGACAGGTCCAACTCCAAGTCACACTACCAGTGGATCCACCACAAAGGGTTTATTTCCAGGCACTCCCCCAATGCCAATTAGTTTGGCTATGAAATCATTATCAACTGCAAGTACTCCTATTCCTTCACCATTCAAGCATTCCATTGTTCCTGCATCCTCGAGTTTTAATTACATTGAAGAGTTTAAAAAGAAATCAGAATTGAATAAAAAAGAAAAGAAGCAACTGATGGAGAGTGTGTCTACTCTAACTTTAGAGCTTGTAACAACCATGGTATTACCCACATTTGACACAAGTAAATAAATCATGGAGTACACAATTCTTGTTCCCACAGTTCAAAACAAACCAACAAATCAGATGGCTCCATCTAAATTTAAGGTGAACAATTTTCAATTGGAATTTTTTGGGCTTAGAAATACTGACAAAATTAATGTATCAAAGAAGAACAATGAATTGGTGTACACATCATTGCTAAAGCAAGATAGAGAGAAAAAAAGGTTGCAGACTCAAATTGAAAAGTTACAGGCAGACCTAGCAAATGAGAAAGCAAAGAGGAAAGCAGCAGATAACAAGAGCAATGAATTAGAAAAAAGAATTAAAAAATATGCCTCTACATTAACAAGCAAAGAGGATAACAGAATGAGACTGTAGTGAATGAATTAAATCAAAGGCTAGATGAGAGCAACAAGAAATATGATGAGGAAAAATCCACTTCAGAAAAATTAAGACTAAGCATTGCAAATGGAAATGCACAGTGGGAACAAAAATTGGAGAATGAGAGAAAAAGAAATGAAAGATTGGAGGAAGAGCTGAGAGAAACAATGAGGCATATGAAACAAAATATCCGGGATGAAATAATGTAGGGGATTGATCATTTGTGTGACATGTTTCAATTGATTGATGCTATCAGACAACATCATAAGAAGCTCAACAAATATTTAATGGAGAAAAAAAATGTGTTGGCATTAGAGAAATCAACAAATCAAATTCAACAAACAGTCTACAAAACCAGTGACAATGTTTTGAAATCAAAAGGGATTACTAATCGGCTTGCTACATCAATTACGTTGTCATCTGTCATTGAAAAGTGTTTGAGAATGCGTGAAACAGAGAAATATTTGCATTTGGTTGCAAACAAGATGAAGAAGGTGGATGAAAAGTTAAGTAACTTCACAGAGCTTGGTTTACCAGAGGCTTTTGACACAAATGAGCAATTCGTTGGATGGAATGATTTCAGAAAGAAGATGGAGGATGCAAGGAAGATTGATTTGGACCAGTTTCCTTAGAACCCAGATGTGGTGACCTATTTGGATTCCATCAAACCATTGCTAACCCTAAATGAAAAATTGACTGAAGAATCCAAGATAGGTTCCAATTTGAATCATGAATTGTTAACAAATCTTCAAGTCAAACAACATCAGTTAGAACAAATGACAATTCCAACACTTGAAGAGTGGAAGTTGCTAGAAAAGGTGATGCAGTGATATTTTTGATAATATGAGTTTCCAAGTTCCAACTCAGCTCTGTGCAGAGTTGTCTTTGAGCAAGATTTTGCATTGCCAATGCCTCTATGTATTCCTTCATGTGATACAGTGATAATCAATTTAAAAGCTCAAATTCATACTTCAGTAATGTGTTGATGTTCAATTATCTGTATTATTTATTATATCATTTAAAGAAAAAGTCTGGTAGTGGTTTCAACTTCTAGATACACTTGTTATTATGTTCATTGGTGTATATGCTACTAATACTATTGTTAATATTTTATTAATCTAATAAGCATTGAGTTGAGTGATGAATCGTTGAGCACATGCTCAAGTTTTACTTTTAACAGAATTAAAATATGAATGATAAGGTGATTTTAATTCCAGGCATCCATAATCTTAGTGAAATTGCATTACAATTCACACATCAATACTCAATCTCCATGACTACTTAGCATATCCACTAAACATTTATATGAATTCATGTCGTGGATTATCTATTATTGGAATTGGAATGATGGATTTTTGGTTAGTTTCATTGTTGTGGTTACTATCACTCAAAGTCATGGTTTTGGTGCTTTTCCTAACCTTAGTCGCTAGCCCTCAGAGTTTTATAACCTTGTCGTAGAGCTCTAAATTTTCATAACTCCCTGATTCCCTGACATGGTCGATGGTTCACTTTTTTGAGTTGCAAGTCTTTCTTGGTCATCTTTCTAGTCGGTGGGTCGGAGGTTTGGAAAACTTTGAAACTTCAGACTTTGGTTCTAAGGTTCCAAGTTTCAGCGACCACACAACATTATGGACTTATCTTGCCTTAACCTTTCAAAGGCGTCGTCATCTGACACCTCATTGAATACTATGTATAGACTAATGTAAAATATAAAATATAAAATATCACAATTTCATGGAATACAACATAAAATATCATCAACTACAGTTTGACTTTGGAATATGATTCATGAAGTGCAATATAAAATAAAATATCATGAAGTGCAATGATTCATAATTTCATTGAATACAATATAAAATATCATCAACTATAGTATGGAACAATGGAATATGATCCTGGGATACATGAAGTGCAATATAAATACATAAAAGCTGCTAATTCTCTTGAATCTCTTCCATTTCCCAAATGGACTCGGGGTCCTCAAACTGACATTCATCATCAAATAAAGTAAAATATTCTTCTTGAATTTGATTCGAAGTCTTCTCTTCATTTTCTTCGGCTTGTGTCTCAAATTCAACATTCATTGTGTCATTTTTGTCAATGTCATTTGTCTGAGTCCCATTGCCACTGCCAGTGCCACTAGTATCAGCCTTTGGAATTGGAGTGTTGCACAACCCGGTCCCTCTTCTTTCACATGTGGACCTCCAAATTGCGAGTGCCCTTACAAAAGGAAATTTTATGACATTATACGCAGTTCCTTTCATCCTCAACAATTTTCCAAATTCTTGTCTAGTTTGTTTCTTAACTTTGATTTCAAAAACCCCAATGTACTGAAAACTCCCTCATCCTCCACCAACCCCAATATCATTGTTTGACATAAATCAACAAGTTTGAAATATTCTGATATCGAACCACGCAATGTTTCACTGTGACCTAAGTTTGTCCAAACCTTTTTTATTGATCCCGGTTCAAAGGCCTTGTCCTTGCCCATGGATTTATACTGGTCCTTCATAACTATTGAAAAATCCCTACATTGTTTTCTAAGCTTAGCTTCATCTAAAATTCCTTCTATTTTATGCTCATTGTATGTTACAGTTTTTGAAAATTGTTCAATCAATATTTTTATTTGAGCATGAAAATATTTTGGGTTATCTCGGTTTGCCCAAAATTGAGGATACACAATACTCATGGCTTCAAGTATTTCATGTCAAGGGAATCTTTCACAAATCTCTAAGGAAATAGATTTTGCAATTTCCTTCAAGTTATCACCAATAGATTTAACAATGCCTTGAAAATACTCCTTGTTAACAACTACTTCTCTGCTAGAGCACTTGGTTGTCTTACATTGGTACATTTGTATCTCATATCCACGTACACAGATGCATAAGTTCCCACTTGCATTAAACTGTAAATAATTATCAGGATCATTCAAATCAGTAATTTTTTGCCACATGAAATAATTTGGGCCATCTTGTGTTAGATCTAGATATAGATGACCGAGGGCCAAGCATGTATGTTTACGTAGATTGACATATTCATTAATATACATAGTTTTTTCTTGATCTTTCTTCACAAGCTCGTTCATCACATCCAACATGGGGAGAAGACTAGTTAAAATCAAGAGTGTCTCTATATCACTTAACCTATGTAAGAGGTTAGGAGCTTTGTCTACTGTGTTGTGATTTTCATACATCACTCTAATCAAGGATTGATATTCTAAAAGAACTTGTTGCGTTGGTCCATGCAGGGAGATCCATCTGGTATCAACATCCTTGAGAAGCTTGTTTCCTGGTGTTATTCCCTCAGGAAAATTTTGAAATTCTGTGAAATGTTCAGGACTTTGGCAGAAGTATGGGTGGATCTCACAAACCAGATTTTTGAATTTTGATACTGTAGGAAACTTGCTTACAATTTTGAATGCTAAATTCATTATGTGGGCCATGTAGTGAATGCCAAGCATGTATGGTGCACAACTAGTTTGTAGCTTTGTGCAAACACCGGTCCTTTGACCTTGCATCATTGCAGCTCCATCAACTCCTACACACACCAACTTTTTCGCAATTGTCAACTCATCCATACCTGCAATTTCCTTCAAAGATTTTTTGACTAGTTCAAATATATTTTGCAATGTTGAACTGTTCTTCATTTTATGAACACAGAGAAGATGAGCTTGGCGAACATGTTGTTGTACAGTATACAAATGTATACAGACCCAAGAAGTATTGTCTACCACAGTAACTTCATCTAAAGATAATGCAATGAAATTTGACTCTTTTACTTTATCCTTTAAAGCTTCATTTTCCACTGTAGCAAGACAGTTTTCCCAATCCCATCTAGCGTTTACTGAATAATGTGAGTAGGGATAGTGAGGAACATTCAAATAAGATAATAAACCAGAATATTCTGAGTAGTTTGTCATAGGACGCCCTCTAGATAAAATATGAAAAACAACACTCATCTGAACAGTTTTTGACAGATTTGCTCCTTCCATTGCTTTTCCAAAGTGAGCCTCAAGTGTACCTTTACATGCAGCAATGTTCAACATTCTTTTTTGATGCTCTTCATAATCTGTGACATACCTAACATGAAGACATTCTTCCTTTGGTTTCCATCGTACGACTGATTCTTCCTTTCCGTCTATGATTTTTTTTTCATAAACTTTACCGATATGCTTTTCTATAGTGTCAATCTTTAGCTACAACGTCTTGGCTCTTCCACATTTCCAACTACAAATCTTACATTTGGCCAATGTTTCCTTTTCAATATCGTTTGCATTGCCAATCCCCACTGGTACCATGAATGGGTATTTTGACAACCAACCAAGTTGAAAACTCCTTGTCATTTCCCAATCGCGCCCCCTTTTTGGTTTATTTTTCCTTTTCTTGCTACCAACATCAACATCCTCATCCAAGTCAATTATCTCATTCTAGCTAACCGGGCCTAGGGTATCCCTTGGAACATCTTCTGCGGTATTGCTATCCTGATTTGATACATTTTGATTTAAATCAATGACAATCTCAACTTGACCTTCTGGTGGTGGTGAGGTATTGGGAATGCTACCAATATTTGGTGGAAGAGTTGATGATGTAGCTCCATCTTGACCTGATGGATCAAAAGCTTTGGCAATTCCAAAGTAAGACTGTATTGTATGTATAAGTTTTTTGCATTTTGATGGCCTCCCAGTCTCTTCACCACCCTGAGGAGCCTGAGGAGTGACAAGAGTCTCTTCATCACCCTAAGGAGCCTAAGGAGCGGCAAGAGTCTAAGGAGTGGTAGGAGCCTTACCACCCTGAGGAGTGGAAGGAGTCTAAGAAGCGACAGGACTCTCTTCACCACCCTGAGGAGCGGGAGGAGCCTTACCCTTGCTACTCAATTTGCTCGACATATTGATCTCTAATTCACTCGACATATTCATCTCACTTCAAATAAAAACTGGAAAAAAATGTCTTCTTGTTTAAGGATAAAGAATAATAATATAGATCCCATTCCTTGCTCAATATCATCTTTAAGACTAAAGCAAGAATGGAAAAGAGATAAAGAAAACTTATTATTATAACTAATAACACTAAGAAGAAATGATCACTCACCTTTAAGTCTACGTTTTCGTCTTTGGCTGACTTCCGAATAAATGACACTTTTGATTGTATTTATTTCTGTTCAAGGAATGGATTAATAATATTCCTTTCAGCTATTTATCAAAGATTGTGTGAATGGAAATGCAATAGGAATTTATAAGTAGTGGGATAAGTGTTGTTCTTTAAAAATGGTGTAGAATCATATATCAAATTCAATACCATGGAATACAATATAAAATTTTAGGCTTTTCCTAAACTTAGTTGCTAGTCCTCAGAGTTATATAACCTTGTCGCGGAGTTCTAAATTTTCATAACTTCGTGATTCCCCAACTTGGTTGATGGTTCACTTTGTTGAGTTGCAAGTCTTTCTTGGTCAATGGTCATCTTTCTACTCGGTGGGTCAGAGGTTTCGAAAACTTTGAAACTTTAGAATTTGGTTCTAACTTCTAAGGTTCACTTTGTTGAAGCAAGAATGGAAAAGAGATAAAGAAAACTTATTATTATAACTAATAACACTATGAAGAAACAATCACTCACCTTTTAAGTCTATGTTTTCAGCTTTCGCTGACTTCCGAATCGAGAAGTAGAACCTCAAAACCGAAAATAATGTGTAAGAATAAATGACACTTTCGATTGTATTTATAACAATCCATGATTCCATATTTGGCGAATTCTGAGGGATTTTTAAATGGTATATTAAAAATTTGGCGAATCTCGCGTGCTTATACAATGATACGTTGTAATTTTCAAGGTGAAATGTGTCCTCAAATGTAATTATTTTTTAATGTTATTGGCGAAATAGGTCCTCATGAGCAACTATTTATAAATTTTAATTGGCGAAATGGGTCTGTTGTCACCTAGAAATGCACCCTATGCAAAGTTGTAAAAACTGAGCTTTCTAGTGAAACATTGGATCACTCCAAGGCTGTGGGTCACTTGAGATTGGAGTGAACCTCCGGAGAAGGCCAGTTTCCTTTGGGTATCACCTAAACTAGTGATTCTGTGAAGGTAAAAGGAGAAGGAATGCATACAAATAATGAAACTAAACTGAACTATTTCTATTGTGATACACCGAGTTAATAAGAAATCATGAAACAAACACAAGAAGAACATACACTGGAAAGCAAAAGACAACATTTTCACTTACTTATCATAACCCCTTTAAACTCATGCACTATTCTTAACAGGCTCGCTCTACATGCATATCTTAGGAAGGAAAGATGAATTTCACAACCTTAAGTATGAATACAGATTTTTAGAAAAACACAGCTAAGAACTTGCATAGTCTAAAATACAGAAATGAGAGTAATACAAACATTAATAGTAGCTTCTCAGGTAAACTCTGTGTTATATTCCAGATTCCAGTTGAGTTACAAAACATACATTTAGTCGAGAAAGGATTGATAAAAATCACTAACTCTTTTGAATGCACAATTCAAACTATTTACAAAAAGGAAAAAAATGCCTTATATACACCAGACTGTGTCGGCCCCTTAGGGCTTACAAAAAATATCGGGCCTTGGAAAGATCCCCCCACAGATCTTTTCAACTGAATTAATGCAGAACCCTACGTGTCCATGACGGTAAAGAGTCATCCCCGGAGAAGCCTTCTTCAGATATTTCACAGCTACCACATTCATTCTAATCCTGGCATCGTGTCCTATTTGAACCACCTCGGCTGAATGCCTTGAATGCCCTGAGCTCAGAACAGATACACGTTGCATTCACATTCTATTGACATTGTTCATCCTGGTCAGACTGCCATGGCTCGTCTCAGCTCCTCCTGGTTGGTCGAGCGTATTTCACTCAGGATCTATAGGCGGTCAAAACTCTTTTGAAAAGAATCACATCTCAGCGAGACACTGAAAGTATCTCACTGATGCAATTATGTCCTCCGAATCTGTTGGCATAGCGTGTGACAGTCGATGAGAGTTCTATCAAGCTAGTAAAGTCACACCAATTTTTTGGAGCCATCAGCAAGACACCATAGCGAGGATCAAATGTTGCACCGATACCCACTTCTATCACTGAGACCATACCATGTCGATGAGACATCACGCCGACAGTCGGGCGCTACACCGATGTAAAAGTCGGGAAGAATTTTTGCATCGGTGAGACTTCCTGTCGAAGGCTCCCACCTAAGCCGAAGAATCCATCCTCCGCCAAGTTGTTCACTTATTGGCAAGACATCACCGAGTCGGGGAGACCTTTCTCTGACTTGGAATGCTATACCGAAGGCCCTCTCATCAGTGAGACTTTAACAGGTCGCTGAGACCATACCCGAATGCTTTGTCCTTCGGCAGGCTCCTTTCTTATCGGGGAGACACTCACACTTCGGTATGACCTTATTCCAAAGCTCGCCTCCTTTACCGATGCCGCTTCTAGAGTGATTGTCGGCGAGACATTACGAGTCGGGGAGACCCTTCACCGATGCTTGCTCCTTATGCCGATAGTGCATCAACCTGACGATTGTCGACGAAACCTTACAGATCACCGAGACTTCTCTCCAAAAGACAACTCACGCCGAAACCTTCCCAGTTGAAGCACTCAGACTTGATGGAACCCCTGCAAGTCGACAAGACCTCTAGAAGGTCCTGGCGACATTCTTCTTAGATGATTTCATGCCAAACCTTCCTAGAGCAGGTTCTCACACTGAGTTCCCCGTGACCTAGCAATAGATGTAGGATCCTTGCCCTTGTGTGAATGTTCCATTGGCCTCTGAAGATCTAACATATGATTATCCTGCCTGATTTAAACTGTAGGTGAAATATAGGCAACAATTCTGGCAACCTTTGTGGGATGTTTGCCTGCTAAACATGAGAACCAGTGGCTACAACTTGTCCATTGGGTATAGAGTCATTAGAAAGCTCAGAGAACAAATAAAAATGTCAGTCAGCACATGGTTACAATTCGCATGAGACTTATAGAACACGACAGGTTGCTAAAATGACAAAACAGGGGAAAATGAAAGAGAAAATAACTGTGTCGTTAGCACTTATGGAAAACATAAAACCTAAACTAATATGTACAATAGATGAACTTGTCAAACTTGGAAACAAGCCTTGAGGTGCATCCCATTAACTGGGATAGGAAGCACTTCACCTTCTGTTGTGGCCAGTCGATACGCATTGTGCTCCTTGTAGTCTGTGACAATAAATGGACCGGTCCACATATTGTCGAACTTGGTGTGGTGGCCTGGCCTGCTTTTCAGAACATCCCATTTGAGAACAATGTCGCCCTCTTTGAAATTATTGGTTGTAGCTTTCTTGTCGAATGCTCTCTTCGTTTGGAGCTGATGACACTCCAAAGCTTTCATTGCTCTGTCCCTTGATTCTTCAAGCTCCATGAGCTCTGCATACCTTACAGACATTGAGTCTAGTCCCTCAAGCATCTCCAACTAGTGAACAATGTCTAGAGCTGGAAGCTCCACAGATAGGGGCAATCTTGCCTCTTTTCCATAGACCAACATATATGGTGAATTGCCAATAGACCTCTTAGGGGTCACTCTGTCTGCCCTAAGTGAGTTCTTTAAACTGATGTGCCAGGTCCTTTGATTATCCTCTATGGTTCTTTTAATGATCCTGATGAGATTCTTATTTGTGCTTTCAGCTAAACCATTACCCTGAGGGTTGTAATTTGAGGATGTATTCAAATGAATGCCATGTTTAACAGCCCAATCAGTTACTCTTAGACCCATGAATGCAAGAGCATTATCAGATATGATGGAGTCAGGAACTCCAAATTTGGTGACTATATCCTCATAGAAGCTCAAAACTGAAGACTCTTTTGCTTCTTTCAAAGCTATTGCTTCTGTCCATCGTGTGAAATAGTCTGTAGCTGTGAGCACCCACTTGTGACCGGTACTGGAAGGTGGATTTATTGGTCCAATGAAATCAATGCCCCATCTCATGAAGGGCTGCTCCACTTGAATTGGATGTAGAGGCATAGCTAGTAGCTTTTCCTTTCCTACGAATAAAGCACATTTGATACACTTTCTTGACCAGGAATATGCATCCTTGAACAAGCTGGGCCAGTAGTAACCAGCTCTCATGATTTTCCAGGCAATAGTTCTGGGAGCAAAGTGACCTCCTGTAGCTCCATCATGAAACTCATGAAGTACCTTTTCAATTTGATCACTGTGAATGCATCTTAATAGGACACCATTCAGATCTTTTTTGAAAAGAACACTACCCACCAGCATATATGGTATGGATTGCAATCTGAAGTATCTCCTTTTAGCTCTGTTCAAACCTGGTGGACACTCGCCAGTTTGTAAAAATTGGGTCATATCTTGAACCCAATTAGTTATCCCTACAGGCACGTTGTCTCGAGCATCCTGAAACTCATTTGTATTAGCAAGGATAACATCCTTTCCTAGTTCACTTTCACTGCTTGACCCAGTAGCAAGTTGTTCACAGAGACCCTTGCCTCTAACCAGTTTGGTGATCTTAATATCTACATCATACTCCATGACCTTGGTGATCCACCCTGCTCTTTTTTCATTCAGATCTTTATTCAATAAAAATTCCTTCACACTTGAGTGCGCCACCATGACATGAATTTTATTATGAGAGATCAAAGGCTTAAATTTCTTTAGGCTTCTGATCACGGCAAGAACATGCCTCTCTACAAAGGAGTATTTATGTTCATAATCGACCAAACCTTGACTGAAAAAGGCTATTGGTTGTTCTAAATTCTCTTCATTTCTTTGAACCAATATTGCAGAAATGTTACTTGTGCTACCATAAGCATAAAGATAAAAATCTTTAGAAAAATTGGGATTTAGCAGCGTAGGAGCTGCCGCTAAGGCCTCCTTGACCTTTTCAAAACTATTCTTGGCATCTTTTTTCCAACTGAAAACTGCATTCTTCTTTAACATAGCTGTCAAAGGCT
Organism: Sequoia sempervirens; assembly: GCA_007258455.2. Taxonomy (NCBI): domain Eukaryota; kingdom Viridiplantae; phylum Streptophyta; class Pinopsida; order Cupressales; family Cupressaceae; genus Sequoia; species Sequoia sempervirens. The sequence goes on along the minus strand of VDFB02256132.1, from coordinate 242,360,184 downwards.
GTAACAGGTTTGCAACATCTGGGATGAACCTTCTCAGAAAGTTGATTTGGCCCAAAAAGCTCTGCAGACCCTTCTTGTGATTTTGTAATGGCAACTCAAGTATGGCTCTGACTCTTTCAGGGTCAATAGTAATTCCTTGCTTTGACACTATGTGTCCTAATAGTTTCCCTTCATGAACAGCAAAGATACTCTTCTTTGGATTGAGAGATATACCAAACTCTCTGCATTTTTCAAAAACTTGCCTAAGATGGGACACATGTTCATCAACATTCTTAGAATATACTGTAATGTCATCTAAATAAATCAACATAATCTTGTTGATCAAACTTTGAAATGCCATGTCCATAGCCTTCTGAAATGTGGCACCAGCATTGGATAAACCAAAAGGCATCCTTTTGTATGCCATGGTGCCCCATTTAGTTGTAAAAGCAGTTTTGAACTGATCTTCTTCTTTAACCAGCACCTGATTATACCCTGAAAAACCATCTAATAAGGAAAATATTTCAGAACCAGCAACCTCTTGCAAGATTTGTTCCATGGAGGGCAGCGGGTAGTGGTCTTTCAAAGATGCTCGGTTAAGATCCCTAAAGTCTACACAAATTCTTATTTCGCCACTCTTCTTCCTAACCGGTACAAGGTTAGAAACCCATGAAGTGTGTTTGATAGGAAAGACAATACCCCCCTCAACTAGTTTAGTCAGCTCTTTAATCATTAGGGGCTCAAGTTTAGGATTCAAGGGCCTTTGTTTTTGTCTTACCGGCTTGGCATTAGGTTCCAACTCAATTGTATGCTGAGCGATATGGGGATCAAACCCTTTCAAATCTGAGTATTCCCAAGCAAAGACATCATGAAATTCTTGACATAAAGCAACAAAAGCTTGTTTATCTTCATGTGAACAAATTTTTCTTATCTTAAGAAGTTTACCTTTGAAAATCTCCAGTTCTTCATAATGTTCTTTGATTTGCAAGCCAGCTTTACCCTTTTTAAGCCAATCATCAGTGCTAAAAATCAACTCTAAGGTAACAAGGCCTTTGGGCAACTTATTTGTCCTCAGATGGATGACTTGATCACCATACTGTTGCCTAAGTTTTGCTTGATTTACCATGGAGAACTGATCTTCTTTGAGCAAAAAGGAAAGAATCAGTTCATCACTGTCAAAAAGTTTCCAGTGAATGTTGTTGTCAGGAATTGATGGTCTGACTACAACCTTCACATACTGCTGCACTTTCTCTTTTCTAATGTCATTTGGAATATCAAACTGTGCTCCAATGGTTGTAAGCCTGTCAGCATGCTTGTTTTGATTTCTTGGAATAGACACTAAGTTAAAGGCATCAAAATCTTCGAGTATGTCCCACACTCTGTTTCTATAAGACTTTAATGTGTCATTTTTAGCAACATTCAGGCCCCTTACTTGATTAACAATTAATTCGTTGTCCCCATAGACTTTCAAGCTGGTTATTCCTCTCTTCCTTGCCCACTCTAGACCTTGAACAAGGCCTTCATACTCAGCAGTGTTATTAGAGCACGCAAAAGCAAAACGGAATGCAGAGTAATACATATCCCCTTGTGGAGAAATCAACATTGCGCCTCCTCCTGCTCCATTCTTACTTCTAGAACCATCGAAAAACATCTCCCAAAGTCCACTTAGTGGTTGCAACAACTGATCTGCTTCTTTCTCCAGGTTTGGAATCTCTGTGTCAGGCTCAAGAATGACATAGTTTCCCATACCAGCATCTTGAATGAGGTCCTCAAGACTGTCCAATACATTTTCAACTGACCATTCATGTAGCAGCACATCAGGAACAACTTCCGATTGAAGCTCTTGCGCTGCAACCAGCTCACTGTCAATTGAAACAAGACAATTTGTGTCTAGCATAATGGGAACAACATTAATAGGGCTCAGATTATATGGTTCAATGTGGTCTCTAGCCAACCTTTTGGATTTAATGGTAACCTTGGTTCCATATCTTGTTCTAAATAGCATATGTGACCAATCAGCTGATACGTAACCACCTATTTTGGTTGTAAAGTCTCTTGATAAGCACAAGGAAAAGAAAGGTGGAAGGTCTATGACACATATGCCTTGAGGAACTGAAAAATTTGGACAAGCATGGAGGGTGAGATTTAAATCCTTGATAATACCCAAAGTATTAACCGAAGTACCATCCAATTGGATCACTCCCTTCTCTAAAGGCTAGTATCTTAGTCCAAGTTTGTCAGCAATCTGTTTTGGCATCACGGAGCTGCTAGCTCCACTATCTACCATACAGTTATGAACTAACTTATCACCAATAATCACTGACACGTAGAAAGGAGGTGGTTTAACTCCCTTTTCAGTCTCTATGCAAGGCTGGTGATCATTTCCCTGGGAATTATTTGTTAACACAGCTCTAACCTGACCTATTGGGGGCTCAGATTCATCAGACATTTTCAAACTTGACAGGGCTGACTGTAACATATCCATTTGACCTGGGATGGATAATGAGTCCCACATGGACATTGTAACATTCATTTTTCTCATATTTTCAAGGATATTATAAGGTACAATTGGATTTACTTTAGGATGTACCTTTATACCAGTATGATCAGCTTGCGGGTGTGACTGCTCCTTGTCTGGGAGTTGTTGATTTCTTTGTCAAACAGGAGCCACTCGAGGTGTAGATGGTTCTGCAGTCGCTGCCTTTCCTTTGTCAGCCGCTTGACCAAGTTCAAAAGCTCTCTTCTTTTCCCTGGTGTTAGCTGCAACTGGAGAACTATCTTCATTCAACCCACAGAATTCTTGACCTTGCCAGTTAAGTAGGGTAGTATCATTGCTAAATTGGTCCTGGTGTTGTGGGGATACATCATTGCTAGCACCCTGCTGCGAACTTGAAGCATTCTGTACCATAAGTGCCTAGTTGATCAGTCTGTTTGAGCAAGTGGCCTGATTATGAGGTTGGTTACAGGGGTAACACCACTCATAGTCTGTTGCTAATTTGTTTTGGATAGGAACCAGCTCCTTGGTCGCACTAACAAGGGCTGGAGCATAGGCCTGAAAAGGCCTTGTGTTCACACTCTGTCTTGGGCCCTGATAACTGCCCTGATACTGCTGTCTATTCCCTTGGAATTGCTGTTGCTGACCTTGGAAGGGTTGACTTGAGGCCTGACTCTGTTGTTGATAAGGCCTAGAATAGGACTGTTGTTTCTCCAAGTGCACCAACTTGTTACCAAAAGTTTGTAAAAGACTTTTGATCTCTTGTAACTCCTATGATGAGCTTGAAGCAACGCTTTCTTGCTTATCAATGGTTGGAACAACAGCTGGCAGCGTTGGTACAGCTGGTAGACATGTGAAAGGAGGTATTTGCAAAGGGATGTTTGCATGAATTTTTGGAAATATGGGCATTGGAGGCCTAGGGGCGAGTTTTCCAGCTTGTATTAAGTTGTTCTCAGCTCTGATTGCTATTTCGAAAGCATCTAGCAAGGACACTCCTCCCATTGACTGTATCATGACAGCTATATCGTTGTTTAGAGCCCTCAAAAAATATAAAAATGCATATTCTGGAGGTGGCCTCACCGTTGCAAGGATTCTATCCCAAGTTCTCTAAAATCTAAAGTTGAAATTGTTCATCTGTTCTTGTGGAGCTCTCTTAATTGTAGTTAATTGCTCCAATAGAGACAAGTTATCAGACCTGTCCTGAAATTGCTTATGCAACTTGTCTCCAAATTCATCCCAAGTTGCAATTGAACTGACTGGTAGGCTCCTATACCATTGGGTAGCTCTCCCCTTTAGGGAAGCAGCTAGTAATCTCACTGCAACATCCTCTTGGGTTATGTGATGGACTCCGCATAACAAAGCCACATCTCTCATGTGTTCAATTGGAGTAGTTTGGTCTTCCCCTATAAAAATTGGCAAACTCTTTAAGGCTGCCATTGGGATGTCATTGTGCTATGCCAAATTTAAGGGGCTGCCTCTTTTGAAAGAGACAAAGGGTTGATTCCTTGGAGCGGCCATTGGGGGTAGCTGAATTGGATTTACTTGTATAGAAAAATGAGATCCTACTGATGGAGGAGTAGACTGAGTTCTTCTAGAATAGATAGCTGTTGTTCATCTTTTTTCTGTTACTCTGCCTTTTCTTCTTGGTGGTGACAGCTGCAAATATTCGAAGGGACCTAAGCTGCCTCTTGTCTGAACTTTTCTCATAAACTGTAGAAGGCACTGATTTCTAGAGTTCTTCTTTGTGGAGTCGCCAAGTATACCAAATGACTTATATAAAGCCTGGTAGTAGCTGGTCGCATACTAAACCAGCAATTGAATCTAATTTCAGTCCCACCGGGCGTGCCAGAAACTGTTGTCACCTAGAAATGCACCCTATGCAAAGTTGTAAAAACTGAGCTTTCTAGTGAAACATTGGATCACTCCAAGGCTGTGGGTCACCTGAGATTGGAGTGAACCTCCGGAGAAGGCGGTTTCCTTTGGGTATCACCTAAACTAGCGATTCTGTGAAGGTAAAAGGAGAAGGAATGCATACAAATAATGAAACTAAACTGAACTATTTCTATGGTGATACACCGAGTTAATAAGAAATCATGAAACAGACACAAGAAGAACATACACTGGAAAGCAAAAGACAGCGTTTTCACTTACTTATCATAACCCCTTTAAACTCATGCACTATTCTTAACAGGCTCGCTCTACATGCATATCTTAGGAAGGAAAGATGAATTTCACAACCTTAAGTATGAATACAGATTTTTAGAAAAACACAGCTAAGAACTTGCATAGTCTAAAATACAGAAATGAGAGTAATACAAACATTAATAGTAGCTTCTTAGGTAAACTCTATGTTATATTCTAGATTCTAGTTGAGTTACAAAACATACATTTAGTCGAGAAAAGATTGATAAAAATCACTAACTCTTTTGAATGCACAATTCAAACTATTTACAAAAAGGCAAAAAATGCCTTATATACACCAGACTGTGTCGTCCCCTTAGGGCTTACAAAAAATATCGGGCCTTGGAAAGATCCCCCCACAGATCTTTTCGACTGAATTAATGCAGAACCCTGCATGTCCATGACGGTAAAGAGTCATCCCCGGAGAAGCCTTCTTCAGATATTTCACAGCTACCGCATTCATTCTAATCCTGGCATCGTGTCCTATTTGAACCACCTCGACTGAACACCTTGAATGCCCTGAGCTCAGAACAGATACGCGTTGCATTCACATTCTGTTGACATTGTTCATCCTAGTCAGACTGCCATGGCTCGTCTCAGCTCCTCCTGGTTGGTCGAGCGTATTCCACTCAGGCTCTACAGGCGGTCAAAACTCTTTTGAAAAGAATCGCATCTTGGCGACACACTAAAAGTGTCTCACCGATGCGATTATGTCCTCTGAATCCATCGGCATAGCGTCTGACAGTCGATGAGAGTTCTATCGAGCTCGTAAAGTCACACCAATTTTATTGGAGCCATCAGCAAGACACCATAGCGAGGATCAAATGTTGCAATGATACCCGCTTCTATCGCTGAGACCATACCATGTCGGCGAGACATCACGCCGACAGTCGGGCGCTACACCGATGTAAAAGTCGGGAAGACTTTTTGCGTCGGTGAGACTTCATGTCAAAGGCTCCCACCTAAGCTAAAGAATCCATCCTCCGCCAAGTTGTTCACTTATCGGCAAGACATCACCGAGTCGGGGAGACCTTTCTCTGACTTGGAATGCTATACCGAAGGCCCTCTCATCGGTGAGACTTTAACGGGTCGCTAAGACCATACCCGAACGCTTTGTCCTTCGGCGGGCTCCTTTCTTATCGGGGAGACACTCACACTTCGGTATGACCTTATTCCGAAGCTTGCCTCCTTTACCGACGCCGCTTCTAGAGTGATTGTCGGTGAGACATTACGAGTTGGGGAGACCCTTCACCGATGCTTGCTCCTTATGCCGACAGTGCATCAACCTGACGATTGTCGGCGAAACCTTACGGATCGCCGAGACTTCTCTCTGAAAGACAACTCACACCGAAACCTTCCCAGTTGAAGCACTCGGACTTGATGGAACCCCTGCAAGTCGACAAGACCTCTAGAAGGTCCTGGCGACATTCTCCTTAGATGATTTCATGCCGAACCTTCCTAGAGCAGGTTCTCACACTGAGTTCCCCATGAGCTAGCAACAAATGTAGGATCCTTGCCCTTGTGTGAATGTTCCATTGGCCTCTGAAGATCTAACATATGATTATCCTGCCTGATTTAAACTGTAGGTGAAATATAGGCAACAGGGTCTTCACAAGCAACTATTTGTAAATTTTAATTGGCAAAATGGGTCCTGATAAAATGTTGTTTTAATAGTATTGGTGAATATGTAGTTGTTTTATTAAATGCTTTTGGGATTCCAGGCGAAAATATTAGTCGGTCCAATTGAAACGCGTAGTTTGACAATGGCGAATTTGTTGCTTAAATATGCCTCATAAAAAACTCATTGGTGAATGGACATGCATTGGACCTATAGTTCGTAAAATCTGGGTGATTTGGACACCCTGTTGGGTGCGAGAAATTCACCAATTTTGACTTGGCCGATTCCTAGAATTTTCCAATTGGCAAAGATTCGCTACTAAAGTTTTCCCTTACCCTAATTTTCCCCTAACCCTAATTGCTAGTTGTCATATTCAATCTCAGCCTTTCATCTTAGGGCAATTGTCAATTGTCAATCCTTGCCATTCATCCAAAATTGACCTTTTTATAAAAGGACAATTTCAACCTCATTTTGTCACTTCATGCTTGCAAATTTCTAAGTACACTTGCAATTGTTGAGTCCAATCCTTCAATATTTTGCTAAGGTCTTTGTCATAGGTCAATAGTTGCTCACAAAATATGAGGGAAAATACTATTTATAGCAAAATGGAGAGGGGCAATGAAGGTGATTCATGGAGTGCATGAAGGTTTTGGGTGAGATTGTTCATTTTTTTATGCTTTTATGTTCCATTATGCTTCATTGTTAGCTAGGGTTTAGTTTGTTTATGCTTTATATTGCTAACCTGAATTTTTTCTTAGTTACAATAGTAACTCCAAACCTTGGTTTGTAACATGTAAGCAAGATCTATACCTTTATTTGTACTAACTTAAATATTTATTTTGAACATTTTTCCTCATGTAAGTTTAAATTTATCTTGATTTAACATTGTAATTTATGCATGTGATTTCACAAGGAATTAATAAATTAATAAATTATTTTTTTATCTTGCAAATACATACAAAAGCCTTGGTCAAAAATTATTTTAATTATTTCATATTTTTTAATTTAATTAGTTGATAATTTTAATTAAATAAATTTAATGCTTCGTTGTTATTGAACTTGTAGAATATAGAAATATTGATTGGTGAAAATGAGGATTGTGAAGAAGGTGAACAATTCATAGAAGATGATCTTCAAACAGTGTAGGAAATTTGGGGAGTGTACACTACCTTGTGACATGCAACTACAAGTCAAATTTCTAGAACAACCTAATGAATAAATAGAATGTGAAAGGATAGTCAAAGTGACTCTTCATATTCTAACATATTTTGTCTTTTATAACTTTGGAGGGAATAAATATTTGTCTTCCACATCCAAATGTGCCTATATATTCTCATGTGAAACTCTTTGTAAGGTTGGAAACATTGAAAACCAATGGAAACTTTTATTATGAATGTAATATATTATTTTTTCCTCCACTTTTTATGTTTTTATGTTTTTATGTTTTTAAATGTTAATTTATTTATTTTTGTATAAGTCTATATATTTAATTCAATGAATACTAATAGATTCAACATGTGTTCACACCACTGATGCCTTTCTAATAGTGAGGTGTTTTGTGTGGTCACATGAACACATTTGTGCATGCTAAAATTCAACAATAATCAAGCATTGATTTGTAGTTCTTTTGAAGATTGCATCATCTCATGTTCAGATTTTGAATAATAGATTTGTTTAAGATTGGTATTAAGTTGAAATTATCTATTTAAAAAATGATGCATAGAAAGATCAAAGATAAATTTGGATTTTTTTTCTCTTATATTTAACCCTTTCTCTCCCCCCTTCCTTTTTGTCATATTTTATATGAATGTTAGATTAGGGTTTTAATGATAAATTTCATTCGCAAAAGGCATGAACCTGAAAATATATTGACTTTTAAATAATAAAATATTTTATGGTTTTGATGTATAGATTATTTTCTTATAATTTAGATTTCAATTCTTGGAAATTGAAATGAACTTTGTAGATGGCCTTTCATATTCTAACTTGCAAAATTATGTTTTTGAAAGGCATATTAGCTATTTTATATTAAATTTGATGTTGATGGAAGACAAACAATATAAATTGAAGAGCATTAACAAATTTACAAGTGAAGGGAAGGATTACAACAACTAATAGTGGGTTAATTCACTAACTGAGCCTCTTCTCTGCATGAATGATTCCCAATGTTCATTGCAACATATTGAATGAAATAGCTAAAACACTTTCCGATTGAGATATTTTGGTCAGCCTCATAACTAATTCATGAATATTCTAGAGGCTAGCCACCTTCCAAGCAGCATAACCTTTGTCATATCAAACTATGGTGCTTCATGGCTCATACAAAAATTAGTGTGTCAAATGCTACATCAATAGGTAGCACTTTCATATTTAAATTCTAACTACTTGTTTGGACATCTAGCTTCTTATTTAAAACAACATGCTTCTAGATGTATTTATGTATTAAATTTAAATGATAAAATCTATTGCTAATATAATTAAATGTTGAATAATAATATGTGTGTTATGATTTTCTAATTGTTATGTAATATTTTACATGGAATATTTTATTTTACATTTGTATTCTTCACTTTATGCCCAATAGCAACTAAGGAATCCCTATTTGAAACTTTCAAGCTATGGCAAGAGTGTTTTGAGTGGGAAAATTAGGTTGTGCATGATCTATAATAAACATGTGGACACTCTCTTTCTAAAAACTTAAAGTTCAAAACCTTTACTTTTTAATCAAATTTGTATGTGAAATTCCCTTTAGCGCGCTCAAAAGTTTCCTAATTCAAATTTATATGAAAATAGCTCACGAGAATGTTTTTAAGTTGGTTTTTATTAAACCTTTCTCTAACAGTTTTTTTTAAGAAATGGTTCGCTTGTTTTTTCCACGTGACCTTTTTTTAAATAAGTGAACTCCCATTTTAGCCTTTGTAACATTGTGTGTAAAGTGGTCATATAAATTTATATGACCGTTTTTATATAAATTTATAAAAAGGGGAAGTGTAAATAATTTGTCCCTGTGGTATATGGTTATACTAACAGATGTGATTTTTTTCTAAATTTAAAATATTGATGTGATTTTTTATTTTATTTTTTTATCGTATGTTATTAATATTTTGTTTGTTTGGTTTATTAGTCTACGTCATGGTAGAGATTCTATAAAAATTGATAAAACTTAAAATTAATGTGTATCGATTGATGTATAGTTCTTTCCAATAAGTTGCGTCAATTGCTATAGAATCCTTATCATGATAGGGACGAATAAACCAAATAGATAAGAACTTGGTGACTTATAATACAAATATCAAGAAAAAATTTAATTCTAAGTTGTGCTAGTTGTCATATAATCTCTACCATGACAAGGACTAATAAACCAAACAAACAATAATTGGATGAGTTAGAATACAAATATCAAGAAAATCACATCAATAAGTTGACTTTAAAGATAGATTCATGTCCATCATTATATTCATAATTAATATATTTTATGTCAAGCTTCATAATATATTTGTCATAAGGAGCTCCAAATAATTTGAAAGTGATAAAATGGGATGGCTTGGGTAGATAAGCTCACATTTTATGCTTTGAAAATAATGAAGCTTCTTGAATTAGATATAGGCTTTGAAACCCTAGTACTATTTAGCATTTTGATAGCTATAACTTGTGGACCCCTAGTTGTTAATTATTGGAGATTTATGTTTATGTGATTTTAACTTGTATGTGTTGCTTTATAGGTTTAGATAGTCTGAAGAGTTGAGTAGCTTCTTTATTGTTCCTCTATAAAATAATATTTGTGATGTTTTTGTTACTCATTTTTGTTATTCACTCAAGTTGATTGAGTTTTGAGTGTTTGCAAACTGAAAGTGAAGTACATTTCTTATCTATCTTCCCTACATTGCATTCAATTGTATAAACATAAAAATCAAAAAGATTACAAGTTTTAGTAACAGATTATTGCATTTATACAAGTGCATACAATATGGAGAAGATTTGCAAAAATCTTTCTGAAAGTAATCTTTATTGATTCAAAAGTACATATTTGTCTCACACAAGCCGTGAGACTTAACTTGTCCAATGAAAATGAAAGACAATTCATACATTGATGGATGAAAGAACAATAATGCACATATAGGGGAAGAGGCCAGTCATTTCCTGATGACTAGTCAGTGTTTGTTGTCTTGCTCTGTTTCCTGCTTTGAATTGTCTCGTGTCCTCCATAGCTCCCTACTCCCAACCCTACATCTGGAAATTGCAATGATGTTAGAGCAGTGCTCTAAGCAATGAAGGCTCCTAACACTACATATACATGCACCCATGAATGTATAAACTACCCCTCAAATACATTAAATAAGCATACAAACTGTACATGTCCAAAGAAAGAAACAAGATCATCAAGCCCTTTAGGCATATGCATATATTTTTCTAACTCTTTGCTTCATGTGTAGATACAGGAAAATCAATGTTTCTGTTTCATCAAATTTCAGCACGTGGTGTAAACGTGGCTCCCACAAGGGTTGAGCTCGGTGTGTTGCATTGTTGTGCTTTTAATGATATTGAAATATTATTCATCAAAGGGATCATCTCTTTATGGTTCACACAAATAAGTACCTATCATTTATGGCAGTGAGTTAACAGTCACTGTCATAAGTGACATGTAGTTATTCAAGGAAATCACAAAGCATGAATCAAATATCAAGGGATATCAGGAATACCAAAAGATCAAAAGATCATGTGTGACAATTAATATTGACAATGGTTGCAGGTATCCACCTTGAGGAAGAACATATGTGATAGGACTATTGAAAGGCAAGAGTGAAGCAATGATCAAAGTTCCAAAGGATAATCACCATTGCATACAACGGTCATGGAGGGTAGTTCAAAGGACAGTGCATAAATGTAAAGGGCAGACTTGATGACAGTTTTGACACTATGAGTTTTGCTTAAACTTAGTGGTCAATAAAATTCACCATCAAAACAGGGGCAGATTGTTTGATAAAGACTGCCAGTATTTGAAGGAATAGTGAATAGAAAATGAATGAGCAGAAAATATAGTTATTAGTTGGATAGCAACACAAAGATACCTTTGATAAATGGAGTTATAGTTGTCTCTAAGGACAAAAAATATAAGATGAAAACATCATTTCATAATATAGAAATAATGGTTTAACCAGTGATGATAGAATATAGTCATAAAGCCCCAGGTATTAGCCAAGAGAAAGAGACAATCACAATGCATTGACCAAATGTTACAGTAACATCCTATTCACAAATATAGTCATAAGGCAAGGACAAACCAGAGGTATCTGTGAAGCTACCTATTGAAAGGACAGTCATAACAAAAGTAGAGGATGATCATTATGCTCATGAGTATACTAGTACAACACTTTTAGCAGGCATAATGGGCAATAGATGGATGTTTTCATGTGGAAACGGTTCTATAACCATTTTTTTTGTTCATGATGTAAATCCCAGGCTCCTATATTTTTTTATTCTCCAAATCAGACATTGCCAGTGAGAGAGAACATCAGTGCATACACTGGTGCAAAACAATACCCTGGATGCATGGTTAACCAACATTGAATAGTGCAATGGAGTTCATGTAATTTTGCTGTCAAAACATATTTACATTTGAACCATATGCAATCAAGAGAGAACCAAAAGGGTGTATTAAGTGCACAGACTGCTGGCATATTCAAGAAAATGAAAGCCATTTTGAATCAAAGCCATGATGCCTAATGTGTGATAGTTACAAAAATGTTGCAGTACAGTATGAGAGGAATATGATAGGGTAGGGTTGGATGGAACACTCACTGTCCCATGCTCTGGGTCTCACCTTGGCAAAACCCTTGGTGTCACTCTCCACCTTCTTAACCTATAGGCCCTAATGCTTGTTAGGAACCCCTGGTTCTCCTGGCCAACCCTACTATCATCTCCATTTCCCTAACCGAGCCAATCTTGGTACTCTCTTTGTCATTCAATCCTGAGCCCTTAATCTCCCTAAAGGCTAGCTAAACCTCCAACCTTCACTAATTCGTTGCAGGGGTGTGTGATGTCTTCCATTGCTTCAAGACCATCCCTCTAGGGTTCTTGATCAACCACCAATCACCATTTCTCCATCGCTCTCACCAAACCCTCTTCTAGGGTTTAAAAAGGGCTACTAACCCTTGAGCCCCAATTAGGCCTCCTAACTCGAGAAAAGTGGAAATCACTCCAAAACCCTCCAAATGACCTAGGTTCTTTTCTTGGGGTTTGTGTTTCCTATGGCCACACCTTGAATATTTTTGGGGTTTGGAGCCTGTACTGTCTGTACACTGCCCTAACCATGATCTTAGCACTTTTAGGCTTGTTTTAAGCCAAATTCTGACCTTTTATTTGAACAGTCAGTTCATTTTTCCTCCATGCAGTCTGCCAGGGCTCCATCCTTCTTTCCAAGCCTCTGCAAGGCTTCTTGCATCCACCACACACCTGGGTTTGCCAGGGAATTGACACCCCTGCAACTTTAGTGCTTTGCACTCTTTGACTGTCCTAACTGGGCACTGCCAAGCTCGCCTAGGAACAGTCTTTTTCCTTAGTTCTTTGACTCCTAAGGACTCCTAGACCTATACTATTTATAGGCATGGAGCTTAGCCTCAACTCCCATAGACTATACACCAGGTATAGTGGAAGATAGAGGTCTAAGACTCCATGATTGTCAGGTTGCCGGACTGATCAAAAATGAAAAGAAACAAAACTAAGTACAAAGCTAGAAAACGATGAGATAATCTAATTACTGACCACACAAAGCTTGTAAAGTAATTATCACATGTGCCACACACAGTTCAGTGCCTGGAACCCTCCATTAACACACTAATAAGAACAAAAACCAGAAAATTGCAAGAATTTCATTGCTTTTCCATATGAACTGTAAACTCCAAATGATACAAAGCTTTTTTTCCAACCTCTATTCCAGTTCGAGGTCCACCTTTTAAAGGCTCACAAAGTGGTTACTTCTCCCTTGGTCGGACATAACCACCACAAAAGGCCAAAATTGCACAAATGCAACATTTTGGGCTTTATTTCCAATTCCTAGTGAATCCTAGTGAAAACAAGTTGTGAAACTCATCCTTTCTACTATGAGCTACTGATCCACCTTCCTCCTAACATGTTCTAACACCTCTAACACAAAACAAAATGGTCAACATGACCTTAAAGTATTAAAAACACAAAATTTCATCCTAGGCTTCCAAATTTGCCTAGTGCAACTCATCCTTTCTACCATGAGCTACTGATCCACCTTCCTCCTAACATGTTCTAACACCTCTAACACAAAACCAAATGGTCAACATGACCTTAAAGTATTAAAAACACAAAATTTCATCCTAGGCTTCCAAATTTTCCTAGTGCAACTCATCCTTTCTACCATGAGCTACTGATCCACCTTCCTCCTAACATGTTCTAAAACCTCTAACACAAAACCAAATGGTCAACATGACCTTAAAGTATTAAAAACACAAAATTTCATCCTAGGCTTCTAAATTTTCCTAGTGCTACCTAATGTTTCCTAGGTGCTCCTAAACTAGAATACCTCTAAAGTTTGAAAACTTAAGTATTAAAACTGAGTTTTAGAATGTCTAGTTTCAAAAGTAAAACAAAATGTTCAAAAGTAGAGGAACTTTTGAATGGAAATGAGTACACAATGAAGCCGTGGGTATGTAGAAACCCAGAAAATGTCTAACCCAAAAAGAAAAGTTGAGTTGAAATCTACTATTTAAAGAATAACTTTTCTTATCAAAACATGAAAACCCGTTTGGGGTTTTAATCTCATATGTTAAAACAGAGATGCAAGAATACAAGTTTCATGAAATCCTCGGTCTTAAAGCTACAAAAATCATTTTGAGTGGGAAGATGGAATCTTCAGAAGAATGAAAACGAAGAAAATGGTTTGGAATCTACAAGCAATGCCTGCAAATCATGGTCACGGGTTATTCAAGTGAAATACAGAGAAAATGAAGGAGGAAATACAAACCCTCGATCAGATAAAAAGAAACTAAAGGGTTTCAATGCCTTCGAGCTTCTGCAAAGAAAGATATGTACAAGAATATAGCCGCAACCATGATAGAAGAACATATAAAAGAAATGGCCAAATGTTTGGTGGAAACTACAGCAAGGGGAAAAAATAAGAAAGTGTAATCATTTCTTTGCGAATAGAGCTCAGATTCGAGTTTTCCCCTTCTGGAAAAAGAGGTAGAATGATTAAATTCTTACCAAAGAATTGAAAGAGTCTTTGTGGCTATGAAAATCCATCTTGGAAGCCCTTGGCCATGAAGGAGTTATAGAGATCAAGAAAGAAACAAAAGAAATGAGTGGAAAAGCTACAGGAGCCGCGGCCCTAAAGGGCTCAGATTGTAAAACAAGTTGAATTTTTTCTCAGTATTATTACCAAAAAATGACTTACCGACATCACAATGAAGAAGTTCATCAAATTCTGTCCATATTTTAGTAAAAATCACAAAAATCGTCTTCCTTAAAGTTCAAGAAACCCTCATGGAGTTGGCTGTATTAGCTTCTTCTTGAAGCTTCTACAAAGTGAATGAAATGGAGTTTTATTTTTGCTTAGGGCTTCTTACCCTATCTCATATGCCGATGGAATGGAATTTTTGCCATTGTTTATAAAAAATCAAATGCCAATTAATGTGTAGTTGCGGTCCAAAAAGAAGTGTTATGTGCCTTAGGCATTTTTTATGCCTTGCATTATTTTTTACTAATTCTTTTTCCTTGGCCCACATTATTAATGTTTTTGTTTTGCATTAATTTTTAATGTGAAACAAGTGACTTGGAAGATGTTATTATAAGTCTTCAAGTTCTCTTGTTATTTTGAAAATGCAAAAAATAGGTTGATTTATGTAGGTGTCTTTATGCACATTGTTAGGGAGTTATGCTTTTGCAAGCATATAGGGGTTGTTTTCAATTTGGAGACATTTGCCACGTTTGTAGGAGCATTTATGCACCTTGTTGGAGGTTTTGTTGGAATCTAGGGGTGGTTTTGCATGCCTAGATGTTTGGCATGGTCAAAACCATTTTTCCCACATGTTGGAGACAGTTTTGGGGGGAATATAGTGCCTCATTTTTAGGATTTTCTGGTGGATCTGACCCAAGGTAGTTGGTTGCTCCTATTTTGATGCAACTAATTGGGTTGTGTGATATATTCACTCTTGTAACTCTTTTTGAGTTAAGTTCTTTTGATGCAGATTGAGACTTAGAGATTTTTGGAGTCCTTTGTCAAATTTCATGCAGACTTTGTAACTTATTTTCATTTTGGACATGAAATACAGTACAAACTTTGGGTATCATTGAATGGTGTACTTTTTCCTTTTTTTTACTGCATAATTTTGTATTTCTACATGATTGATTGAGTCATTGTGAGATTGTATTCATTTCCTTTAACTCTGTCTCATGGCTTTAGTACCTTTTTGCAGAGAAGTGTGATGTTGCAGGTTGTAATTTGTGTCAAGAAAGAAAGTTTCTCTTAGTTGTGAAGTCTTTTTCCACCTAGGAGCTTGAGTAGTAAGATCTCTTTACAAAGTACTTATGCAAAACACACAGGAACAATTTGTGCAATTTGGTTTTCCAGTCACTGTATGCAAGTGTGTGAATTCTGAATTTCAATTCTAAGTAGTATTTTGGTGTATCACTATAGGATAGTAGTTTTCAGTTTCATTTTAGAGTTTCATTTTTCTCACCCTTTCCTCAGTAAAGAAAAATAGTAGTTTAGGTGATATCCAACAAAGAACCAGCTTTCTCTGGAGGTCCTTTTCTGCTATAGGTGACCCACAGCCTTAGAAAAGTTCCCATGTTACACATGATTAGTTGTTTTGAGTTTCAACTTTGGTGCAAATCATAGTGTTAATAGTTTTGGCACGCCCGATGGGACTGTTGAATAGACAGTTTAGAAAAAACATAAGTTATTGTTGGTTATGATATGCTGCCAGCAGTTTTAAGCCTATGAGATGTTTTTTTTTTGCATATTTGGCAACTTCCAGTGTGAGTAGAATTAAACGACCAGTGTTGTGAAGCTTTACATGAAAAAGATTCAAACAAGGAGCTCACTTTCCTTGAATATTTACAATTGTCTCCACCTAGAAGGTAGAGTAGGTCTGTAAAAAGAGCTTCCATCTCAAAGAGGGTTCAATCAAGCCCACCAAGTTTCAGACCAGGATTTATAACCAACCCAGCTGTAGTTGCAACTTCAATCACTACTATTGAAACTCAAGTTAATTCATCTCTACCACCTCTAATGGTTGCTAGAAACCAACCTTTTGTGCCATTTAATGGAGGCAGTCCATTAAATTTGGCCCAGCATGATGATATCCCTATAGCTACCTTAAAAAGTTTACCATTTTTTATAGGACAAGATCAAACAACCCCCATTGAACACATCAGAGATGTAGCATATTTGTGTGGGGTTCATCATATAACCCAAGAGAATGTAGCTGTTAGATTACTTGTAGCCTCATTTAAAGGAAGGGATTTGCAATGGTTTAGGGGTCTAGCAGTTGGTACCATTGCAACTTGGGACAAATTAGGAGATAAACTACATAGGAAATTTCAGGATAGATTAGACCATTTGTCCTTGTTAGAGAAGCTGACTACTATTAAGAGAGCTCCTTAGGAGCAAATGTCTGATTTCAATTTTCGGTTCCAGAGGACTTGGGATAGAATCCCTGCTACAGTGAGGCCTCCTCCTGAATATGCATTCTTGTATTATCTAAAAGCTCACAACAATGATATATCAATCATGATACAGTCAATGAGAGGAGTATCATTACCTGATGCTTATTAGACAATAATCAAAGAAGAAAATTGTTTAATTCAGGTAGGTAAGATTGCTCCGAGGCCACCAATGCCTATTTTTTTGGATATCTAGCCTAATATGCCACTATAGATACCACCTTTTGCACCTTTTCCTGTTGTTCTAGTATTACCAGTTGCTGGTAAACAAGAATTTGTAGTCCTAGTTCAATCTCAAGAGTTGCAAGAAATTAAAGAGAGTTAGCAAAAGATTGAGAATATTTTACAGACTTTTGGGAATAAGTTGGCTAACTTAGAGAAGCAACAATCATATAACAGACCTTATCAACAACAAAATCAGGCTGCAAATCAGCCTTTTCAAGGTCAGCAACAGCAGAATCAAGGCAATAGCCAGCCATACCAAGGAAATTATCACCTGGGTCAGAGATATAATGTTAATCCAAGACCATTGCAGCCATATAATCCAGCCCTAATTAGTGTTGTTAAAGAGCTTGTTCCTATTCAAAACAATCTAGCAACAGATTATGAATGGTGCTATCCTTGCAACTAACCTCATAATCAGACCACTTATTCAAATGGAATCATCAATCAAGCATTAATGGTGCAGAATGCTTCAAGTTCATAGCCTAATGAACCCAATGATGGATCCTTACAGCAGCAAAGTCAATCTACAAGTGATGCCACCTTTCTAAATGGGCAGGGTGAAAAAGTTATGTGGAGTAAATAATGATGATTCTTCAGTTGCAGCAAATACAAGAGCTAAGAAAAGGGCTTTTGAACTTGAGAAAATAACAAATAAAGGAAAAGGGGCTGCAGAACCATCAACATCACAAGTACCCAACATTCTACAAAGGAATACACAGGTTGCTGCTAAGGAGCAATCCCACTTGTAGACCGAACCTACTGCTGCAAAGATACAACATAAGGTAAGTTTTGTTGCTCCCTTCAATATTGTTGAGAATATGAAAAAAAAAATATCACAATGTCTATGTGGGACTCTTTGGCTATCCCAGGCCAGAAAGAGTTATTACAATCTGCCTTGACTGAAAAGACAGTGACTAGTGAAACTTCAGTTGATACAGTTAAGGTCGTTTTCACAAATGTTCCCCAGGATAGTGATAAACAACAAAGCAAACAACCAAGTAAAGAGTCTGAAAAAGGTGTCATGCCCCCTCCTTTCTATGTAACCTTGATTGTAGGAGACAAATTAGTTCATAATTGTATGGTTGAAAGTGGAGCCAATAGTTCAGTCATGCCAAAAAAGATTGCAAACCAATTAGGACTGAAATACCAGCCCCTTGAGAAAGGAGTGCTTCAGTTAGACAAGACAACAATTAATACTGTTGGTGTTATCAAAGATTTGGGTCTCACATGACATGCCTGTCTGAATCTTTCAATTCCCTAGGATTTCTTCATCATTGATTTACCTCCATTCTTTGCCATGTGTTTATCAAGGGACTTCACTGTGCAAAAATTGGAGGTTATTTTTCTTCTAACTAGTCCCATATGCTTTTTAGGACTAGGTATGGAACAAAAGTGACAATAAAATTAGAATCATTGGCAAAGGATCACATTGAACCTTATGTGCCAAGTGCAGTTAATGCTAATTGTGCTATTTTTTAAGACAGTGAGCTTGTTGCAGCTCAGGAGCTGCAAGCTAAAAGAATACCAGAAGTGCTGCTAAATGAGTGGGCAGTAGAAAAAATTGTGGATAATCCAAATGACCTCATTCAAGAGGTTGGTTTGGGTATTTATGTGCTACATGAACTAGAAACAAAGATGCCAAACCTTGAAAAGAAGGCAGAACAAAAATCGCCATAGCAAGATGAAGTATGGAAGATGTTCTTTGATGGCTCCAGAAGCAAAAAATGGAGTTGGTGGAGGTGCAATGTTGATCTCTCCACAAAGTGATAGGTATTATGTTGCTTTCATATTTTCTTTTTCTTGTTCTAACAATACTATTGAGTATGAAGGACTGATACAGGGCTTAGAATGGGCAAGGAGAAGAGGAATAAGCTGCTTGCAAGTTTTTGGGGACAATGAACTGATTGCTAATTAGGTGAGAGGGTTAAATGTGACAAAAAATGATACTTTGAAGTCTTATAAGCATAGGGTATGGGATATAATAGAGGAGTTCAATGCCTTTAATCTGGTTTCAGTCCCTAGGAGTCAAAATAAGCACGCAGATAGATTGGGTGCAATTGGTGCTCAATTTGACATACCCAATGACATTAGAAAAGAGAAGGTACAACATGTTAAAATAGTTGTTAGGCCCTCTATCCTTGACAAGAATGTTAACTGGAAATTCTTTGAAAGTGATGAGTAGATTCTAAGTTTTTTGCTTGAGGAGGATCAATTTTATGTTGTAAACCAGGAAAAGTTAAACAAATAATACGAGGATTAGATTATCCAGCTGAAGACAAATAAGTTTCCCAGGGGTTTGGTTATGTTAGAATCCATCTTCAACATTAATGACCAGTTGAAAAGGAACAAAACTAGCATTCAAATTAAAGAGGAGCATTACGAAGAGTTGGAGATCTTTAGAGGTAAGCTTCTCAAGATTGGAAAAATTTGTTCACAATCAAATAAATAGGCTTTCATTGCTTTATGTCAAGAGTTTCAGGATTTTTTTGCTTGGGACTATTTTGATTTGAAAGGATTTGACCCTAGAATTGCTCAACATACAATAGAACTAGAACCCAACACAAAGCCTGTAAGACAGAAGTAAAGACCTTTGAACCCCAAGCTTGAACCTTTAATGATTAAAGAATTGACTAAGTTAGTTGAGGGGGGTATTATATTTCCAATCAAACACACCTCTTGGGTTTCTAATCTAGTTTTGGTTAGAAAGAAAAATGGGGAAATTAGGCTTTGCATGGATTTTAGAGATCTTAATAGGGAATCTTTGAAGGATCATTACCCACTGCCCTCCATGGAGTAGATCCTTCAAGTGGTTGTTGGTTCTGATAGATTTTCCCTTCTTGATGGATACTCTGGTTATAACCAGGTATTGGTCAAAGAGGAGGACCAATACAAGACTGCCTTTACAAAAAAATGGGGCACTATGGCCTACAAGAGAATGCCTTTTGGTATGTCCAACGTTGGAGCCACTTTTCAAAGGGCTATGGACATGGCATTTCAAGGTTTAATTAACAAGATTGTGCTCATTTATTTAGATGATGTAACAGTATTCTCAAAAGATGTTGATGAACATCTGCTGCAACTAAAACAAGTGTTTGAAAAATGTAGGGAATATGGAATATCCCTTAATCCTAAGAAGAGTATCTTTGTTGTCCATGAGGGTAAACTATTAGGACACATAGTGTCAAAATAGGGAATTACTATTGATCTTGAGAGGGTCAAAGCCATTCTAGAGCTGCCATTACACAATCACAAGAAAGGGATGCAAATTTTCTTAGGTAGAATTAACTTTTTGAGAAGGTTTATACCTAATGTTGCAAATCTTTTACAACCTTTGACTGCTATGTTAAGAAAGAATGCAGTTTTCAGCTGGACTAGAGAAGCTAAACATAGTTTTGAAGCCATTAAAGAAGCTTTAGCATTAATTCCCACACTGGTAAACCCAGATTTTTCAAAATACTTTATTTTGTATGCTTTTGGTAGTATAGATTATGTTTCTGCAATGCTAGTACAACAAAACATTGAAGGCTTAGAGCAGCCCTGTTATGCCTTGCATAACCACCCCCATTTTATTCTGGAACAAAATGGGTCCCCCTCTTTCTTTTTGCTTTTTTTTTCTTTTCCTTTGGTTGTCTGGCTTGGTCTTGGGAGTTCTTTTGTTTTCCTCTTGAGTTTGTTTTTGTTCTGCTGAATTTGGTTTTGCCTCAGTTAAAGTTGGGGTTTCTTTTTGTTAAAATTAAGTGAAATGGTGAAAAATAATATATTTCATATGCTTCTGAGGACTAATGGAGACCTTGTTTTGCAGGAGTAAATCATGCACATGATGATTTTTTTTTCCTCAAAGAGCTCTGTTGGAAGGCATCCCTCAATCCGATTTAGCATAAAATTCCTCTAAGGCAAGAGTCGGCAAGACCTTCCAGATGTCTTGCCGACTAGCAATGTGTTATTTATTTGGGATCCACCAGTCGCCATGACATTTGATTCGCCATGGGTTTTCATATGTCTCCCTGACATGATGAAGTCTCGCCAACTGATTGCACACAAGGTTAGCGTCGCCGAAAGATTTGTGCTCGATGAAAGGTCTTGCCGACCCATGATGTCTCGGCGAAAGGTTATACCTTCGACATAATGTCTGGCCGAAGAGGCGAGGTCTCGACGACAGAGGTGGCTTCGGGATAAAGTCTCACCGATGGGGTGGACTCTTTCCGAGATTAAGCGGCGTCGGCATAGTGGTTTGAGTTCGGCATGAAGTCCTGGCGACCGAGTGATGTCTCACCGAAAGGATGATGCCTTCGATATAAGGTGGTGCTCTTGGGGAGATGTCCTGCCAACACAGAGGATCTCACCAAAATAGAATGAGCTCGGGGAGAATGGAGGAGCTTGACATGATGTCCCACTGACAAGCGATGGTCTTGCCGATGGTTTTGAAACCTTCGGCGTGACTAATGGAACCCGTCGTGATGTCTAGCCGACTCGATGGTGTCTCGCCGAAGGAAGAGGGGCTCGATGTGATGTCCTACCGACACAGGAAGGTCTTGCCAACCCGATAATATTTCGGCGAAGGGTTATGCCTTCGGCATAAGGTCTGGCTGAAGAGGAAGAGTCTTTCCGAAATGAAGTATGAGCTTAGAGAAAGTTTTACACTCGGTGTAATGTCTCACCGATAGGGTAGGGTCTCCCCGAGATGAAATGAGCTCGTCGAAGGATCTTGAGTTCGGCATAATGTCTTGCCGATAGCTGCTATGAGGTATGATCGCATCGAGGAGACACGATTAGTGTCTCACCGACATGCAATCCAGTGTGAACGAATTTTGACTGCCCAGGAATCCCACGTGGAGTGTGTTCGCCCAATTAGAGAGAACTAAGGGTGAACCTTGGGCAGTTTGACTAGTTGACTACCCCTGTGAGGAAGATCAACAGAATGCGACCGATGTGGATCTGCTCTATGAACAAGCTGATGGAGCAGCTCGGTGAACACTGGTGTGGAGATCTAATGAAAAGTCTAATGCTGCTTCTACAGGTGGTGAACTTGTAGAAAGATCTAAAGTGAGAATCAGGGAAAAAGGAGGAAGAAACCGTGAGTCATAGTGACAGCTGGGATCGCTACTGCCGAAGGGGGATCAACATTAATGATAATGATATAGAGCATTCAAAGCAGCCCTTCAAGGGAGTTCGAGGATGGACACGGAGGCCATAAGTAAATGCCATAGTTGCAAAAGATCTAGAGGTCATTGTAAGGAAATCTAGTGGAGCGCATCTAATGAAAACTCCAAACAGTAGTGCCTTCGGTAACTTTAATTCGATTGGGTTACCTCAAAGACATGAACAACTATGTCCTAAAGCAGAAACAAACACAATTTATTTCCCACATTGATCCATCTGAGAGAAACACATGTAAATTCAACAACAAGCATTAACAAATTCTACTACACGAACCAATAGACATGAAAGATGAAATAGAAAACCAAAACACAAAGATTTACGTGGGGAAAATCCTTTCAGATAAAAAACCCCACACTCCAAAGATCGAGCCATTGTATTATTTAGCAACAAAACGGTTACAATACAATTTCAGGCTCCTAGCCTTTTCAGAGATTCATCTTGTTCATTCTGGAAACAATTGGTAGCATAACTCAACATGAGAGATCAACCATGGCATTCATGGTCAGGAGAGATTCCAGCAACAAAACCTGCTTCTCTCTTCTGCTTCGACCTCATGGCTTTGGCCTTTCGGCTAGCCACTCAGTCCTCTCTCTATCGTTCATTCTCTGGCTCTCTCTATACTCTTACCAGCACTATCTCTCTATACAGAATGTCCAATGCATACGTATTTACATTCATTCTTTAACAGGCTCTCTGTGAATCGGTTCAAGATCACAAAACAATAATCTCTAGCTCAACATCCTTATCGTCATTCCATTCTAGTGTAGATTTTTCCTTGCAGACCGTTCAGTTCCATCGCAATTGCTGCAAAAATCCAACCGCCAACCATTTGAATTTCACTTCCTTTGATTGGTCCACGACCCACCACATAGGGTAGTCAAACGGTCATGGAAACAATCCACTGAGTTTGCATGTTGGTGAGACATGAGAAGTGTCTCACCGATGCTCAAAGGATTCACAGACGATATCAGCATAGGTTCCAACAGTCGGCAAGAGGTTCTACCGATATCCACAAGTCATACTGAAACCATCGACATCCAATGCATTCCTATCGGCAAGATAATCGAGTTCGCCAAGACATCACACCGATGTCTTCAAGTTACATCGATCTCAATATTGCCATCAGCAAGACTATCACAGATCGCCAAGACCTCATATCGAAGTCTTCAAGTCATGCCGGCGTGAGAATTCCATTCAGTGAGACAATCGTCTTTCGCCAAGACATCACACCGAGCTCTTCACGTTATACCGAAACATCTAGTCGGCAAGTCTTAGGCGAGGTCATACCGACATCAGGATCCCTATCAGCAAGACAAACACTCTTCGCCAAGACATCACACCGAGCTCTTCATGTTATACTGAAACATCTAGTCGGCAAGACTTAGGCGAGGTCATACCGACATCAGGATCCCTATCGGCAAGACAAACACTCTTCGCCAAGACATCATACTGATGCCTTTAAGTCATATCGATGTGTTCCACTATCGGTGAGAGAATCAAACTTCGACAAGACTTCTTGCCGAGGCTTCCAAGTTATCCTGAAACCACTGTTCGCCAAGAGTCACACCGAACCAATGACCCCACATGTTGTTGGCGAGACTTCTGATATTCAATGAGACATCATATCGAAACAAGTCTTTCGGCCAAGGGTCTCCCTGATGTCTTCGAGTGTTACATTGTCACCAAGACAATCCTTCATCGCTGAGACTTCACACTGAGATCCTTAAGTTACTCCAAGTGTCCGTCAATGAGACATATCACTATTGGTAAGACTTCTTACTGATCACCCAAGGGTTTCCCCGAAAGCTCCAACACTATTGCCGAGACATGTTACTTTCGATAAGACTTCTCACTGAGCCGCCATAGGTTATCTCGATGACTTCAATGCGTATCCCTGTCGGCAAGACCTTCCAATGTCGATGGGACTTCTTTCTGAGTGTTGAAGTCACTCTGAAGCCCCCAATCGCTATGAGTCTCCTTGACGCTTGATTGAATGGCATGTCGGCTAGAGATCTCCACATGGTGATAAGTTACAATGACTGCTTTATGTCACAGTGATAGACTCCAAAGTGAAAGCGTTCGGCAAGACTTCTGCAAGGTCACAGCGACCAGAATATTTCACAAGGTTCCCAAACTGCCAGTCGGCCAGACCAAAGAAATGTCACACTGACTGTGCTCTTCCAGAGGTTCCAGCCTGTGAGATTGAGGCAACAATTCCAACAGTCATCCCCGAAGCAATTTTTCACCAACATGGACACGGGGATGCATATTGAATGCAACATTAACTTCATCCCAAAAAGATCTGAGGGTCGACCCTCTTTTAAGGAACTGATATTTTGAAAACCCTAAAACAGGGGCCAACACATTATTTTTGGTACATTCTGTATATATGGCATTTTTTTTGCCTCTTTGAAAGAGTTCTTTAAGAGAGTTAGTTTTTAGGGACATAGAGACTTAGAGATATAGATTTTAAAAATGGTAGTAATCTTCTAAGAAGTAAGAGAAACTTAAGAGTAGCAATAGAGTAGGAGTTAGATTCGACAGAAGGTAGTAATGTATCCTTCTGGTTTTCTTAGTATAAATGGAAACAATCTAAAAATATAGGTTTTCTGTACACTGGTGATTGTGCCAGAGTTGTAAATGTTGCTTATCTGTTTCACTAACAATAGAAGCAACCAGATTTAAATCTACTTCACGTTGTGTTCTTGAATGGTATTCATCTTCAGTTAATCATTTGATTTGAGAAGCTTTCAAGGAATGAAATCTTATTTTATGTTTTGTTTAAATGGATAGTTACAATCTGTTGTTGAAATCAGCACTGTGAATGAATGAAACTATGTGTTAATCACAAGTTGATTTTGTTCTACAATTTTAGTTAGCAATTCCTTGAAAGGTAACAAGTCTGGTTAAATTGGATGAATTATTATTCTCTTCAGTTCCCAAGCTTTGATCTATCTTTTTTTGTTTCTTTAAAAACCCCAGTTAAAGTAGGTTTGAATTTATGCTCGATCTTAGAACAATCCACAAGCTCAACACTAGCAGGCCCCTTGAACATTATAGTTCACATCAACCATTGAGTGAAATCAACACAGTCAAGAACCGATTACAAAGACCTTGGGAGTTAAGATATCCATGTGTTATTCTTTCTCTTTCAGGAGAGAAGAATAGTGATATTCTGTTTAACTGTTGTTGTGCTCATTCGAACCATCAACAGAGAAACTGGCGCTAGAAGGAGGGCCTAGAGGAGAAAACTGGATAATACTGGGTTTTTCCCACAGAAAGGTCCCATAGAGTTCTTCGATCAGCTGAAAATCCATCACCTTTGATAGAACTGAAGACCCCAATAAGACACAAGAGTCACAAGACTGGGGAAACCATCATACCACCCTTGTCAGCTCCGCTTACTCCACCGGGTTTTTCACCAATACCCCAGTGGATACCTATCAAATCACTACCAAATTCATCTCAAGTGCCATTACAACTAGCTCAACCACCACCACCGCTACCAATGGCATTTTTTCAGAATAATCCCTCTCCATTGGGGACTATTCCTGGAGGTTTTCATGATATGCCTAAGAATCTTGAGAAATTATGTCCCAAGTACATTTATGGTGAATCAAGGAGTGTTGAAGAGCACATACAAGCTTTTAAGGACGCTTGTACCAGAGCTCAGATAGCTCACCATGATGTAGTTTGTAGGTTGTTCCCTTATGCCTTAGGGGATATGGCATACAACTAGTACCTAAATCTTCCTCAACGCTCTATTCTGAGCTGGACAAACCTAGAGAATGCTTTCATCAATCAGTTTAGGATTTACGTGGATCCAGCCATTTTGTTCCACCAATTTGCTACCATTAGGAAGGAGCCAGGTGAACCTTTGCCCTTGTTTAATACCAGGTTTCAACGAATGTATAGGAGACTGTAGGACCCCTATCTAGTTGCTAAGAATAGTGCCATTCAAGCATACTTTAGAGTTATAGACCCATTGATTGGCTTATTCCTGCAAAGGACTTACCAACTGGTAGATATTGATTCCCTGTCTAAAGTCTATCATCTAGCCATTAAGCCGCAACAACAAATTGGTTCTCAACAAGGAAGTTTGGGAGGAGGTTTTCCTTCAATGGGGTATCAGATGTCTAGCCCAACCCCTTTATTCAATACTATCCCAGGAATGTCTCCTTCCCATTATGGACCCATGTCTGAGTTGCAAACTCAATCTCCTATTCCATTCTTTGCCAATGGAGCTCCTAACTTCTTTCAACAATCACATGCTCATCATAGTACGCATAGTCATCATAATCAAACTGGAACACCAAATCATGGCGATCAGCCACCTGTTGCTAAGAGTGTTGAAAGTGAAAAGATAGTTCAACTCACAAACGAGGTAGAGACCTTAAAGAAAACACTGTCTCAAGTCACAAATGACATGGCTTAGCTTAGATTGAACCCCTCTCAAAACCAAGGTAATTATCCAAATCAGAGCAGTAACAATCAGGGTAATTATCAGAACAACTACAATCACAACCAAAGGGGTTATCAAGGCCAAAATTCCCCTAACCAAGGCTATCAAAATCAAAATAGAGGATATAACCAAAGGCCAAATAACAACCGATAATGGAATACAGGACCAAACAATGGTGGAGTTCCTCACAATTATCAAGCTAATGAGGAAAGGTCACATACTGCAAATGTGGCTGACCTTGATTTTATGACTAACTGGTGCAAGCTGCATGATACTGCAACCCATTCTGAGGTAAACTACCCTGAAATGGAGAAAGTTGTCAAAATGGCACAGGCAGATGCCCAAACGTTCCAAGGGAATTCAAACAAAGAAGGTGGCTCAGTAGATACAACAATGACTTATGACCTCTTTGAGGAAGAACCTTCATTCCCAAGGCAAGATGAGAATGAGCCAGAGGAAGATTCGTATGATGCCCAAGCCTTTTAGACAAAGGGAGGACACTTCCTCATAAATCAGAATAAGGGTTCATTCACTACCTCAACACCGCCTAATCACATGGTGCCTCCAAATCAAAGTGCTGATAATAACCCTCCTCCACCAAAAGGCCCACCTGACTTACATAATAAAGGTAATTCACTTGGGGTTGTCAAAAGTAATGCAAGTTATAATACAGAATTTGATATTGTTGCTGAGATACAGAGACAAAAAACCCCTTTATCATATTTTGACATCCTAAAGTGGTGCCCTGCTCAACAGGAGATAGTGCTGAAAGCTTTGGAGCAAGCTGATAAATCAAAAGGAAAAAACAAGGTGGCACCTGCTACAGACATGAACGCAGCTTTGTACAGAAGCAAGGTAGGTACCCCACCATTTCTTTTGAGTTTAAGAATCTGTGGGAAGAATCTACATAATTTCCTACTAGATTCAGGGGCTTCTGGAAATGTTATGCCATTTTCCGTATGCAAGAAATTGGGATTGAACCCTATCCAAACAAACAAGAAGGTCATCCAACTTGATAAAACAGAGGTTAATGTGGTAGGAGAGTTGAGAAATATACATGTGCAAGTGGGGTTTGACCCCTGGATTTTAACCAATATAGATATTCAAGTGGCAGACATTCCTGAGACTTATGGTATGTTGTTGAGTAGAGATTTGATGAAAAGTATAGGGGGATATCTCTCCCTCGACTTTTCACATATGTGGCTACCATGGAGGGGAGTTCCTATGCAGATTAGGATTGAAAGTGAACCTCGCCTCAAGCATATCATCACTGAATACAATTGTCCTAACGAGGTAGCTTATTTTGAAACCGGAATAGGAGTTTACAAAGGAGAGGAAATTCTGACCTTTTCAGTTCTTGATCCTAAAGAATTATCAATACAAAGTTCCCCTGATTCTATGACTAATCAAAATCAACAGGCATTGATCAGGAAGCTGCAACAGGATCAACTGGTCCTAGGAGAAGATATCGATTTGTAAAGTATTTTACTCCCTAATTGGTGCAGGGTGCATTACCAAAATCATTCTGAATTGACCTGCCAGCCCTGCATCCGCATTTTAAATCATGTTTCCCAAGCGGAGGAAACTAGCCTAAGTCACCCTGAGACCATTGCAGATCACTTCTCATTTGAAGCCAAAGAGGCAATAATGTTAGCCAGGGATAAGATACCTTCAAAGGAAGTGCCTTCTCAAGTTGAACTTACCCCAGTCACATTTCCGTACCAACATATTTATGAGGAACAACCCCAAGGTCTGTTTGATATCCTTGCACTCACAAGTGTACCAAAACCCAAGGGATTAATCAAAAATGCAAGTGACTGTCAGAAGGATAGCCGCAGATTATATGGCATATCTGTACAGGAACTGGAAATTGCACCTGAGGAACCTGTTGAACACCTTTTACCAATATTAGATGCAAATGATCAAGTGCCCCCACCTATGGCTCATCCTATCCAAACGCCCATAATAACCCCGAAGGGATCAACTCCAGCTCATGATTAGCTGTGGACCCTCACGTTTGATAGATCCAAATCCAAAACAAGCTGTGGTATTGGGATTGAATTAACCAGCCTGAAAGGGAAAACTTTATTTGCTTCTTACAGGTTGCAGTTTGGATGCACTAACAACGTAGCAGAATATGAAACTCTAGCTCGGGGGCTGATGTTCGCACATAAGAAGAAATTCACGACCTTGATGGTTAAAGGGGATTCAGAAATAGTTATCAAGCAAGTGCGCAGCCAATACACATGTCACAATAGAAGGTTGGCAGCTTATAGAAATCGGGTTTGGAACCTGATTGAAGACTTCGATGCTTTTGGGATTAGTTTAATCCCTAGAGAGGAGAATCAGATAGCTGATTCATTAGCTGTTGCTGCAAGTACCCTGGAACCCATGCAAGGCTCCAAACTTAAAAGATTCTCAGTAGAATTGATATCCACCCCAGCTATTCTTGATAATGTCAGGAACTTTCAAGTCTTTGATGATGATCGACATATCCTTGCTTTTCTAGCAAGTTCAGATGTTTTTGAAGGGTAGATCATTGATGAGTCCAACAGGGATCAAGGAGATTGGAACCCTGAAGATTGTGACACAGAGGGGGTCCTTAATCTAAAAATTAATAGCATTCCCAAGGGAATGGCGGCCTTAGAAAGAATTTTTGATTCTGACCCAAGGGCTCGGGAAAAGATATCAACTGAAGATAAAGGAGGTGAATATGAAGTTGTTAACTTAGCTGATTCTGTCCCGGAAAGAAATGTTTACATAGGGAAAGCTTGCCTTGAAGCGATCAGAAAAGATATACTGAGGGCACTAAAGAAGGATATTGCTGCGATAGCCTGGGGGTATGAGGATTTAAAAATATTTGATGCTTTTGTAATAACTCATACCATTCCTCTGAAGCCCGAAGCTAAGCCATTTCGGCAGAAACAACATCCTGTTAACGCCCTCATTGAACCACTGATCTTTAAAGAAGTTCAAAAATTGCTTTCTGCGAGAATAATCTTCCTTGTACGACACTCAACATGGGTGGCCAACCTAGTTCCGGTCCGTAAGAAAAATGGAGAGATCAGGCTATGTGTAGATTTCAGGAATCTAAACAGAGCTTCAGAAAAAGACAACTACCCACTCCCTTCACTGGACGAAGTCTTGCAAACTGTCAACGGGTCTCAGATGATATCATTCCTAGATGGTTATTCGGGATACAACCAGGTGATGGTTAACTGTGAAGACAGAATGAAGACAACCTTCACTACTAAGTGGGGAACATTTGCTTACAGAAGGATGCCATCTGGTTTGATAAACGTTGGAGCAACCTTTTAGCGTGCCATGGATGTAGCATTCAAAGATCTGATTGGTAAATGCATCATCATCTACATGGATGACCTGACAGTATTCTCTAAAGATAGACTAAACCAGGCTGTAGACTTAGCTAAAGTTCTTGAAAGATGTATCCAGTATGGTGTCTCCCTGAATCCTAAAAAATGTGTGTTCGGGGTTTCTAAAGGGAAGCTTTTAGGACACATAATCTCTGAAAGAGGAATATCGATCGATCCAGGCCAAGTTGAGTCCATTCTGAAGATGGCCATGCCAGGAAGTAAGAAGGAGATGAGATCCTTCTTTGGAAATATTAACTTCGTGAGAAAGTTCATCACAGGCTTTGCAGAAATTGTTAAACCACTGAATGAAATGATGAAGAAAGACGCCAAAATAGAGTGGAGTAATGAGGCAAAGGTCACATTTTCACAAGTCAAGCGATCCATTTCAGAAGTGCCAGTTCTCACTAGCCCTGACTACTTGAAGCCATTCTATATTTATTCTTTTTCCTCTGAACATTCGTGTGTAGCTGTCGTAACTCAACGAAGAGAAGAGGGAGAGGAGAGGCCAATCGCCTTCATGAGCTCTCCGTTCAAAAATGCTGAAATCAAATATCTGCCTCTTGAAAAACAAGCTTTTGCGCTGGTCAGAGTTGTTAAGAAGTTCGGACATTACATCCTCCGAAGTCAAATTATTGTTGTAGTTCCTGATGCTACCGTGAAGTCTCTACTTATGCAAAGTGAGCTGGGAGAACGAAGAGGGAAATGGATGGCCATTCTGCAAGAGTTTGATTTGGAGATACACCCCATGAAACTTGTCTGAGGTACAAGCCTGTCTAAATCCATGGCGAATGCTGGTGGAAACGTTATTTGCCAGCAATACACAACTTAGTGCTTTTCCAACGACCCTTAGTATGCTGATATCATCTATTTCATGCTCGACAATCAGTGCCCAGAGGGAATGAATACGACTAAGAGGAGAGTGCTGAGAATGAAAAGCTCTCATTATATGCTCAAAGGAGGATTGTTGTATAAGAATAATTTTGAGGGGGTGTACCTACGATGCCTTGATCGGCAAGAGGCTAAGCATGTAATTACTGAATTTCATGGGAAACATGGCACAGGTCATGGGTCTGCAGATTCGTTAGCACATCAGATCATCAGATCGGGTTACTATTGGTCGTGTGTGTTCAAAGATGCCCATCAACATGTAAGAACATGTCATATATTCCAAACTTTTGCATCAAAGGAACACCACCCAGCCATGCCATTGCAGCCTGTCTATGAGGTAAGACCATTTTCCCAATGGGCGCTGGACTTTATTGAGGTAATTAACCCAAATTATTCTACATGACACAAATTTATTTTGACTGCCACTGATTACTGCACAAGATGGACAGAGGCTATACCCTGCAGGAACAGTACAATAGAGGTAGTGATCAAGTTCCTTTTTCTAAATGCATAACAACTATGTTTGGGGTACCCTTCGCATTGGTATGTGACAATGGCTCTTCCTTTTCTTCTGCTGAGTTCATTTCATGGGCTTATGATCACAAAATTTTCTTAAAATATTCTTCAAACTATTACCCACAAGGAAATGGAGTTGCAGAATCAACCAATAAGAATCTCTTAGGGGTAATTAAAAAATTGTTAGAAAATAATTCTAGGGACTGGCATACCCAGCTAAGATTCACGTTATGGGCAGATAAAACTAGGATCAAGGCTGCTTTAAAGACTTCAACATTTAAACTAGTGTATGGCCAAGATCCTGTGTTCCCTATTCATCTGCAAATACTTTTCCTTGAGTTCATGCAGAAATTCTACTCTAGTAATGATAGGATAGAGGTAAGATTAGCTGCCTTATTGAAATTAGAAGAAAAGAGAGATGTCGCCTTGTAGCAATTCTTTAGACACTAGGTTGTTGTCAAACGTTGGTTTGACAAAAGAGCCAAAATCAAGGCTTTTAGAATATCTGACCTTGTGCTGCTATGGGATAAAGTTAGTGAAAAGAAGGGCAGTCACCAGAAATTTGATAAGCTTTGGTTAGGTCCCTATCAAATCGTTGAGATCTTGAGAGAAAATGCTTTATGACTGAGTAGTCTAACGAGAGAACCTGTTCCACTGCCCGTTAATGGACAGTTTCTTAAACATTATTTTGGGTCATGAAGTTTGGTATTTTGCTAGGGAGTACATTTATGTAAATAGTTCCTGTGTTTCTGCTTGTAAATAATCTATGTAAATAATTTTTTGTTCTGTCTGTGAATAGTCTGTTTGTTTTTTCTATTTGTAAATAGTTTTTTTGTTTGTTTGTTTGTCCTTGCTTTCCATCCTTTCGTTTCCTTTGTTGTTTGGTTTTTGTCTTGTTTGTTCTTTGGGGTTTCTCTATTCTTTCCATCTTGAAATGGTGGGTTGTTATCTGAAGTATACTTTGGTTATTAGGAGAGAAGTGGTTTAGATACTTTCAGGTTCTGAGTGGATAATTTTGTCCTAAATTCTTTTCTTTATGCCCATTGTCAATAAGAGTTGTGGAAAGTCCTGAAAACAAGGTGTCAAGTAAACAATCTTCACTAACTACCTCTGAATCTATCACAAATCATCAAGATCATCTCCTCTTGTAATGGTATATTTGTCCCAAGATGATAGTGTTGTAAGATTTGAGTGAAAAATCCAATCTCCCAAGTGTTGTTATGAGGTCCATGGTAGTTTTCAACCCATAACAGATGTCTGACATCTGACATATTGAGAAAAAATTGAATGAAATATCTGAAACTCCAAGAGAAAAAAGAAGAAGAGAACTATCTAAAAAGGGAAAGGAAGACTCAATATGAATGGGTGATTCCAGTATCTCTACCTGGGCTATGGATGCCTGACTGGCAGTAGAGCAATGCTGTGAGAAAACTAGAGGTATCTTTGGGCTATGAATGCCTGACTGGTAGCGGAGCAATTCCCAAGATATCATTGCACAACAACTAAAGGGAATCAACTCATGTAGTTCAAATCTTGCACATTGTTGTTCAAAAGATGAGAAGAACTTTATGAAAGGATGATGCACCATCAAGCACACACATAGATTCAAGGGTAGCCAGTGTTAACTTACATTTGAGATTCTAGCTCAACCTTGGTTGTTAAAACTGACCCAAATGGAGTTGTGATGTTCATAAACTAGGAGTTCTGGGTAGCTGAATCTTTCAGTTTCTTGAAAATGGTTAAACCATTTTCCCAGCCGAGTCACCATTTTTTATGCCTTGCATAACCACCCCCATTTTATTCTAGAACAAAATGGGTCCCCCTCTTTCTTTTTTCTTTTGTTTTCTTTTCCTTTGGTTGTCTGGCTTGGTCTTGGGAGTTCTTTTGTTTTCCTCCTGAGTTTGTTTTTGTTCTGTTGAATTTGGTTCCGCCTTAGTTATAGTTGGGGTTTCTTTTTGTTAAAATTAAGTGAAATGGCGAAAAATAATATATTTCATATGCTTCTAAGGACTAATGGAGACCTTTTTTTGTAGGAGTAAATCATGCACATGATGATTTTTTTTCTCAAAGGGCTCTGTTGGAAGGCATCCCTCAATCCTATTTAGCATAAAATTCCTCCAAGGCAAGAGTCGGCAAGACCTTCCAGATGTCTTACGGACTGACAGTGTGTTATTTATTTGGGATCCACCAGTCGCCATGACATTTTATTCACCGTGGGTTTTCATATGTCTCCCCGACATGTTGAAGTCTCACCGACCGATTGCACACAAGGTTAGCGTCGCCGAAAGATTTGCGCTCGATGAAAGGTCTTTTCGACCCATGATGTCTCGGCGAAAGGTTATACCTTCGACATAACGTCTGGCCGAAGAGGTGAGGTCTCGGTGACAGAGGTGGCTTCGAGATAAAGTCTCATCGACGAGGTGGACTCTTGCCAAGGTGAAGCGGCGTCGGCGTAGTAGTTTGATTTCGGCATGAAGTCCCGGCGACCGAGTGATGTCTCACCAAAAGGATGATGCCTTCGGTATAAGGTGGTGCTCTCGAGGAGATGTCCTACTGACACAGAGGGTCTCACTGAGATAGAATGAGCTCAGGGAGAATGGAGGAGCTCGACATGATGTCCCACCGACAAGCGATGGTCTTGCCGATGGTTTTGAAACCTTCGGCGTGACTAATGGAACCCGCTGTGATGTCTGGCCGACCCGATGGTGTCTCGTCGAAGGAAGAGGGGCTCGATGTGATGTCTTGCCGACATGGGAAGGTCTTGCCGACCCGATAATATTTCAGTGAAGGGTTATGCCTTCGGCATCAGGTTTGGCCAAAGAGGAAGAGTCTTGCCGAAATGAAGTATGAGCTCGAAGAAATTTTTACACTCGATGTAATGTCTCACCGACAGGGTAGGGTCTCCCTGAGATGAAATGAGCTCGCCGAAGGATCTTGAGTTCGGCATAATGTCTTGTCGATAGCTACTAGGAGGTATGATCGCATTGGGGAGACACGATTAGTGTCTCATCGACATGCGATCCAGTGTGAACAACTTTTGACTGCCCAGGAATCCCACGTGGAGTGTGTTCACCCAATCAGAGAGAACTAAGGGTGAACCCTGTGTAGTTTGACTGGTTGACTACCCCTGTGAGGAAGATCAACAGAATGCGACCAATGTGGATCTGCTCTATGAATGAGCCAATGGAGCAGCTCAATGAACATTGGTGTGGAGATCTAACGAAAAGTCTGATGTTGCTTCCAGAGGTGGTCAACTTGCAGAAAGATCTGAAGCGAGAATCAGGTAGAAAGGAGGAAGAAACTGTGAGTCACAGTGACAGCTGGGATCGCTACTGGCGAAGGGGGATCGACATTAATGATAATGCTTTAAAGCATTCAAAGCGGCCCTTCAAGGGAGTTCGAGGATGGACACGGAGGCCAGAAGTAAATTTCATAGTTGCAAAAGATCTAGAGGTCATCCCCGAAGCAATCTTTCACCGACGTGGACATGAGGATGCATATTGAATGCAGCATTAACTTCATCCCAAAAATATCTGAGGGTTGACCCTCCTATAAGGAACTGATATTTTGAAAGCCCTAAAACAGGGGCCAGTGCATTCTTTTTGGTACATTCTATATAGATGGCATATTTTTTGCCTCTTTGAAAGAGTTCTTTAAGAGAGTTAGTTTTTAGGGACATAGAGACATAGAGATATAGATTTTAAAAATGGTAGTAATCTTCTAAGAAGTAAGAGAAATTTAAGAGTAGCAATAGAGTAGGAGTTAGATGACAGAAGGTAGTAATGTATCCTTCTGGTTTTCTTAGTATAAATGGAAACAATCTAAAAATATAGGTTTTCTATACACTGGTGATTGTGCCAAAGTTGTAAATGTTGCTTATCTGTTTCACTAACAGTAGAAGCAACCGGATTTAAATCTACTTCATGTTGTGTTCCTGAATGGTATTCATCTTCAGTTAATCATTTGATTTGAGAAGCTTTCAAGGAATGAAATCTTATTCTATGTTTTGTTTAAATGGTTAGTTACAATCTGTTGTTGAAATCAGCACTGTGAATGAATGAAACTGTGTGTTAATCACAAGTTGATTTTGTTCTGCAGTTTTAGTTAGCAATTCCTTGAAAGGTAACAAGTATGGTTAAATTGGATGAATTATTATTCTCTTCAGTTCCAAAGCTTTGATCTATCTTTTTCTGTCTCTTTAAAAACCCCAGTTAAAGTAGGTTTGAATTTATGGCTGATCTTAGAACAATCCACAAGCTCAACACTAGCAAGCCCCTTGAACATTATAGTTCACATCAACCATTGAGTGAAATCAACACAGTCGAAAACCGATTACAAAGACCTTGGGAGTTAAGATATCCACGTGTTATTCTTTCTCTTTTAGGAGAGAAGAATAGTGATATTATGTTTAACTGTTGTTGTGCTCATTCTAACCATCAACAAGCCCATTGCATTTTTCAGCCAAGGTTTGGCAGATTATGAGCAAAGATATTCATTTGTGGAGAAACATGTTTTGGTTGTCATAAGAAGCCTTAAAAAGTTTAAGCCATTAATTTCCAATAATAAGATTCATTTGATGGTAGCACATCTGAGTGTGAAAGAGTTCATGTTGAGTAAAGATCTCAATGAAAAGAGAGCTAGATGGATCACTAAAGTCATGGAATTTGATGTTGATATCAAGATCACAAAGCTGGTAAGAGGTAAAGGAATATGTGAGCAGCTTGCTTTAGCACCAAAAAGTGAAGAGATAACAGAAACAAAGGCAGTTTTAGTCACTGATAATCAGGATCAGAATGTTGCACCTGCATTAGCAGCAGGATGGGTGCATGATTTGACTCATTTTCTATAGACTGGTGAATGTCCACTAGGTTTAGACAAAGCTAAGAGAAGATATTTTAGGTTGTAGTAAATTCCATATGTATTGATTGATAATACTCTTTTTAGGAAAGATCTCAATGGTGTTCTATTGAGATGTATTAATCAGGATCAAATTGAAAAAGTGCTTCATGAGTTCCATGATGGAACTGCAGGGGGTCATTTTTCCCCAAGAACAACAACATGGAAAATTATGAGAGCTGGATATTATTGGCCAACCATGTTTAAGGATTTCAATGCATGGGCCATAAAGTGTGTAAAATGTGCAATATTTGCAGGAAAGGAAAAGCTACCAGCATTACCTTTGTAGCCAATTCAAGTGGAACAACCCTTCATGAGATGGGGCATTGAATTTATTGGACCCATAAACCCACCTTCTAGTGCTAGCACAAGTGGATACTCATTGCTACAGATTATTTCACCAGGTGGATTAAGGCAGTAGCCTTGAAAGAAGCCAATGAGTCATCTGTTTTGAACTTTTATGATGATATAATAACCAGATTTGGTGTTCCAGAATCAATCATTTTAGATAATTCCTTGGAATTTCTAGGACTCAGAGTGAGTGATTGGGCAGTGAAGAATGGCATATATTTGAACACTTCATCAAATTATTACCCTCAAGGCAATGGTTTGGTTGAAAGCACAAACAAGAACCTGATCAGAATCATTAAACAAATAATGGAGGATAATTAGAGAGTTTGGCACACCAAACTAAAATCTTCCTTATGTGCAAATAAAATAACTCCCAAACGGTCTATTGGAAATTCTCCATATGTACTGGTTTATGGCAAGGAAGCTAGATTGCCTTTTTTTTTAGAGTTTCTAGCTCTTGAAATTATGCATTAGCTAGAAATGTTTGAAGAAAAAGATCCATTGGTAGTCAGATTTGCTCAGCTCATGGACCTGGAAGAGACAAGAGACAAAGCTATGAATTCTTTGGAGTATCATCAACTCCAAACTAAAAGAGTTTTTGATAAAAGGGCAACTGCCAGAGTTTTCAAAGAAGGTGATGTTGTACTCAAATGGGATGAGTTGAAAAGCAGGCCAAGAAAGCATACAAAGTTTGATAGCTTCTGGAGTGGCCCATTTTTTATCACAGAGTGTAAGGAGCACAATGCATTCCAGTTATCCAAGATGGATGGAGAGATTTTTCCTATCCCAGTCAATGGGATACACCTCAAGTGTTGCTTTGAGGTTTGATCAATACCATTTCTACTAGTCTAGAAGTTTTTCTTTCAATAAGTGTTGCTACACCTTAGTTTAGTTGTTTTCAATTTCCCTAAGTCCTTTTTAGCACAATTAGGTAGTTTTCCTGCTACAGTTTGGTTATCAATAAGTTTCCAAGGTGTTTTGAGTCATTTATGCTGAGTTACAACATTGAATCAAGTTGCTTTCATATCTGTTTTGATTTTCTGAGTGACCCCATGCCCAATGAATAGTCTAGGTAGCTGGTCTTAATGTTTAGCAGGCAAACATATAGCAGATGTCGCCAAAAATGTTACTCATTTTTATTATTCACTCAAGTTGATTTAGTTTTTGAGTGTTTGCAAATTGAAAGTGAAGTACATTTCTTATCTATCTTCCCTACATCGCATTCAATTGTATAAACATAAAAATCAAAGAGATTACAAGTTTTAGTAGTATATTATTGCATTTATACAAGTGCATACAATATGGAAAATATTTGTACAAATATTTTTGAAAGTAATCTTTATTGATTCAAAAGTACATATTTGTCTCACACAAGTTGTGAGACTTAACTTGTCCAATGAAATGAAAGAAAATTCATACATTGATGGATGAAAGAAAAATAATGCACATATAGGGGAAGAGGCCATTCATTACCTAATGACTAGTCAGTGTCTGTTGTCTTGCTTTGTTTCCTGATTTGAGTTGTCTTGCGTCCTCCATAGCTCCCTGCTCCCATCCCTACATCTAGAAATTGCAATGATGTTAGAGCAGTGCTCTAAGCAATGAAGGCTCCTAACACTACATATACATTCACCCATGAATGTATAAACTACCCCTCAAATACATTAAATAAGCATACAAATTGTACATGTCCAAAGAAAGAAAAAAGATCATCAAACCCTTTAGGCATATGCATATATTTTTCTAACTGTTTGCTTCATGTGTAGATACAAGAAAAGCAATGTTTTTGTTTCATCAAATTTCAGCACGTGGTGTAAACATGGCTCCCACAAGGGTTGAGCTCGACGTGTTGCATTGTTGTGATTTTAATGATATTTAAAGATTATTCATCAAAGGGATCATCTCTTTATGGTTCACTCAAATAAGTACCTATCATTTATGGTAGTCAGTTAACAGTCACTGTCATAAGTGACATGTAATTATTCAGGAAAATCAAAAAGCATGAGTCAAATATAAAGAAATATCAGGAATACCAAAAGATCAGATCATGCGTGACAATTAATATTGACAATGGCTGCAGGTATCCACCTTGAGGAAGAACATATGCGATAGGACTATTGAAAGGAAAGAGTGAAGCAATGATCAAAGTTCCAAAGGATAATCACCATTGCATACAATGGTCATGGAGGGTAGTTCAAAGGACAGTGCATAAATGTAAAGGGAAGACTTGATGACAGTTTTGACACTATGAGTTTTGCTTAAACTTAGTGGTCAATAAAATTCACCATCAAAACAGGGGAAAATTGTTTGATAAAGACTGTCAGTATTTGAAGGAACGGCGAATAGAAAATAAATGAGCAGAGAATATAGTTATCAGTTCGACAACAACACAAATATACCTTTGACAAATGGAGTTACAGTTGTCTCTAAGGACAAAAAATATAAGATGAAATCATCATTTCATAATATAGAAATAAGAGTTTAACCAATGATGATAGAATATAGTCATAAAGCCCCAGGTATTATCCAAGAGAAAGAGACAATCACAATGCCTTGACCAAATGCTATAGTAACATCCTATGCACAGATATAGTCATAAGGCAAAGACAGACCAGAGCTATCTGTGAAGCTACCTATTGAAAGGACAGTCATAACAAAAGTAGAGGACAATCATTATGCTCCTAAGTATACTAGTACAACACTTTTAGCAGGCATAATGGGAAATAGATTGATGTTTTCATGTGGAAATGGTGCTATAATCATTTTTTTGTTCATGATGTAAATCCTAGGCTCCTATATTTTTTTATTCTCCAAATCAGACATTGCCAGTGAGAGAGAACAACAGTACATACACTGGTGCAAAACAATACCCTGGATGCATGGTTAACCAACATTGAATAGTGCAGTGGAGTTAAGGTAATTTTGCTGTCAAAACATATTTACATTTGCACCATATGCAATCAAGAGAGAACTAGAAGGGTGTATTAAGTGCGCAGACTGCTAGCACATTCGAGAAAATGAAAGCCATTTTGAATCAAAGCAATGATGCCTAATGTGTGATAGTTGCAAAAATGTTGCAGTACAGTATGCAAGGAATACCTCTAAAGTTTGAAAACTTAAGTATTAAAAATGAGTTTCAGAATGTCTAGTTTCAGAAGTAAAACAAAAATGTTCAAAAGTAGAGGAACTTTTGAAAGGAAATGAGTACACAATGAAGCCATGGGTATGTAGAAACCCAGAAAATGTCTAACCCAAAAAGAAAAGTTGAGTTGAAATCTACTAAAAAGAATACCGTTTCTTATCAAAACATGAAAACCCGTTTGGGGTTTTAATATCACCTGTTAAAACAGAGATGCAAGAATACAAGTTTCATGAAATCCTCGGTCTTAAAGCCACAAAAATAATTTTGAGTGGGAAGATGGAATCTTCAGAAGAATCCAAATGAAGAAAATGGTTTGGAATCTACAAGGAATGCATGCAAATCATGGTCACGGGTTATTCAAGTGAAATACACAGAAAATGAAGGAGGAAATACAAACCCTCGATCAGATAAAAAGAAACTAAAGGGTTTCAATGCCTTCGAGCTTCTGCAAAGAAATATATGTACAAGAATATAGCCGCAGCCATGATAGAAGAAAATATAAAAGAAATGGCCAAATGTTTGGTGGAAACTACAGCAAGGGGCAAAAATAAGAAAGTGTAATCATTTCTCTGCGAATAGAGCTCAGATTCGAGTTTTTCCCCTTCTGGAAAAAGAGGTAGAATGATTAAATGCTTACCAAAGAATTGAAAGAGTCTTTGTGGCTGTGAAAATCCATCTTGGAAGCCCTTGGCCATGAAGGAGTTACAAAGATCAAGAAAGAAACAAAAGAAATGAGTGGAAAAGCTACAGGAGCCGCGGCCCTAAAGGGCTCAGATTATAAAACAAGTTGAATTTTTTCTCAGTATTATTACCAAAAAATGACTTATCGGCATCACAATGAAGAAGTTTGTCATATTCTATCCAGATTTCACTGAAAATCATAGAAGTTCATCTTCCTTAAAGTTCAAGAAACCCTCATGGAGTCGACAGTATTAGCTTCTTCTTGAAGCTTCTACAAAGTGAATGAAATGAAGTTTTATTTTTGCTTAGGGCTTCTTACCATATCTCATATGCCGATGGAATGGCATTTTTTCCATTATTTATAAAAAATCAAATGCCAATTAATGTGTAGTTGCGGTCCCAAAAGAAGTGTTATGTGCCTTAGGAATTTTTTATGCCTTGCATTATTTTTTACTAATTCTTTTTCAATGGCCCACATTATTAATGTTTTT
Organism: Sequoia sempervirens; assembly: GCA_007258455.2. NCBI lineage: Eukaryota > Viridiplantae > Streptophyta > Pinopsida > Cupressales > Cupressaceae > Sequoia > Sequoia sempervirens. Next base: position 242,319,031 of record VDFB02256132.1, on the reverse strand, counting down.
GTTTTGCATTAATTTTTAATGTGAAACAAGTGACTTGGAAGATGTTATTATAAGTCTTCAAGTTCTCTTGTTATTTTGAAAATGCAAAAAATAGGTTGATATATGTAGGTGTCTTTATGAACATTGTTAGGGAGTTATGCTTTTGCAAGCATATAGGGGTTGTTTTTAATTTGGAGACATTTTCCACATTTGTAGGAGCATTTATGCACCTTTTTGGAGGTTTTGCTGGAATCTAGGAGTGGTTTTGCATGCCTAGATGTTTGGCATGGTCAAATCCATTTTTCCCACATGTTGGAGACAATTTTGGGGGGAATATAGTGCCTCATTTTTAGGCTTTTTTGGTGGATCCAACCCAAGGTAGTTGCTTGCTCCTATTTTGATGCAACTACTTGGGTTGTGTGATATATTCACTCTTGTAACTCATTTTGAGTTGAGTTCTTTTGATGCGGATTGAGACTTAGATATTTTTGGAGTCCTTTGTCAAATTTCATGTAGACTTTGTAACTCATTTTCATTTTGGACATGAAATATAGTGCAGACCTTGGGTATCATTGAATGGTGTACTTTTTCCTTTTTGTTATTGCATAATTGTGTATTTCTACATGATTGATTGAGTCATTGTGAGATTGTATTAATTTCCTTTAACTTTGTCTCATGGCTTTAGTACCTTTTTTCAGAGAAGTGTGATGTTGCAGGTTGTAATCTATGTCAAGAAAGCAGGTTGCTCTTAGTTGTGAAGTTTTTTTCCACCTAAGAGCTTCAGCAATAAGACCTCTTTACAAAGTACTTATGCAAAACATACAGGAACAATTTGTGCAAGTTGGTTTTCCAGTCACTATATGCAAGTGTGTGAATTCTGAATTTCAAGTCTAAGTAGTATTTTGGTGTATCACTATAGGGTAGTAGTTTTCAGTTTCATTTTAGAGTTTCATTTTTCTCACCCTTTCCTCAGTAAAGAAAAATAGTAGTTTAGGTGATATCCAACAAAGAACCAGCTTTCTTTGGAGGTCCTTTTCTCCTATAGGTGACCCACAGCCTTAGAAAAGTTCCCATGTTACACATGATTAGTTGTTTTGAGTTTCAGCTTGGGTGCAAATCATAGTGTTAATAGTTTTATTAGAACTTATGAATGTGAGATGGCAAATACATGATTTTGTAGTTTTAGTTATTTATGTACAACAAAAATATTGGTGAAGAAAATTAGTTTTATTCACTCTCTTGAGTATGGTTTTAATGTGCACCTTTATATGTATTGCTATTTCAAAGCCTCTTGATATTATTTTATTTAAAATATTATTGACAATTCTATATATTTGTAAGATATTGTAAGAACAATTTGAAAGGGTTGTCAATTGATTATTTCTTTAGTTGATGTTTCAGAAAAGAGAAATTTGATATCATTAAGTTGATGCTAATAATGATTAATTGACTTTTGAAACAAGGATATTTTTAAATCCAAAGTTTCTTTTCTTTGAAAAGTTTAGAAGAGTCTAAAACCAAAACAATAAAGCCAATGCATACATTATTCCTCACTTTTATTTCAAAAGTTTATTCAATTTTTGTCTCATTTTATCTTTTTTGTGATAATGTTTATTAAATAATTAAAGGAATTAATTAGAATTCCCTTTTGAGTGTTATATTAAAATGTTATTGTTGTCTCTTAGAAATGCACCCTATGCAGAGTTATAAAAACTGAGCTTTCTAGAGAAACATGGGATCATTTCAAGGATGTGGGTCACCTAGTGTTGAAATGAACCTCTGGAGAAGGTCGACTTCCTTTGGTGTCACCTAAACTAATGATTTTGTAAAGGGAAAGGGAGAAGGAGTACATAAGTTGAAACTACTCCTATGGTGATACACCTAGTTGATAAGCAATCATGAAATGAAAACAAGATGAACATACACTGGAAAGCTAATGGTCAGTGTTTTACTTACTCAATACAACCCCTTTAGATTTATGCATAATTCTTAAAAGGCTTGATCTACAAACGTATCTTAAGAAGGAAAGATTAATTTCACAGCTTTAAGGTATGAATACAGATTTAGAAATACACAGTTGAGAACTTGCATAATCTAAAATACATGAATGAGAGTAATACAAACATTAACAGTAACTTTCAAGGTAAACGTTATGTTGTATTTCATATTCCAGATGAGTTACAAAGCATACACCAACTGAGAGAGGATTGCTAAAAATCACTAACTCTTTTGAATGTATTATTCCAAATGTCTACAAAGAGGCGAAAAATGCCCTATATACAAAAAGATGTTGGCCCCTTAGGGCTTACAAAATATCTCCCTTAGATATTTTAATGGAGTTAATGTTGCATTTGATTGCATCCCTGTTGTCCATGTCAGTGAAGAGTCGCTTCCATGAATGGTCTTCTTCAGATCTTCTGCAACCACCGCATTTACTTCTGCTCCTCGTGTCCACCTTTGAATCCCCTGGCGAGCTGCTTTGAATGCTCCTGAACTCAGAATAGATACACATTGCTTTTCATTCTGTTAATCTTCTTCTCCCTGCTCAGACTGCCACGGCTCGCCCTTAGCTCACTCTGATTGGTCGATCATATGACACACGAGATCACCAGATGGTCAAGGGTTGCCTAGACTGAATTGCATGTCGGTGGGACACTAATCATCTCTCCCCGATGCGATTAGGCTCTTCATCTGTTATTGGCATAGCATACCTTCGTTGGTGAGACCTTATGTCGAGCATAAAAAGTCATATCGACCCCCTTGGAACTATCAGTAAGACTATCGCTTTTGGGAAGACCTCATGGTGAGCCATTAGGAGTCATATAGATATCTCTTTCATCGTTGAGACCTTGACCCTTCGGCAAGACCTTTTACTGAGCACAATCCGCTCTTTTCGATCTCCGTTCATTCCATTCGGTGAGACTCCCCGTCGGTCGGTGAGACATTACTTGGTCGCCAGGACCTCATGGCGATGGCTTTAACTCTTGGCGAGCCCCCCTTTGTTGTCGGTGAGACATTGGCCTATCGGCTAGACCTCTCGCCAGGCTCCTTAACTTTTGGTGGGGTCCCCGTTCTATCGGCGAGACATCTTCTAATCGCCGAGACCTCATGGCGATGAAACCTTGCTTTGTCGATGTCATTTCATTCATTGAGACTCTGATGGATTGACAAGACTTATGCCGATATTACCTCATGTCGGCGAGACCTTTTTTAGTCAGTGAGACTTTACACCAACTGAAGTTTTCTTTCGCCGAGCCCTGAGCACTTCAGGAGACCAACAACCATCGGTGGGACATCTCACCGAGTTCATTTTATTTTCGGCCAGATTTTATCTCCTCGTCATGACATCACATCGAATCCCCTGCACTCTCGGTGGACACCATGCTTATCGGCCAGACCTCCTGCCGAAGGAAAAATTATCGCCGAACTGAAACTTTGGTGGGGCCTTCTTCTTTCGGGCAGACTTATGGCAATATCTCTTCTGTGTCACCGAGACTCTAGCACATCGGCCAGACTTTATGCCGAAGGCATAACCTTTTGTCGATCTTTTTATTTCAAGGAGACCTCTCCATAGTCACGCCGATATGTATTCCTACATTCATATGCATCGCTGTTACATCCTCTTGTTGGGGAGACGTCCTATAGATACCCTACGTCTCAGCGAAAGCTTCATATGTTCACCTTTGGTCACCGTGACAATCTCGTTCTCTCCCTGAGGAAGCAACATGTCGGTGTGAATATCACTGGTCGGTGAGACTTCAAGACCTCATACTGATAGAACCCTTTTGTGTTTTGTCGGCGAGACCAAATGCACTCGCCAAGACATCTCACCGCCGTAAATTTTCTCACCGAGATGCATATCTTTTTGGTGGTCGGCAAGACTTAAGGGACTCAGCAAGACCACACACCGAAGAAAACAACTCCTACCAAAGTGTTTACCCGATGCGATTAGTCGGTGAAACTTTAAGAAGTCGACGAGACCTTTCTTCGAAGGAGATCCTCATGCCGATGGGAAACCCCCAGTCGCCGGGACGATGATCGATGTCTTGCCGATAGGAACCTATAGGTGAATTCCACTCACCGTGACATTCTTGGGGTCTTGCCGATAGGCAACACAAAAGCATATTTAACCAAATGCATTATGGGTCGGGGAGACCCAGATAATCTCATGCCGATAGGATCCCTGATGTGAAGTATTCAGACTTGATGGAACCCCTGCTAGTCGACAAGACATCTGGAAGGTCTTTCCAACTTTCTCCTTAAAGGAAAATTATGTCAAACTTGACTAAGGCCGACCTTTCAGCTGAACTCCCTTGTTTCGCATCAGGGGTATGATTTAATCATGCACAACAATGCCTCCATTTGGCCTTCATGAACACCTGAACCACAGATGCCCTACCTGATTGAGCCCATAAGTGAAAATTGGGCAACATTTATGGCGACCTTTGTTGGATGTTTGCCCGGTAAACATGGAAACCAGTAGCCAAACTTGTCCATTGGGCATGGAGTTGTTAGAAAAACTTAAAAAAAGAAAATAAAAAATAGTTTGCACATGGCCGCAACTCGCTTGAGACTCTTAGAACACAACAGGTTATCAAAACAACCAAAATAGGAGAAACTGGAGAGAAGTTACTTACTCGTGTTGAAACAACACTTAGGGAAAACATAAAACCTAACATAATATGTACAATGGAAGAACTCGTCAGACTTGAAAACAGGGTTTGAGGTGTATCCCATTGACTGGGATAGGAAGCACTTCACCTTCTATTGTGGCCAGTTGGTAAGCATTATGTTCCCTACAGTCTCTAATAATAAAAGGACCTATCCACATGTCAAACTTGGTGTGATGGCCTGGCCTACTTTTCAAAACATCCCATTTGAGAATAATATCACCCTCTTTAAAATTCTTGGCTGTAGCTTTCTTGTCAAACGTTCTCTTTGTTTGGAGCTGATGATACTCCAAAGCTTTCATTGCTTTGTTTCTTGATTCCTCGAGCTCCATGAGCTCTGCATATCTCACAGACATTGGGTCTTGTTCCTCAAACATCTCTAACTAGTGAACAACGTCTAGAGCTAGAAGCTCCACAGATAGAGGTAACCTGGCCTCCTTGCCATAAACTAACATGTATGGTGAATTTCCAATAGACCTCTTAGGAGTCACTCTATCAGCCCAAAGTGCATACTTTAATTTGATGTGCCAGGTCCTTTGATTATCCTCCATGGTTCTTTTAATAATCCTGATGAGATTCTTATTCGTGCTTTCAGCTAAACCATTACCCTAAGGGTAATAATTTGAGGATGTATTCAAATGGATGCCATGTTTAATAGCCCAATCAGTTAATCTTAATCCTACAAATGCAAGAGCGTTATCAGATATGATAGAGTTAGGAACTCCAAACCTGGTTACTATATCCTCATAAAAGCTTAAAACTGAAGATTCTTTTGATTCTTTCAAAGCCACCGCTTCTGTCCACCGTGTGAAATAGTTTGTGGCAGTAAGCACCCACTTATGACCAGCACTAGATGGTGGGTTAATTGTCCCTATGAATTCAATGCCCCATCTTATGAAGGGCTACTCCACCTAAATTGGATGTAGAGGCATAACAGGTAGCTTTTCTTTTCCTGCAAACAGAGAACACTTTACACATTTCTTTGACCATGCATATGCATCTTTAAATAAGTTGGGCCAGTAGTAACCAACTCTCATTATCTTCCATGTAGTAGTCCTAGGAGAAAAGTGACCTCCTGCAGCTCCATCATGAAACTCATGAAGTACCTTCTCGATCTGATCACTGTGAATACATCTTAATAGAACACCATTTAGATCCTTTTTGAAAAAAGCATTATTTACCAGCACATATGGTATGGATTGCAGTCTGAAGTATCTTCTTTTGGATCTGTTCAAACCTAAAGGAAACTCACCAGTTTGTAAGAATTGGGTCATGTCTTGAACCCAATTAATTGTTATCAGAGGCACATCATCTTGAGCATCCTGAGACTCATTTGTATTAGCAAAAACAACATCCTTTTGTGATTATTTTTCACTGATTGGCCCTGTAGCAAGTTGTTCACAGAGACCTTTACCTCTAACCAATTTGGTAATCTTGATATCAACATCATATTCCATTACCTTAGTGATCCACCCTACTCTTTTTTCATTAAGATCTTTACTCAACAAAAATTCCTTCACACTTGAGTGTGCAACCAGAATATGAATCTTATTTTTTGAAACTAGAGGCTTAAACTTCTTTAGGCTTCTGATCACAGCGAGAACATGTTTCTCAACAAATGTATACTTCTTTTCATAATCAGCAAGTACTTGACTGAAGAAAGCTATGGGCTGCTCTAAATTATCACTATTTTTTTGTACCAGCAAAGCCAAAATTGAACTACTACTACCAAAAGCATACAAGAAGAAATCTTTAGAAAAATTTGGATTTACCAGTGTTGGAGCTGATGCTAAAGCTTCCTTGATTTCTTCAAAATTGTGTTTTGCTTCTCCCGTCCAACTAAAAGCTGCATTCTTTTTAAGCATGGCGGTTAAAGGCTGTAACAGGTTTGTGACATCAGGGATGAACCTTCTCAGAAAGTTGATTTGGCCCAAAAATCTCTACAGACCCTTCTTGTCATTGGGTAATGGAAGGTCCAATATAGCTTTGACTCTTTTAGGATCAATGGTAACTCCATCCTTTGATACTATATGGCCTAACAGTTTACCTTCATGAACTGCAAAAATACTTTTTGTAGGATTGAGGGATATCCCATACTCCCTGCATTTTTCAAAAACTTGTTTGAGATGTGACAAATGCTCCTCAGCGTTCTTAGAATAAACTATAATGTCATCTAAATAAATCAACACAATCTTATTAATCAAACTTTGAAACGCCATCTCCATGGCCCTTTGAAACGTGGCACCAGCATTAGATAAACCAAAAGGAATCCTCGTGTATGCCATGGTGCCCCACTTAGTTGTAAAAGCAATTTTGAACTGATCCTCTTCCTTGACCAACACCTGATTATAGCCTGAAAAACCATCTAATAAGGAAAATATTTCAGAACCAACAACTACTTGCAAGATTTGTTCCATGGAGGGCAGCGAGTGGTGATCTTTCAAAGATGCTCTGTTAAGATCCCTAAAGTATACACAAAGCCTTATTTCACCATTTTTCTTCCTAACCGACACAAGGTTAGAAACCCATAAAGTGTGTTTAATAGGAAAGATGATACCCCCCTCAACTAGTTTGGTCAGCTCTTTAATCATTAAGGGCTCAAGCTTAGGATTCAAGGGCCTTTGTTTCTGCCTTACTGGCTTAGCATTAGGTTCTAACTCAATTGTGTGCTGAGCAATATGGGGATCAAACCCTTTCAAATCTGAGTATTCCCAAGAAAATATATCATAAAATTTCTAGCATAAGGCAACAAAAGATTGTTTATCTACATGTGAACAATTTTTTCCTATCTTAAGGAGTTTACCTTTGAAAATCTCCAGTTCTTCATAATGATCTTCTTTGATTTGCAAGCCAGCTTTACCCTTTTTAAGCTGATCGTCAGTACTGAAAATTGACTCTAAGGTAACAAGGCCTTTGGGTAACTTATTTTTCCTCGACTATATGACTTGATCATCATACTGTTGCTTAAGTTTTGTTTGATTCACCATGGAGAACTGATCTTCTTCGAGCAAAAAAGAAAGAATCTGCTCATCACTGTCAAAAACCTGCCAGTGAATGTTGTTATCAAGGATTGATGGCCTGACTACAACCTTCACATACTGCTGTACTATCTCTTTTCTAATGTCAACTAGAATATCAAACTGTGCTCCAATGGTTGCAAGCCTATCAGCATGCTTGTTCTGGTTCCTTGGAATAGATACTAAGTTAAAGGCATCAAATTCCTCAATCATATTCCACACTCTGTTTCTATAAGACTTTAGTGTGTCATTTTTGGCAATATTCAGCCCCCTGACCTGATTGACTATCAATTCACTGTCCCCATAGACTCTCAAACAGTCAATTCCTCTTTTCCTTGCCCACTCAAGACCTTGGATGAGTCCTTCATACTTAGCAGTGTTGTTAGAACACGCAAAAGCAAAACGAAAGGTTGAAAAGTACTTATCACCCTGTGGAGAGATCAACATTGCACCTCCACCTGCTCCATTCTTGCTCCAGGAACCATCAAAGAACATTTCCCAAAGTCCACTTTGTTGTTGCAACAACTGGCCTGAATCCTTCTCAAGGTTTGGAATCTCTGCGTCAGGCTCAAGCATGACATAGTTACCCATACCAGCATCTCGAATGAGGTCTTCAAGACCATCCAACACATTTTCAACTGCCCATTCATATAGAAGCACATCAGGAACAACTTCTGCTTGAAGTTCTTGAGCAGCAGCCAGCTCACTGTCAGTGAAAACGACACAATTTGTGTCTGCAGCAACAGGAGCAGCATTGATGGGACTTGGGTTATATGGCTCAATGTGATCCTTAGCCAACCTTTCAGATTTAATGGTAACCTTCATTCCATATCTTGTTCTAAATAGAATATGTTACCAATCAGCTGACACATAACCACCTATCTTGGCTGTAAAGTCTCTTGAGAGGCACAAGGAAAAGAAAGGTGGAAGGTCTATGACACATATGTCCTAAGGAAATGAAAAATTAGGGAAAGCGTGAAGAGTGAGACTCAAATCTTTAATGATGCCCAATGTATTAACAGAAGTACCATCCAATTGAATTACTCCTTTCTCTAAAGGCTGATACTTTAGTCCAAGCTTGTTAGCAATTTGTTTTGGCATCATAGAACTACTAGCTCCATTGTCTACCATACAATTATGAACTAACTTATCACCTATGATTATAGATACGTAAAAAGGAGGTGGTTTGACTTCTTTTCCTGTCTCTTTGATGGGTTGCTTCTCATTTCCTTGGGTATCATTTGTTAACACTGTTCTAACTTGACCTATTGGAGACTCAGACTGATTAGACAATTTTAAATTTGACAAAGCAGAGTGTAACATGTCTTTTTGACCTGGGATAGCTAATGAATCCCACATAGACATCCTTACATTCGTCTTTTTCATACTATCAAGAATATTAAAGGGTACAACTGGATTTACTTTATGATGTACCTTTACGCCAGCATGATCAGCCTGCAAGCGTGGTTGCTCTCTAACTGGGAGTTGCTGATTCTTTTGCCAAATAGGAGTCACTTGAGATGTAGATGATTCTATAGCCGCTGCTCCTCCTTTATCAGCTTCTTGATCAAGCTCCAAAGCTCTTTTCTTTGCTCTCGTATTAGCTGCAACTGGAGAATTGTCCACATTCAATCCACAGAATTCCTCACCTTGCCAGTTAAGTAGAGTAGTGTCATTGGTAGGCTAATCTTGGCATTGTGGAGATGCATCATTGAATTCATTCTGTTGTGAACTTGATGCATTCTGTACCATCAGTGCTTGATTAATAAGTCCATTTGAGCAAGTGGCTTGATTATGAGGCTGGTTGCAAGGGTAACACCACTCATAATCTGCTGCCAAGTTATTTTGAACAGGGACAAGATCCTTAGCTACACTAACAGGTGTTGGAGCATATGCCTGAAAAGGTCTTATGTTCACATTCTATCTTGGGCCCTAGTAATTACCCTGGTAAGCTGGTCTACTACCTTGATATGCTTGTTGCTGACCTGGATTCTGCTGTTGATAAAGCCTACTATATGATTGTTGCTTCTCTAAGATTACCAGCTTGTTACCAAAAGACTGCAATAGGCTTTTGATTTCCTATAACTCATTTGGAGAACCTAAAGCAGCATTTTCTTGTGTTACAACAACTGGAATAGGTGGCAAAGGTGCAAAAGGTGGTATCTGCAGAGGAATATTTGCATGAATCTCTGGGAATATAGGCATTGGTGGCCTAGGAGCAAGTTTACCAGCCTGTATTAGGCTGTTTTCAGCCCTGATTGCTATTTCAAAAGTATTTGGTAGGGAAACCCCTCCCATTGATTGTATCATAACTGAAATATCATTGTTTATAGCTCTAAGATAATACAAGAAGGCATACTCAGGTGAAGGCCTCACCGTTGTAGGGATTCTATCCCAGGTTCTTTGAAATATGAAATTGAATTCATTCATCTACTCTTGGAGGGCCCTCTTAATCGTAGTCAATTGTTCCAACAAGGACAAATTATCAGACCTGTCCTGAAATTGTTTATGCAGCTTGTCCCCAAATTCGTCCCAAGTTGCAATTGAACCGACTGCTAAGCCCCTATACCATTGTACAACTCTTCCTTTTAGTGAAGCATCCAATAATCTCACAACAACATCCTCTTGAGTTATGTGATGGACTCCGCATAACGAAGCCACATCTCGCATGTGTTCAACCGAGGTAGTCTGATCTTCCGCAGTGAAAGTTGGTAGACTCTTCAAGGCCGCCATTGGAATGTCATTGTGTTGTGCTAGATTTAAGGGGCTCCCTCCATTAAAGGAAACAAAGGGTTGATTCCTTGGAGCGTCCATTGGAGGTGGCTGAGGTGGATTTACTGACACTCTAGATGAAACAAAAGACGGGATAGCAATGTGTGATCCCACAGATGGAGGAGTGGATTTAGTTCTTCTAGAATAAATAATTTTTGTTCCTCGCATTTCTATTGCTCTGTCTTGTCTTCTTGGTGGTGATAGCTGCAAGTACTTGAAAGGAACTAAACTCCTCCTTGTCTGAACTCTTCTCATAAACTGTAGAAGGCACTAATTTTGAAGTTCTTTCTCTCTACGGAGTCCCCAAGTATGCCAGAATGACTTCTGTAAAGTCCTAAACCTGTTGGTTGCATACCAAACCAGTGATATCTAGTGGAAAAAGTCCCACCGGGCGTGCCAGAAACTATTGTTTCTTAGAAATGTACCCTATGCAGAGTTATAAAAACTAAGCTTTCTAGAGAAACATGGGATCATTTCAAGGCTGTGGGTCACCTAGTGTTGAAATGAACCTCCGGAGAAGGTCGGCTTCCTTTGGTGTCACCTAAACTAATGATTCTGTAAAGGGAAAGGGAGAAGGAGTACATAAGTTGAACTACTCCTATGGTGATACACCTATTTGATAAGAAATCATGAAATGAAAACAAGATGAACATACATTGGAAAGCTAATGGTCAGTGTTTTACTTACTCAACACAACCCCTTTAGATTTATGCATAATTCTTAAAAGGCTTGATCTACAAACGTATCTTAAGAAGGAAAGATTAATTTCATAGCTTTAAGGTATGAATATAGATTTAGAAATACATAGTTGAGAACTTGCATAATCTAAAATATAGGAATGAGAGTAATACAAACATTAACAGTAGCTTTCAAGGTAAACTTTATGTTGTATTTCAGATTCCAGTTGAGTTACAAAGCATACACCAGCTGAGAGAGGATTGCTAAAAATCACTAACTCTTTTGAATATATTATTCCAACTGTCTACAAAGAGGCGAAAAATGCCCTATATACAAAAAGATGTCGGCCCCTTAGGGCTTACAAAATATCTCCATTAGATATTTTAATGGAGTTAATGTTGCGTTCGATTGCATCCCTGTTGTCCATGTCGATGAAGAGTCGCTTCCATGAATGATCTTCTTCAGATCTTTCTGCAACCACTACATTTACTTCTGCTCCTCGTGTCCACCTTTGAATCCCCTGGCGAGCTGCTTTGAATGCTCCTGAGCTCAGAACAGATACACGTTGCTTTTCAATCTGTTAATCTTCTTCTCCCTGGTCAGACCGCCATGTCTCACCCTTAGCTCACTCTGATTGGTCTATCATACGACACACGAGATCGCCAGACGATCAAGGGTCGCCTAGACTGAATCGCATGTCGGTGGGACACTAATCGTGTCTCCCTGATGCGATTAGGCTCTTCATTTGTTATTGGCATAGCATACCTCCGTCGGTGAGACCTTATGTCGAGCAGAAAAAGTCATATCGACCCCCTTGGAACTATCGGTAGACTATCAATTTCAGGAAGACCTCATGGCGAGCCATTAGGAGTCATACATATATCTCTTTCATTGTTGAGACCTTGACCCTTTGGCAAGACCTTTTACTGAGCACATTCCACTCTTTTCGATCTCCGTTCATTCCATTCGGTGAGACTCCCCGTCGGTCGGTGAGACATTACTTGGTCGCCGGGACCTCATGGCGATGGCTTCAACTCTTGGCGAGCCCTCCTTTGTTGTCAGTGAGACATTGGCCTATCGGCCAGACCTCTCGCCGGGCTCCTTAACTTTCGGTGGGGTCCCCGTTCTATCGGCGAGACATCTTCTAATCACCGAGACCTCGTGGCGATGAAACCTTGCTTTGTCGATGCTGTTTCATTCATTGAGACTCTGATGGATCGGCAAGACTTATGCCGATATTACCTCATGTCGGCAAGACCTTTTTTAGTCGGTGAGACTTTACACCAATTGAAGATTTCTTTCGCCGAGCCTTGAGCACTTCGGGAGACCAACAACCATCGATGAGACATCTCACCGAGTTTATTTTATTTCGGCTAGACTTTATCTCCTCGTCATGAAATCACATCGAATCCCCTGCACTCTCGGCGAGACACCATGCTTATCGGCCAGACCTCCTGCCGAAGGAAAAATTATCGCCAAACTGAAACTTTGGCGGGGCCTTCTTCTTTCGGGTAGACTTATGGCAATATCTCTTCTGTGTCGCCGAGACTCTAGCACGTCGGCCATATCTTTTTATTTCGGGGAGACCTCTCCATAGTCACACCGATATGTATTCCTACATTCATATGCATTGCTGTAACATCCTCTTTTCGGGGAGATGTCCTGTAGATACCCTACGTCTCGGTGAAACCTTCATATGTTCACCTTTGGTTGCCATGACAATCTCATTCTCTCCCCGAGGAAGCAACATGTCGGTGTGACTATCACTGGTCAGTGAGACTTCAAGACCTCATACCGATAGAACCCTTTTGTGTTTTGTCGACAAGACCAAATGCACTCACCAAGACATCTCACCACCGCAAAGTTTCTCATCGAGATGCATATCTTTTTGGTGGTTGGCAAGACTTAAAGGACTCGGCAAGACCACACACCGAAGAAAACAACTCCTACCGAAGTGTTTACTCGATGCGTTAGTCGGTGAGACTTTAAGAAGTCACTGACACCTTTCTCCAAAGGAGACCCTCACGTCGATGGGAAACCCCCAGTCGCCAGGACGATGATCGATGTCTTGCCAATAGGAACCTGTAGGTGAATTCCACTCACCGTGACATTCCTGGGGTCTTGCCGATAGGAAACACAGAAGCATATTTAACCAAATGCATTATGGGTCGGGGAGACCCAGATAATCTCATGTCGATAGGATCCTTGATGTGAAGTATTCAAACTTGATGGAACCCCTGCTAGTCGGCAAGACATCTGGAAGGTCTTGCTGACTTTCTCCTTAAAGGAAAATTATGTCAAACTTGACTGAGGCCGACCTTTCAGCTGAACTCCCTTGTTTCGCATCAAGGGTATGATTTAATCATGCACAACAATGCCTCCATTTGGCCTTCATGAACACCTTAACCACAGATGCCCTGCCTGATTGAGCCCATAGGTGAAAATTGGGCAACAGTTACATATGTTTCCTTCTTGTTATGTCATGCATAAATTTAGAGTTTATTAGATTAAAAAATAAAAGAGCAAAGCCAAGTTTATTGAAGAGTAAAATTGAGATACTATAGAAAATTTATAATATCTTATATAGAATACTTTTATGAATAATAAATAAGAAACTTGCTAAATTTATGATCAAGCTAAAGCAAAGAAAAAAAATCTATAGACTTTAGATCATTTTCTTGAATTTGGGGAGAGCATGAGTTCATCTAGCCTTGCATTGACAAATGTAACCATCATTAATTTAATGAAAATCCAAATTCACAATATAAAAGATATTACTAGAGCTTTAAAGTTAGCATGGCGATCATAATTCCTTTGATTTACCTTCTTTGTAGGGAAACCACACACATGTATGCTCTATAGTCCACCATTGTGATTATATCAAAAGTAATGTCATTTTCAATAGGTTTATCTTTTAGATCAAATTAAAAATGATTTTTTACTTGTATCATATGGTTAAATTTTCAATAAATTAGTTTCTAAACTGTAATAAGAAATTGGATAACTTATGAGGTCTATCCTTTTAAAAAAAATAAATTATTCTACAATATTTAATATCATGTAGTGGTTGTTGTAGACACTTGAAATTGACACATTATAATTTTATTTATTAACATGACTATTTCTTCTATAATTGATTGAATAAATCCTTATTTATCCAATTAATTATCTCATTTATATCTCCTTATTAATTAAATAATATTTTATTATTTATTTATTAAAGTCTTTATTCATCCACTATTCATCACTTTCGCTTGATCCTATTTCTAGCCAAAATAACTTAATAAACCTTATTTTATAGTCCAACTTAGATAAATAAATCAAATAAATTATTTACCTAAGTTCCCTATCCCCTTTCCAACAATTAAATAAATATACATATTTATTTAATTTCTCATTTTCATCCACTTTCCATCAATGAGTTAAAATTAATAAACTCGTGAATCTAGTTCTTGCATATTCACATTTTTAATCAACCCCTTCAAATAATACACATACCCATTTGTGTACATAGGTTTGGCCTTTTGTACACAAGGTATGGTACTTTTGTACATGTGACATGGTACCAAGGATTTGTCCTTATTCCTAGGGTACTCACAACTACCCCTCTTCATCCTCAGCATCTTCTCCTCCTTATGGAATCCTCCACCATTGGTTCATGTTTGATCTTGGACTCCTCCCCATCCAATAATAAAATGAGGACACTTGTCCTCCTCTCATCCCTCCAAGGGTTTCAACCAATTTGAGTCCTTGATCTATACTTTTGATCCTATCCATCTAGTCTTATAGCCAAAAATCTATAAATAGGATGTTATCCTAAGAAATTTTAACATCATATTTATATGAATGGTTATGCAACTGGTGAAGGCACTCACATACCACCAAATCCATCATCCTTGAGCACAACCACCATGGATTAGTGCAATAGCGGTTAGTATTAGTGAGCTTCTACTTTATTTTCATCAATGTTTTACCAACCCCTATGGTTTATCTTGAGTGTCGCATTAATTTTGTGTAGGATGAGTTATATTATTTAATTTGTTCTTGCATACTCAAAGGTATATGTACACATCTCTAGCAAGCCCAGTGGAACTTTTTGGGACTCAACTTGTGATGTATATTTTTTCTTGATTCCTTTTCCTTTTACATGTTTTGACCCTACTTGGCCCCCCATTTATAACCGGCCTAAGATATATACAAGAAATAAATGAAATTAATATCATAAATATAAATAATACAAAGGGCCGCCAATTTTTTTATTTATGTTGTATGCACAAAGTACACAACATAAATAAGCAAGAAATAAATAATAGAGATCAAAAGTGTAAGAAATAAATGAAATTATTTTAATAAATGGAAAAATACAAAGGGCCGCCAATCTATGGATTCTAGTCATGTTATGTTACCCAGTCCCCTAGAAAAATATGTAGAGACCTTGGACATAAAATTAATTCATCCTAAAAATCTATCTATAACCAAATTTGTCAATCTAATTCACTAGCTAGATAACCAACAATTAAATATGACTTTACATTTTATAGTGCATGCCACTTGCCTTCGCACATCACGCAAAATTAGTTTGCTAAAAAATGTGTAGTCAAAGGATAGCTCAACCAATAGGGCCTCATTTGACAAATGTTAATCAACCATTCTAAAATAAATTAAAAATTATATTCTATTGATATTCTAGAATTGACAAAACATCAAAAAATCTAATGATTACCATATTATAAAAGTATTGAAATAAAAAGAGTAGCTTCTTGACATCTAACATCAATTTGTCACAATTCAAAGTAGATGCATATGAATAAGTTGATCAATAAACAAGAAGACATGTGATAAGGTTGCATGATCCTTCTATAACTTGGGTCTTCAGTGAATAAAATAACTTATGATTGATAAAGATGCATGGAGATTCAAACCAATAAATAGAAAAATGCATGAGACACATAGTCATTCAAAAAACACAAAACACATTTGAGGTAAGTCAATGCATGAAAAAACTACCATTCTATGGGACACAAACAAGATAAAATTGTTGTCACATGAAATTGCACCCTGATGAACACGAGGTCTAGCATTCCAATGGCACAATGGAAATGACCTCAAGGTGTGGGACCTTGCATGAATGATCTCAAATCTTCTGAGAAGGCTGACTTCCTCTTTCGATCCAAGTGCAATGTGTTGGTCCAAGCCAACACATGAAAACCTACCACTACCCTACTCTAACAACTAACTAAGGAAAAGAGATAGAAGGAATGCGTGAAGGGGAAAAGGAGGTGATACACCAAGATGGAAAATTCATTTCTTCCTAACTGAGATTTGCACAACAACACCATTGAAGAGGGATTAGGGGACTCACACAGATCTCTATTTGGTTGATTTCCAAAGGAAAACATGGAGGTTAGGGTTTGGCGAGATGCTGGAAGGAAAGAGATTTTCTCAACACAACAACTGTAAATAATTTAACTCAAACATATATGCAAGGGAAGAAAGAAAAAACACTTATAGATGTAGGTAATGAACTTACACAACATAAACAAGCTGAGAAGAGGAAAGCTTGATCGATTTATTAATGTAGAGGAAAAAAATCCAATCCTTACAATTGCAAAGATGCAAAATGCATAAGTCTGCCAAAGAAAAACCCTAGAGGAGCCATAGGAAGAACCCTTAGAATGCATACAATTCTTGCCTTTATAGATCAGGCATAACTTGGAACAACAAACCGAACCCTAACCCTAACTAGGGTTAGCAATGAAGTTTGTGCATGAAATAGTGGAGCCATCCCATGAAAATCACGATTGGGGCATGGATCCGTCAAAAAAGGTCAAAAATATATAATAAATGGGCATGGGCGCCCATGAAATCCACCTGCAAAAGTCAAGGGGAGCAATAAATGTCATCCTTGAAGTTTGAAATCAAAACAAGCCACTCAAAAGTTAGATCGAGCATTAATGGCGTTTCGTAGAAAACATGCCAAATCTGTTGAAAGGTCAAGGCGTCAAGCCCGAAAGGAAACCTTTGCTTATGCATTAAATGGTTTGGAGCCATGAGAAAGAGAACCATTATAGGGGATTTTGCATTGGTCATGCTTCATACTTTATGCTTTGTTGGCATCAGACCATCGGGGATCGAACTTCAGGTAGAAGGCTTACAGATTACCACTTAACGTTAAGTTGTAAGAGGTGAGATGGGAAGGCAAAACTTGAAAGTCCAAAATTCAAAGACTTAGTCAGATTTAGTAGGAACGAGACCTTGGGAGGGATACCTAAGGCACTGAGAAGGAAAGAAGACTTCAGGAAGAAGACGAAGGAAGAAATAGTTTTAAGTGTCGGGCATCGGGAGGATTCCTTACACCATACCTCAAAACACATAAAGTGTAAAAGGTAAGACCAACAACCGTAATATGAAGGTCAAGACATCAAAGGTTGAGAATTGGCCATTCATTTTAATGATTGTGAAGAAAGGAGGAAAGGGTAAAATGGACTCTCGATCCTCGATGCCCGAAAGGCCGACACTTTGTTGCCTTTTGAAGACCACTTCAAGAATCGAGGGTCAGAGGGGTGGACTACCTCTTACCACCTGAAAGGTAAGAGGTATAGGGGAAGCCCGATCCTTGAAGTCTAAAACATCAACACTTAGTGTTTCTATTAGCGATACTTCGGTGATCAAATAACTAGAAGAATGACTACCTCTTACCTTAACAAGGGTAAGAGATAAGAGGAAGTGTTTGGTGTCAACCTATTTGGTGTTACACGATTGAGGTATATACCTCTCATTAAGGATGACCTAATTGAGATTGTTTTAGATCGCGAAGGGTATAAATGCAAGGTGAATTGTTCGGTGGATCAAGTGTGAAGAGAATGAGTGGTGTGAAAGATGTGAAAGTGATCAAATGTATTGATCTGAGTGTGAGCCTTAATGCTTATGACTTCATAACATGCAGTGAACATAAGGTGTCTACATTTCAATCTATTTGATGAGTTGTTTGTGATTCAGTGGAACTATACCTTCAGTATATGAGAAATGTATTGTTAGCAATTCAAATTAGCAATGATCCACCCCTTCTTTATTCATTCTTCTGGATAGTGAATTCTTTGGAAATGAGCCACCGACTGTGAGCTTTTCTTTATCTTTTTGGGCAATGAGCCCTTGGAAGTGAGCCTTATTGTATTTGGTGTTGCAATTCATATATTAGTGAGCTAATCCTCATAGTGGATTTTCCCTTCTTGGGTTTTCCATGTAAATTTGGTGTTCTTATGTGTTTGATGTGTTTGCATTACTACCTTACATGTTTACATTTTGTTAATGCATGTTAAGGGTTTAATGGTGGATAAGGGTTTAAGAACTAATGCAAATCTGAATGTTAATGAGGGTTTCTGATGTTTTAAAAGTATACAATTGATTCACCTCCCCCCCTCTTAGTTGTCCTGTGCATCTAACAAATAGATGACTAAGGAGGTGGTGAGTGTAAACGAGCTACAAGAAACCTTTCCTAGAGGAGGTTAGACTTGGGTGGGCTAAATCCCATGAGAAGGAGGAGGAGTGGACTTGAAGATGATGAGATGAGGAGTGTTAAGTGGAGAATTTTTTGGAGGAGGTTGGGTAATGGTGGACATGGGTCCATGAGAGGGAAGAGGAAAGAATAACACACTTGGTAGAGGAGGACATTTGTTTCCTAGTGAGATGTTAGAAGAGGCAAGGGAAGAAGGATTTTGAAGGACTTGTTGCAGTGTTGGGGTCTTATGTAGGTTGATTCCAAGCTAGAATGGTAGTTCTACTACTTGACCTTAATTTGTGATCTCAAGCTCACAAAATTCTTACCTAGTGTTTCTAATGCAAGAGCATCTAGGCGCACGAGTGATCAACATCAACAAAAAATATTTTCTTCTAGTTTATTATTGTTTTCCTTATTTTAATTTTGCTTGTAGGTTCTAATGGAAATTTTTAAAGAATTCCTCAGATTCACAACCAACTGAAGGTTTCACCTTGAAAAAGAGCCAAAAGGGTATCCACATTATAAATTTAATGGAATCCTGATAAGGTTGTCCACATTTACGAAAAACTTGAAGCCATCTAGACTTGTAGGAAATTGCAAGTGAATTGCACCTTATGTTTGGAACTTGTTATGATGATTTTTTATGCCTTGTGAGAATTCAATATCCAACTGGTTTGTGAGAATCATGACATCATTTGACCTTGCATGGATTCCACATGCATTAGTATGTTTGCAAGAATTTTAGTGTCATTTGCCTCTTGCAAAAATCTCATATGCATCTGGATCTTTGTGGGTATTTTATAGTCATTGGTATTTGTAGGTAAAATCTAGTGAACTAAACCTAAATGATGCAACAAACTGATTCTATTGAAATTTTCACTTATGTCAGCATGACACCAGATGCTGTCATCCTATATTGCAAGAGTACCATCCAATTAAACCTAAAGTGAAATTTCATAATTAAAGTTGTCAATTGTGGATTTTCCAATTGTATCTGTAGACATCTAAATTTGGACACTTAATTTATCCAAATTCATCCCCTTTCACCTTATTTTCGTTAATTAAGTAATATTGCTATTATTTAATTAATATCCTTAATTTTGCCAAATCCCTAAAGTATTTAATTAATAATTAAACACTTTACCCTCTTTAATCCCCTTTTCATCAAATGAATTAAATAAATATTACATTTATTTAATTCCTCACATGTCATTTTCATCTAATCCTAATCCATCTCCTAATTTCTTCATTAGGGATGTGCACATGCCTAATCCTTGATTAGGATGTGTCACATCCTCCAACTTTTGCAAGTTGGCTTCTAATCCTCATTTATCTTTTAATTACGATTAATTAATCTTAATCAGTACCTTGGTCAACTCTCTCCATCCCCCAAGGAATTTTTAATTCCTTTTTATTCCTCCAAGAATCCCCTTTTCCCATGCATCTTCTAGAACCTTTGACTTGTCACACCAAGTCACATGTGACAAACTCCCACCTTTTGGGAACATTGTCTTATCCACTAGATTCTTCCAATCATTGTGAATTTAAAATTCACTTTTATTCACCCAAGATTCTTTCCATCTCCCAATGTACTTGGAAGGTACTTGTCCTTCCTCCACCTCATGTACCTTTTGGCCACCTCACTTACACCTCATCTCCCCTTGGCCACTTCACCATCCACATGTCAAGATGTGAGGGCTTGTGGGTTCTCAACCCACCATAGCCCTTCATCTTGGCCTTGTTGGATGCATCTTGACCTTTGAATTCTCTAGAGATTTCAAATTCTTCTATAAATACCCCCTCCTCAAGGGCATTTTAAACACTTAGCCATTTGATAACTACATGCTGCCAATTTTCCTTCACTATCATCTAGCCATCATTTTGCACATTTAATCTTGCATTTAGCCACTCAAGAAGCCATCTAAGGAGCACACAAAATCATCCCAAGCAAGGGCCAACCAAGGAGTCTTCAACAGCAAGGAAGGTGAAATCGTTTGCATCTTGTTTTATCCATTTTCCTTCTTGTTTTATCACTCTTTAGGCTAATTTTGAAGTGTCCTTAGTCTTTTATCACTTGCATTTTTAGGTATTTTGCACATTAGAGTAGGGTAAAATTCCAAGGTACACAGTATCTAT
The DNA here is from genome assembly GCA_007258455.2 of Sequoia sempervirens. Lineage (NCBI taxonomy): Eukaryota > Viridiplantae > Streptophyta > Pinopsida > Cupressales > Cupressaceae > Sequoia > Sequoia sempervirens. The sequence goes on along the minus strand of VDFB02256132.1, from coordinate 242,298,281 downwards.
ACTTGGGTATTTTAATCTTTTTATTGCACTTGCATAGTTTCTTCTTGCACCTCCACTTGTAGGAATATTGAAGTCATTTGAACCTTGCAAGAACCCTAGGGTCATCTAGGCCTTGCATACTTATGGGTTGCATCTACACTTGCGTGATTTTGATGTGCTATTGAACTATTGTGTCTTTACAATGATCTAGTTGTTGAAACCGTCAAAATATCAATCAATTGAACTTCCTATAGTGTTGGTTGAACTTCCACACATAAGAATATCAAGGAGAGAAGAACAATGGTTAGGGGGGTTCAAAAGTCTAGGAAGAAGAACCACATAAGGTGATTGATTCTTATTGAACCACCGAGAGAGTCATTGTAACGATTTTAATGCTCATGTTGTTGTGAGGGTATATAATGCCTATAGTCATTGTAATCATTATACTCTTATTACAGATGAATAAAATCTTGTTGTGATTGTTGATTTAGTGATTGGATCTTACTATTTATGGATATTGATGTTGTGTTGGTTGTGTGACTAGGCAATATAATAATTCCCCTTGTCACAACTACATCAAAATGCCTCAAAGAGATGTGGGCTCATAGAATTCCATGATTGAAAGGTATGTATGTAATGTCTCCAAATTTTTGGTAAAGTGAATTAAATTAATTGATTAAGTTGTCCAAAAATAATATGATTTCAAAAGAATGGCTTTAATTGATTAATTTAATTAAAATAAAGTGGAAATAATAAAATATTAAAAAGGTCACTTTATTAAATAAAGTGCTCTTTAGAAGTTGTAGCTAGTTACATTTGGAATCTTCCAGAAGACTCAGTTGATTCTTTTAAAGGAGATGATGGCAAGGCATTTGGGCATCCACTGTTGAGTTGATATTTCTTATGTATTATTGCAAAGGCTTGAATCTTAGGTTCAACTTATTTTCAAAGGATAGAAACTGTTGAAAAGGTTTGGAGGATTAGACGAAAACCCAATTCCTTAGATGGGTCTATTTTAGGATTGATATTGAGCTTAATTGGTTTCACTTGGAGCTTCAAGGATTGATTTGTTGAGGAGAGTGTTTTTGAAAATTTTGTGTGTCTTCTCCAAAGACAAAATTTCATAGTTTCATCAATAAGATTAGGTCAGGTGATAATTTGATATCAGATCACAGCTGCCAATATTCAGATGTGTAGTGAATTTTTTATTGGGTTTGGAATTGATCTATATTGGCAACATTATCTACTCGGGGAATTAAATATTAATCTAGTGCTTGGGAAGCTAAATATTTATATATCTGGAATCGAACTCTATATTATAGCATAATACAACTTTTAATTACCCTGGAATATTAGGAGCTCTTAAGGTTGACGTGGAACCAACAGTAACCTGGTATTTATATCATGAAATGTCATCCATACATGTTGTATACAATGCTGATAAAACTCATAAATTACTGTAGATATTTATCAAGATGAATTGATCATATTTCAATAGGTTTTGTAACTCAGAAAATAGATTATGAATGTTGATATTGCTCAGCCAAAATAAGTCATATAGTTGTAGCTTTCATTCAGAAAAGATACATTATATTACAGTCTTTGGTATTGAATGAAGATGGAATTATGAGTTGGTTAAGTTGTTTCATTATACATACATTTCATATGTTGGAAATATACTTATATCTATAAGCAATTAGCATCTCAAGTCATTTTCATTTCCTTAAACCTCTGCAAACACCAAGACAACTGCATGCAAATAATTTGACAAAATGATAATATGTCAAATGTGATAATCAAAAAATATGGAGCAAAAACACTAGGGGTTCTTACAATGTTCAAGATGGGTTTGTTTAAAATGCCTTAGGATTTATAAGAAAATGTAATTGACAACTTTAAATCTAAACTATTCAACGTTTGCAAGCATCTTCCGTACCTCTAATCAAATTGAGGCTTTGGAAGAGGGTATGGACATCCATCAAAGCATAATTGAAAGTGGACTTTTGTAACATATAGTAGTTCTATGTTTCACTTTTAATTGCAATAGCTTTTGTAAGAATTTGTGCAAAAAATTTAATAAAGAAGAATTTGTGTAAAATTTCTCTCTTAAATGATTTTAAATTTTACTTAATTTTTTAGTTTATATTGTATGGATGAGATTTGAAGTTCCTTGTCGTTTATACTATGGATTTAGCTAAAGTGGTTCAAATTTCTAAATGTATAAGGTGTAAATTTTTTTTTAGAGAGTTTGGAGTGCAATTTTGTGATGCCCAATAATACCTTGTTTTATAAATTTGCTTTGCTTTTCTTTCAAAATTTTGTAATTGTGTTTTTCATACTCTAAAAATGTTAAGCTAATAGTTTTCTTTCAATGAGAGAAAAATGGAACTGTGTTGGGATCTTTCCAGTTCTTAGGGAATAATAAATCTAATTTAGTTCAAATTTGTCTTGTCTCTTCCTTGGTATATTATAACAATGTAGAGATGCGCTTGAGAGTTTGCCTAGTCTATGGAGCCTTTAGGTGTTTATACAAATTAACATTTTTGTGTCTATTTTATAATGAGTCCTTTCAACAAATTATGCTCCTCATGTATAGAATATAATTTACATTGCATACTTCATAAGTGGGTAATTTGAAGTTTATCATTTGAATATGTCATTTTTTTTGCGCAAAATCACTTTTTCCGTCTAATAGTTTTGTCTTTATGCATAAGAGGTTCAATTATGGGTAGTAAAATAATTCATTTGTCTATAAATAGTTTCTACACACAAAGGGATACACACCACATCAATGTATTCTTTGCATTGACTTCTTCAAGATAAAATCATTTGTACTACTATAGCCATATTCAAGAATCTAGATTCAACATGGTTGTGACCAAAGCATATATGACCACAAAAACCATGGCAATAAATGAATTGTTTTTAGGAAAGCTTGGCATTCAAGTTGGTAGTACTTAGTTTGTCTATGCAAATGCTAATGCAAAGGATACAAATTGAATCTAGTTATGTAGAATTTTATATAGATTCTACAGTTTTCTACTCAATTCAAATTTAGCTCTATTCTCAATTTTAAATATATTTTTGAGTTTTAACTCTATTTTCATTTTTTAGTATTTTTCATCTATTATGAATTTGGATAAATAATTCAAATGTCAATTTCTTATTTGAGAATTTGTAGACTTCTATTTTTTACAATATAAAATATCAATAAAAATTAATCTGAGGTAGATTTTTAGAATAATAATAAACACAAATTGAAATTTTTTTATGTAACATTTGCGATATTTTTTATTGTATTTATGTCTAAGTAATATCATATCAACTATTAAACTTAAATATGATTTAAGTTGGGTTGGACATAAAACTCTTCAAAAGTAATAACTTTAAATTTCAAATTAAATAATAAAAAATAAACATATAAATAAAATTTAAAAAATCAGAAAAAAAAATAAAAATTTCTCAAGATGAAAAAGACTAGCAATCCATTGTACATTGATATTAGGAAAGCCACAACTATGTTAATATAAGAAAAATATAAAACTAAATCTATATTAAGCTAGAGCAGAACATCATATCATACACCAATCATCCTAATCCTGTAGACTAAACTTACAACCTTTGGCAAAAATTGCAGTATAGCTGCAATTTTTGTTACCTACACTAGGGAAATAAAGCTAACCAAATAAACCCATTGGGCATTATTGCTGTCACTTCAACCACCTTAAACATTTGGAAACATCATCGGAGTGACTGCCTTCATTCTCAATGAAGGAATGGCAAAGAAGCTTTCCTTCCTATTAAGGGAGGTTCCAAAGGCTTCAGTCATGTCCAATTTAGCAGGATCGCCTTCAGTCCTCCAGTCAAAGCAATGCACAAGCTGAGCCAATGCAAGTTCCATAGTGCCTAAGGCCATTGCAGCCCCTGGGCATCCCCTTCTTCCAGATCCAAACGGAAGCACCTCAAAGTCCCGCCCTTTTATATCAATATCTTTACCCATAAATCTCTCAGGCTTAAATGTTAAAGGATCTTCCCACGTAGCAGGATCTCTTCCAATTGCCCAGACATTAACCATAAGCCTTGTTTTCTTGGGTATAACAAACCTCTGAGCCCCCGCAATGCAAGTTTCTGTAGATTCATGGGGCAGCAACAATGGCCCCGGAGGATATAATCGCAACGACTCTTTAACCACACACTGCAGGTATTCCATGCCACCAAGATCAGATTCTCTTACTGGGCGGTCCTTCCCTACCACAGACTCAATCTCTTGCTGCAGCTTCTTGGCAATGTGAGGGTTCCTCACTATCTCACTCATACTCCATTCTAAAGAAGTAGCTGTTGTCTCTATTCCAGCAATAAACAGAACCTGCACACACAACATTTTCCATTAAATTAAAATGCCCTGCCCATAAACAGTAGTATGTTGTGGTTAATACATCGGTTCTGTATGTGGGGATCTGAGCCCTAAACAGCCGGTATATTGACCAGAAACTTAAAATAAGGGTTAAAAAACCAGAATCTTAAAATAAGGGTTAAAAAACTAAAAGTAAAATGAACAGAGGGGCGCACAAAAATATTGGCTTTAATATCATCTGCTTCGATATTCTTGTCATCGCTCTCAGCCATTTCTAGAAGAACGTCAAGGATGTCTTTCACAGCTGCAGTCTGCGATTGCCTCAAATTAACATGTTCATCTATTATTTTTTGCATTACTCTGTCAAAGAATGCGTGAGCATTTTTCATCCTTTTCTTGATGCCCTGCAAGTCCAACCAGTCTATGTAAGGAATAAAGTCTCCAATGTTAACTGCCGCAATAGTAGCAGTAACTTCGTGTACCATAGCTCTGAATTCTTTCCCTTTGCCGACCACATCTTCGTCAGAAAATTTAGTGCCAGCCAAAATTCGCCAAATGATGGTGGATGTAAGCGATGTTACAGCCTTGCTAACATTGACAGCAACAGTCCCGTGCCTGCTGTTTTCCCAAATGGAGCTCATCGCCGCAGAAACCTCTTCCTCTCTAACAAGTCTGAAGGATTCCAATCTTTTCGTACTTAGCAATTCTGTGACGCATATTTTTCTAATCAACCTCCAGTAAGCCCCATAAGGAGCCAGCGCCAAGCTCTTGTAATTATAAGCCAAGTACTTTCCTGCTGCGGATGGAGATCTGCTAGCGAAAGCCAAATCATGATTTTTAAGGAACTCTTTGGCCATTTCAGGGGAAGATACAACAATTGCAGGAAAATAGCCGAGCTGTAAAGACATGATGGGGCCATATTTCTTGGCAAGGTCTTCAAGGGAACGGTGGGGAAGCTTCCCCAACTGGTGGAGATTTCCTATGATGGGCCATGGAAATGGGCCAGGGGGCAATCTTGATGAATTGCGTCTTCTATATATGTAGAAAAGACACAAAAGGAAGAGCAGAATGGTGAATGGTGTAATGGCTTCATCTTTGCCTATTAATCCTGAACTTGCCATATCGGAAGTGCTGCCTCCTTTGGCTGCGTAGCTTTTTGTAAGGGGAGATAAAGGTATTATCTTTTGTGGTCAAAAATCATGAGATTCCCATGGAATTGAATTTTGTTCTGTACTCTGATGGGAAATAGTGACTTTTCGAGCACCGACAAAGAAAGGATCTTTGCTTCTCCAAAAACAAAATACATGAGTTTCAGCTGTGTATCTTTGACTACATGGCAACATTACTAATTTCTATATCAACTATCTACCAAATAACATTTGACAAAAGATTGATGTTTACATCATACATAATCTTTTACAAAAATGATTTTCCCTATCTCTTAATCACATACTAAATATTTTTATTGTTGCTAAAGGAGTCTGGCATCATTCAAGGGTGGTTCTATGGCAGAAACATCTTCATTGGATCTGACAGTCTCCACAGTGAAACCATCTCGAGGATTGAAGTAGGATGTTGGTCCCCTCTGATAATTGAGATCATTTTCCAACTCTTCATAAGAGTGTTTTTCATTATATCTTTTTTTGAAAGGCCAAATAAATCTGCATGTAGTGTACATCTTCAGTTCTGTTGAAGGGCCAAACTCTTCCATACTAAATTTCATCCCTGTTGATTGCCACTGTTCCCTCTTTAAATAGTATGTGGAATTTGTCTCTAGATATCTCTAGAGTCTAAGTAAAATGAGTCTTTTTACAAACCCAGTAAGCACCCTCCTAGTGCCCTGGTACACATCCTCATTTCTAGCTTTCCATGGGATCCATAAAATATTAGCAGATAAAATAAGCCAAAACAAATTAAATGAGTTGTTTAAACCATTAATATGCCCCATAATAATGTCCTGAACATTAGGTGCTCCTTTATCCCCCAACCAACTAGATCAGAGAAAAACATTAGCCAAATCTCTTTAGTAAAGAAACAATCAAAGAATATATGCCTAATATTTTCATTTTGTTTGCAAACAGAGCAGCTTAAAACATCATTAAAAGTTTCTTGTAATAGGAAGTTTTTGAGTAATTAGTAACCATTTAAAGCATGCAATTTTAGGTTCAACACTGTTGATGAATTTATTATGGACAAAATGAAAAAGAGATTACATAAATTAAAATTAGAATTCAGACAATATGCAAACACAGAAACACAGAGATTTATAGTGTTTCACCAATTTGGATCCACTTTGAAGTAGGGGAATCTCTTTATTATTTCAATTATTCGAATACATCAGCTACAACAGCATAACATCAACAATAATATGAATTGACAAATACATTATCCAATATGGATAAGTCTTCGAATGGAATGTGAAAGGACTTGTCCAATTGGAGGGAAAACTAATGTGACCGTTGGACTTCAAATACCCAACAATCTCCCACTTGAATTCCAACGTCTGTTGCAAAACTCAGAGATATTCCCCCACTTCACCCCTATTGTCACATATTGACAATGTCGAGAGAAGTCCTACAAAACTCGAACTTTTCCCATGGTACTATCTTTGTCAATGCATCTGCCGGATTCACCTTTGTGTCAATTATCTCCCCTTTCAGTTTGCATTCTTCAAGTACATTCCAGATGAAGTGATAACGCAATTCAATATGCTTGGTTCGATTATGAAAGGTTGAGTTCTTTGCCAAGTGAATAGTGTTTTTGCTATCACAAAAGATAGTTAAAACATTTTATTTCAAACCCAATTCACCCAACAGTTGTTGCAAAATCATCTCCTTCGCACCTTCAATGAGTGCAATATATTCAGCCTCGGTAGTGGAGAGTGCAACCAGCTGTTGCAACCATGAAACTCAACTAATCACTACCCCGACAAATGTGAACACACATCCTGTTGTTGACCTTAGTTTATCCAAATCACCGGCCATATCAGAGTCAACATAACCTCGTAGTTGTGCATCTTTGCCTCCAAAACATAAAACATAATCTGAAGTACCTTTTAATTACCTTAATATCCACTTCACTGCTTCCCAATGAGTCTTACCCATATTGCTCATAAATTTGCTCACTACTCCCACTACATGGGCAATGTCCGAACAAGTACACACCATTATATACATAAGACTAAAATGCTGATGAATAAGGAATATCCTTCATGTTTTCCTGATCCTGAGGTGTTTTGGGGCACATTTCAGATGACAAACAAAAATGATCAGCAAGTGGAGTGCTCACAAGCTTAGCACCCTTCATGTTAAATCTATCCAAAACTTTGTCAATATATTTTTCTTGTGACAATCTAACTTCCCTCTTACATTTGTCATGGATTATGGTCATACCAAGTATCCTCTTTGCTGCCCCTAAATCTTTCATTGCAAACTTTTGAGCTAACTGTTGTTTCAAATCACAAACAACTCTTAGGCTAGTGTCGGTTACAAGCATATCATCAACATAGAGCAGCAATAAAACAAATTCACTATTATCCAATATCTTGTAATAAACACACGAGTCAAGTTCACAGCATGTGAAGTGTTGCTCAGCCATGAAATAATCAAACTTAAAATACCACTGTCATGGGGCTTGCTTGAGCCCATATAAACTCCTCCTCAACCTACAATACAAATCTTCTTTACCTTGTTGCTCAAAACCTTCAAGATGATTTATAAGATTCCTTTTCAATATCACCATGTAGAAATATAGTCTTCACATCAAGTTGCTCAAGTTCAAGATCATAAACTGCTACGAGACCCAAAATTGCTCGAATAATAGTCATCTTCACAATCAGTGAAAAGTTCCCATTGAAGCCAATCCCCTTTTTCTGATCATAACCCTTGACTACCAATCTTGCCCGATATTGTTTCCTACTTCCCTCTTCCTCTTTCAATCTGTACACCCAAAGATTCTTCTATGCTCTCTAATTGGGTGGAAGCTTCACCAAATCCCAAGTGTGATTTACTATTGACGAATCCATTTCCTCTTGCATTGCATCCAACCATTTCTCACTATTAGCATCATTGCAAGCTTCTTTGAATGTGGTTGGCTCTAACTGATCAAAAATCAATAACTGGTAATCATCAAATTTTGTCGGAGGTCGATGCTCACGAGTAGACCTCGGCACTTGAGGAACTATTGCCTGCAAATTACCTTGTTCCTGCAAATTGTTTCCAATATTTTGCCTCTACTTAATGTTTCCAGAATTACTAGTATAACTCACCATAGTATCCCGAGCCAATATTGGACACTACAAACCGAGATTAATCTATAGAATTATTTGAATCAATTGCCTACATGGGGTATTAATTTGCAGCAAATGTGAATTTGAAGACTACAATAGGGGTTGTGATGAATTAGAAGATTTCAAAAGAGGCTGCGATGGCACATCAACAGGCAACGATGAACACAACTCACGAGATGGTGAGGAAAAAGATAGTGTGGCAGGGAAGTTCAAAATTGTTTGTTGCATACAATTGTTTGACTGAGTACCCATCCTACAAAACTCATCACAATTAGCAGATGAAGGGGCATTAAAGTGAGCGAGGGTAGGAAAGGACAAAATTGGTTGCATAATGACTGAAACAGGGGCGTGAGCATGGGAAATTGGCGTAGAAACTAAACTTAGCATTATCATTTCCTCCTGCGTGGACATTTGAATAGGGACATGTTCACGTGATGGAAAAGAAAACTCCAAAGAACTTTGTGAATCATTTCCACTAGACAAACTTTGTGTGGGTATAAAATTTGTTTCATATGCAAGCTACATGAGAGTTGAATTCTCCACAAGAAATTTTGAATTGGTCTCACGCGAGGGCCCAAGATCTTCATTCCTTGACACAGAAAATTCATGCGATTGTGGGGAATCAAAGAAAGTGGTGCGAGCAAATGTGGAAGAATGCTCATAATTATGTGCAGATTCATGGGCAGGCAAATGCAATGGTGGCAAAACATTACGCAAATTAGCAAAGTTAGGAGCTGCGTGGGAAAAACAGGGGCTGGTGAAGACATATTCCCATTGCAAGTTTATGTTTGGTTATTAATTGGGGGTGTGCCAAGATGTGTATGAAATGATGGCTGTGAATTTCCTCCAATTTGAGTGTTACCAACGTGTTGTTGAGGTATAAGTGATAATTTTTGGATGTGAAAACTACGAATTTCTTCCACAGTCAATATCAACAAACACATACCCATTCGCTGATGACCCCTATTTGTACAAATCTGGAAACACTTTTTCATTGAAGACAACATCCCAACTGTGAATCAATTTATTTGCAACTGGATTCCACAATCTAAAATCATACTATCTTCTCCATTTTCGATAAATATACATCGCTTAGATTTGAATCCAACTTCGTTCACTTCTCTTTTGGAATATGAATAAGGCTTCATAGCCCAAAAGAATTGTAAATGATTGTAAGAAATTCATCTTCCAAGCCATCTCCTCCGGAGTATCAAATTCCAATCGAAAAAAGGGGCTGCGATTAATCAGATACACTGTTGTGTTAACTGCTTCCACCCAAGATTCTTTGCCTAAACCTGCATTTAAGAGCATGCTTCGAGCCCTCTCTAGAATTGTCCAATTCAACCTCTTTGTTGCACCATTCTCTTGAGGTGTGAATAGTACAACTTTAATACAATGAATACCATACAATAACCATCAAATTTCGAAGAACAAAATTTGCCCCCATTATCCATTTTCAAGCATTTAATCTTGTTCCACGTTTTGTTTTCAATAATAGCTTTAAAAATATTGAATTTGGTAAAAACTTCATATTTCCTATTGAGCATATAAATCCATACCTTTTGAGTGCAATCTTCAATAAATGTAACAAAATAATTGGCTCCTCTATATGAGGTTACCTCTGTAGGATCGAACACGTTAGAGTGCATAAGCTCCAAGGACCTTGTCTTTCTGTCATGTCTGGTCAAGTTGAGAAACTAATCCGCTTCTATTTTCCATATAGACAATGCTCACATAGGTCCAAATCCACATATTTTAATCCTAGAAGATGATCCATTTTGAGCAATATTTTGAGCAATATTTTGAGCCCCTTCTTTCTCATGTTCCCGAGCCTTCTATGCCATAGTTTCACTTCATTGTCCACAAGTGCCATCGCTGCTCCCACTTCAGCAGGACTATCTAGCACATATAATGTGCCCAATTTGTTGCCCCTTATAACCACTAACGCCCCTTTGGTCACCTTCCAAGAATTTAAAGAAAAAGTGATGCGACATCCTTGAGCATCAAGTTGTCCTACAAAAATCGAATTTCTTTTTAATTCTAGAACATGTCTTACATCATGCAATACACACTTGTTTTTGTTCTTCTACTTCAACATCACATCACCTTTTCCAATAATCTCACATGCCTTGTTATCACCAAGATATACTTTACCAAAGTTGTCTTCTTGATAATTTTGGAAGGCATCTCGACATGAAGTTGCATTGAATGATGCACCGGAATCCAATACCCATGAACCCGTTGTAGTTTCACATGTTGACAAGATTAGAACACCTTCATCTTTTTCACATGCGACGTTCACTTCGTTCTCCTTTGATTGGTTTTGCACCTTTTTGTATGACCAACAATTCTTTGTTGTATGTCCTTTTCCACAAAACCAACAACCTCCATTTATGGCCCTTGACATTGATCTTCTTGTTGATTTTGATCTTCTTCTATGGTTATTTCTTCCCCTTTCTTGATGTCTACCTCTATTACCAAAAATCGAGGCATCACCGGATGTGGTTCCTTGATTTTTCCTTCACATATCTTCACTAAGAAGAGTTGCAACAACATCATCAAACTTGAGTTTTATTTTCCCGAAAATGGAGGTGTTGATAGCCATCACAACTCCTTCCCAACTATTCAAAATAGAACACAGTAGTAAGATGGCTTTGATTTTTTCATCCAAAATGATATTTATCAAAACTAATTGGCTTATAAGATTGTTGAATTCGTTCAAGTGGTTTGATACGATGCCTCCTTCCTTCATTTTAAGATTATATAATTTTTTCATGAGATAAACTTTATTCGAAGCTAAAGCCATCTCATACATGTTAGTTAATTTGTCCCACAACTCTTTCAAAGTCTTTTCTACTGTGACATTGAAGAGGACATTGTCGGATAATGATAAAATAATCGTTACTATCGCTTTCTTGTCTAATCTCTCTCAATCCTCATCTGACATCACATTTGGTTTCTTCACTTTTCCTTCCAACGTGAGTGAGAGATCACCTCTAATCAACAAAGACTCCATTTACACTTTCCACAATCCGAAATTATGCTCGAAGAACTTCTCTGTCTTTCATTTATCTGCTTCCTCCATTTCTTGAAAATTGTCACAATTCCCAAATAGCTAACTCGCCAAGCTCTAATACCAATTATTGATGAATTTATTGCAAAAAAAATGAAAAAGAGATTGCAAGAATTAAAATCAAATTTGAGACAATACGCAAACATGAAAATACAAATTTATAGTGGTTCACCAATTTGGCTACATCCACTTTGAAGTAGGGGAAATCTCTTTATTATCTCAGTTATTCAAATAAATCAACTACAACAACATAACATTAGCAATAATATGAATTGAAAAATACATTATCCAATATGGATAAGTCTTTGAATGGAATGTGAAAGGACTTGTCAATTGGAGGGAAAAATAATGTAGCCGTTGGGCTTCAAATACCCAACAAACAATATTGCTCCATAAAAAATTTAAATGATTTGAACCAAACTTTATCATCAAAATTTAAGTTCCAACCTACATTAATGGAATTAATAATCTCATGGGAGTCGTGTAATGATCTGTAAATTATCTTAGGAGAAAGGTTATCAAGTTTAGTTCCTTCTGACCAAGAAATATTTTCAATGAATCCCACGGTAGTTTTTGTACTTTTTTATTTTGATAGGTCACATCTTTTTAGGGATTCCTTTCATAAATCCCTCACCTTCCATTCTCCATCCCATGGATGCCTAACCCCCTCTCATGAGGTTGACACCAAGGGGATAGTACCGAAACCTATGAATTTTTTTTTATCTTTGAATTAGAATGTTGTTTTTAGATTTGATCTATATTACCTAACTAGGGTCCCGAAAACAAAACCAATGTTAGCAAGAAAATGGGAAACATGGACTAAAGTATTGAACCCCAAGTAATCTCTATATGTTGTATTTATACCCCAAACTTGGTAATAAATAGGGATCAGAGATTAGTACATAACACAAAACAAATAAATTAACATAATAGTGAATTAATATAAATTAAAGAGTAGTAATAACTCCCATATATCAACCAACTTCATATGTATATCATACTTTCATCTTTCCTTTATACATCATGCCTTCTATATCACATAGTTCTTATGTTCTTTGATATCTTTCTACATCTATCTTCTATATCTTATATACATTCAATCATATCCTACTTCCTCTATTCTCTCTTCTCTCTCTCTCTCTCTATTACATATTATTCTACCTTATACATATATATACCTAATGGGACATATCCCTTACATTCTACAACTCTTCTTATAGTTGAACTTTTGGCCAGGAGCTCCGTAATCATTTTGTGGTGGTTTGCGGTAGGATTTATGTCATTTTTCTATCACTGACAAATTTCCTACTAACATGCCCCTTAAAAAATTTCCTTGATTTTTCCTTACGTAGATTTGAGCATTTAAGTATGCGATCTTAGGGTTTTTTACCATTCTAGACATAATGATGAGGTCTGTTTTCCTCGAGGATGCACAAATTTTTCCCTCAAGGCTAAATCTCTCAAAAAGTAGTCACACATTCATGAATTTGGTGATCTAATACCATGTTGGAGTTGGTTGTGGAACCCCAAAATTCCATAAAATCACCTACAACCAAAACACCTATCACATGAGAGAAAAAAAAAGATAATGTGTTATGCAACCTTCATAATTGATTTGATCCAAGAATCATTTGAATATGCATCTCGATAATGGATTAATGAACTGGATATAATGATGAATAATGAATCCTTATAATAAGAAAAAAATAAAAGAAACCCTAGATGAGGATTAAATTAGATCATGACATGTGTCTTCATCCCATGCTAAGAGACAAAAAAGCACATGACTTAAAAACATAAAAGAACTCTTAAGTTTAGCTTAAATATAATAAAGCAAAAAAGAGACCTAATTAATTAATTAGGTGATTTTCTTATTTTACTCTAACACACTCAACTTAAGTGGTACAATTGATCCGCCATCCAGATCCACAACTTGGTGAGTTGTGCCACCCAATTCAACCACCTAGGCCAAGGGGTATTTTGCATCCCTAAAGAGGCTATTTTTTTGGGAGGCATAAATTTTCACCAAAGTATGATTTTTTTATTTCTTGTAGTCATTAAAATTATGGTTCTAAGCACTTTGCAATTGTACATGTTATATTCAAAATCTTGCTATAAGTGTTTGATTTTGTTGATTGAAGTTGATATTCTCTTTTCGCTTCTAAGCTCATATATTTTTGCCTATTCATCCAATTTTCACAGTTCTTATGATGTTGAAAAAGTATTGGGGAGATGTTTAAATCCATACATTCACTTTTTTCATATTCATCCCTCGATATATTTTATTCAATTTGTGGGTTTTTCACACTTTGGTTGATTACTTGGACATACTGACATAGGGAAATGTTTTATCTTTTTGGGGGCTTCATTTTTAGTATTGATTATTATCTAAGAGGTTTTGTATTAGATTATTATAGTATATTGTCTATATTTTCCTCTTGGAGCTTGTTTCTCTCATGGTTGATTAAGTTTTATTTAAGGGTCACTTACGCATATTTATCATACATAGAAGATTAAAATGTGTAATGGTTTCTCCCTTCCAAGGGTGTTCTACTTGGGTGAACAATAATTGATTTTAGTAAGGAGTATGAGAGACTTTATCATAGGAACAAAGTGATAAGGCTATGGGTTTGAGTGCATTGCATGTTTTTGATAGCTTGTTGTTCCAAATTCAGGGGTGCATATTGAGAACAATTTTAAATGTTTGTTTTTCATGTATTCTCTCTTTTGGAGAGGGTATTTTTCCTATGGGTTTTTCTCCTTTACTTCATTTGTGAGAGATCTTTTAAAAATGGGTACCTAGCATGGACTTGTAGTAAGAATCCATCATCTATGCATCTTTGTATTCTTGTATTTGTTTATTCCTCCCTAAGTTGCACTTAAGGGAGATGTTGGAGTGAACATGGTATATTACCTAACTATTCCTATTTATGTCCTATTCACACTTGCTAGTTAAGTTTACTTAAGGTTCCATAGGATACTTATCTCTTTGTATTTAATGCAATATGATTGTGACACATGTCATAATCTTAAATGTCTCATACATATAATATGTGTCATTGATCTATTTGATTATTATACGATTATTACATCCATAATCAAGAAATATATTCTCTCGCTTCTCTCTTATTGAAGGCTATCTTTGGTTTTGCAAGTAATCTCGGGGGCTTGATCACTTGTGTGACTCTTACAAGTTCCATGTAGATTTTTAATGAAAAGTACATAATAATTTAGAATATTTTCCTATAATGGTAGAGCTACTATAATTTAAGGAAGTGGAATTTTTGTCATGGATAAATAAGAGGGGCTGAAATTATGAGCCATTGCTTAATAAAAAATGTATATCATGGTTACATATGTTTTCTTCTCTTCTTTTTGATCTAGATATTTTCTTCACTTATTTTTGCACCTTTTTTTTTTTTTTAATTTATATCATGACTAAGAAAATTTACATATTGATAACTACTTAAATAAGTATAAATAAATAAATAAAACTATTAACTGAAGAAAGCTCCTTGCTTCCTTGAATTTGAGAATAAATAAATGAATGAATATTTTATAATTATAGAAGCAATTCTAAGATTGACAACTGTTAAATATATTATAATCAAAGAAAACATTTTTAAAAGATTGTACAATAATATCACTCATTCCCTTCATTCAAATATCTTACACCTTTACACCTTTTGTTCACAAACAATAATTTCTTAATCAACATACTTCCAAATCTACTTGCATTTCTTTTTTTTCTTTCCTATACATGTCCATAATTTTTCTAAGCTCTAACTTACGAAATTCTCCTTTAAATTTCATATTCTATGTAGCCTTAAACTCCTCCTTGAGGAGCTTTACTTTAAATTCATCTAATACAAGTTTTACAAGTATAACAAATGTTGTAGATAGTATACAAGCTTTATACTTCTTAAATTATATTAGTTAAGTTACTAAATGTTTAAGATGATTTTCCAATTCAACCAAACATGCATGCAAAATCTATATTACTTGAGTATTCATTCAAGAAAATTATAAAATGTTATGATGGAAAAGGTGATTAAAAATGTTCTTGTAAGAAAATTTGAAAATTTAAAGCCATTGGTCAATATTGGTGTTGAGTCTATATTGTAGTATGTACTTAAATCACTTAGGTATAGATTACTATTCAAGAATTTCAAAAAATGTAGGGACTTGATCAATATTAATGTTATTTTTTAACAAATCACATGGTTTGATATTCTTCTAGAATGTATGACAAAGGCTTTGGAATTGATCCTTTAAATTCAGTTCATAGGTTATATGCACACTTTGAGATTTGCATGATTGATTTGTTCAACTCAAGTTACGATAAACTTAGGAGTCTTTCTATGCAAACATCTACTAATTCAATTTGATGTTATTCCCATGAAGTTGCTTGTTGGTTGCATCATTATCTCAAATGAATGAACTTTAATAATTTATTTTGAAATCATGATTCTTCTTTTGGGAGTGTGTATTCAATTGGTGTATAGAATGCATATAAAAATTAGTCTATTAAAAATTTAGCATATTTCTTTTGAGCATATTACATGTAGGAATTTTCATTACATATTATCCATGATGAAGATTGACAAATCCATAAACCCTATCATTGCCTTTTACCATTTTAAACCACATGCAAGATTTACTCATAAAATCTTTGAGAAGTTGCATGTCCTTGTACAGGTTACAAGTAGATAAGTTTCATTCCAAAATTTGAGGGTATGTTACGTTACCTCCATTTTTATTATTAAAAGCTTCCTATAATATCTTTACTTCATACAAAAGGAATCACTAACATTGCCTAATGGAAACTTGCATGTTGACAAATGAACCATCATGTAACTTAGCACAATTGAAATGAAGAGTTCAGAGGAGCTAATTTATCTCACGAAGCACTTGAGAAGTCTAACTCATCCTTCACTCACAACATGGACCCATTCTAAATCAATCCTTGAAAGTATTATGTGTTAAGATGATTGAGCTTCTTCCCTTCTAGAATCCTTTTGGGTCTCTTAAGTAATTCGATCCACCAACTTCCCACAACTAGGCTCAAATAAAAAACTTCTCTACATAGTAGGTTTACATTATAAGGAATTTGAGCTAAATTCAAAAAGCTAGATTTTCTCGACAAATGCAAGAAATATTCTATGTGGGTAAAAAAAAAAAAAATCTTCACTTAACTATAAATTAGAAAATTCTAAATAACTATAACATCATAATACTATCTATTTAAAAACAATAATAACAAGATAATACTATATATTTGAAAGTGAATAAGCAATTTCACTAGAAATTAAACTGGTCAACCTACATGAAAGAAAATTAGATTTCAATGAACCCTACTTACCTAAGGACTTTGCTATTGCATCAATTTCTTTAAGCTTTAGCTATAGAAAAGGTAATTATGGAGCTATTTCTACACATACCCTAACTCTATGTCAAATTGGTGAGGCAATATGTATCCACATTTCTAAAACTACAAGTGAATGAAATGCATGCATGACTATTTTGTTGTGAATAATTGAATTTGAGAGGACCCCATTTTGTTGAGGCATTTCTTAAAATTGACTAGATGCATGTGCTTATTGACATAACTTTGGCATTAAGAGTTATAATTGCTAGTTAAATATTTATTTATAAGTCTCATAATAAGCCATACAAGATGTCTATTTTTGAAGCTTCACATAAAAATATGCTTAAAGAGATATTTGATGATAAAAAATGTAGACACGTTGATGCAAGTCAAGAAGATTTATGATGTTAAGGTAGTAAAATCACATACACTAGTAGAGTTATCTATTAAACTACATGATGATGTTGGAGTTCTTTACTTGAAAAAGAAGTTTTATAATTAGAATGAGATTCTCATAGGATCATTTACCAAACTCAACAATATTAGAGGATTGTATAGAAAATTGAATTGCTAGACAATATACATTTTAGTAAATAAGGGTAGAGGGTTATTCTAAGAGAATGAAATAACTGTTGAAGGAAAAATAACATAAAATAAATATTTCTAAATTTAGATGAGCTTATTTTGGAGAAATGTATATGTAGGAGAGGTAAATCACTTCTTAGTGATGGTAGCTATGATTTGTATCCATACTTTGTTTATAAATGGTTACAATTTTATTTTATTTCCTTTGCATTAGTTTCTAAAATAATTTCACTTTTCACCTCTCATCTATCATAATTAAAATGTATTGTTTAAACAATGTAAGTAATTATAAGTTAATTGGTATTTCTTTTCAACTTTGTATTATACAAAAATAATGTGTAAGTTGTATATTCAATTTAGAAAGTGCAGAGTGCATTCAATTTGAACAAGAATTCGAGTGTTCATTCTAAATTAGGAAATATTATTTTGTTTACCAATGTAACTCTAAACTACTCTAGATTGATTTTGCTTTATTTTTTGTATTAGAATAATTAGCCTAGATTAAATTAACATACTTTTTAATGTTACATAAGTAAAAAAATCCTTCTTTTCATACTTATAAAATAATATTGTTAATTAAATGTGGTAGATGTTTTTGTTTTAGAAAGTAATTCGCTGAAATCAAGAGTGACAAGGAGTTAGGTAAAGTGACCATTACCTACAATGGTGTAATGTGAAATGTTCATTAGGTGCTCCTAATTAGCAGTTTCAAGATGTGTCACCCGTTGATTAATCCTCTATCAATCATAATGGAACATGAGGTAAAGTTACACATCATCTTTATTGATCAGTTTTATGTTTAATGATGCACATAGACCTCCAAACGTATGATAGCAATAAGTAGTATTAGCCATACCCAGGGTATAGATTTATATCCTACAAGTCATTTCTTGATAATTAGATACACCTCTTTAAATCAACTTGTAATCTTACTTTTTATGCATGATTACGTCAACGCACATTTACAACTTAAAAAGACAACATATTAACAACTAATTATATACTTAATAAAAATATAAACTTAAAATAATTTTAATAAAATTGATAAAATAATAATTGAACCAATCAATTTAAATTTAAAATAATTCTAATAAAATTAATAAACATAAATTTAAAATAATTTTAATAAAATTAATAAAATCTCAATTAAACTATCATAAATTTAAAAGGAGCCGACTAACTCCTAGACAAAACACACCTATGTATATACAAAAATGCATCAAAACATACATAGACACATACATAACATGGTGGGATGATGTAGTGCGGGGCCCGCCAAGAGATGAGGTAGCGCAGACGGCCGGTAGCGAACGCCGTTAGTTTTAAATTTTTAAATTTGCCGCTTTCTGCTGTTTTCAACGACAGTTTTGAAAATTCAGATGGTCTTAATTTTCCCGCCTACTTCCGGCCTGTGCGAAACAAGGAGCTTTCGAACAGGGTATGGGCGTCCTTCTAAGCACACGAAGTTGGAAATGATCTGGTAGACATGTATGCGAAATTTGAAAGCATAGACAAGGCACGTGAACTGTTTGACAGGATGCCTCAAACAAATGTCGTCTGCCATGATTGTCGGATATGCACAGAAGCGTTTAATGTTACAAAGGATTCAAAATCTTCCAGCCAAATGCGATTGTCATTGACAGTCCTCAAAAATGGGAGCTTTGGAGCGGAGTATGGACATCCATCACAGGATAACGATGGATTAATCTTGTCAAATGTTGTAGCTGCAACTGCCTTGGCCCGATCTGATAGGGTTTTGGAAAGGAAATCATCCCCGCCTCATCTAGAGTATAGAGATCTGGGGAGGGCCCCTTATCTTCGTATCGTTATTAATCTGCAACACCATAGATCTCCATAGGCTGAGGAACAAGTCCTATTTGCAGGCGCAGGCGGGAGCGCTATCGACCGCTAGCTCACCTCAACCCTCTTGTTCACCGCAGGAAATTAGGAAGCATAGCCAATGCAGGTGATCTATTTGACATTATGCGTGCATAATTGTTTATGGAATGCCACGACTGCAGGATATGCAAAATGTTTGGATTCCAACATTTTTCGTAAATCCATACACATTCATAGGTGTAACATTTAATCACATAATGCAATTAATTTTTATTGATTATAGGATTATTGACATTGCTTCTGCTTTGTGATATTTGAGGTTGTGGGGGAATGCTACAGAAATGTATTAACAAATCCAGGCAATCACAAAATACTTAGTTGTCTTATATTGTTTCAGTTAGTTTTCGTTTGAAATTTGATAGGGGAAAACTCCCGATTGTCGTTTATTCCTCCTTCACTTGTCCCCCCAATATCCGTTTACATTTTAGTCATTAAAATGTTGTAGTTATGCCAATAAAAAATTAGACATTACACCAGTATATGTTCACTACTTAGTATGTAACCAACTAACAAAAAAAAACAAATTTAAACATATATTGGTACAATTATGTTTTCAACACAAGTCAACTTGCACAAAATAAAGTCATTTATGAATTATAAAAGGTACACTGATGTTTACAATAACCACTCCATGCAAGTGGCTTAAAGCTTCTAGTGCATTGTATTTACATGTATACATAAACAGTTAATGGTGCACAATGTCACATAATTTAAAACATTATAAACAGTTAATGGTGCACATTCTGACATAATACAAAACATTGAACAGCTTTATGAGCTATCAGTTGCACAATCACCCACACATCCCTTGACATCTTCATGCACTAACTCCATCTATTTCTGGCACCTACATAAACAGTTAATGGTGTAAGACTCCCTAATATACCAAAAAACATAGTATAATTCAATATTCAATATAATCTTTCTATTTAAGTACTCACTGGTTACATTTGTTTCAATATTCAATATAATCTTTTCTATTTAAGTACTCACTGGTTATATTATTTTCAGCCATATTGTTCTACATTTTTATTTTTATTTTCATTATTCAATATACTCTTATATTTATCAGGCATAATGTTTTATTTATTCAATATATTCAGTGTTTACATTATTATCAGGCTTAATGTTTACATTTATGTTGTCTGTTTCATTGTTCAATATAATCTTTTATATTTATGTACCCAATGTTTACATTAATTTCAGACATACAAATAATTTTGCTTTCACTCAGCTATTCAACTTAGCATTATTTAATCATATCGTAGTTACATTATATTTATATTTATGTACTCAGTGTTTACATTATTTTCAAGCATACCAATAATTTTGCTTTCAGTCAGTTGTTCAACTTAGCATTATCCATTATTTAATCATATCGTAGTTACATTTTTTTCACCTGCATTCATCATAAATTAAAGATTATAATAGCAGCATTATACCATACATCAAATATAATAACATCTACATTACCCATTTTTTAATCATATCACAGTTATATTCTAAATCCGTCTTTAATAATGTGTAGGGTTTCATCATAGCATATTGTATATATATATAATCTAATAAGAATGTGTAGGGTTTCATCATAGTAGATTGTGTATATATATATATATATAATCTGATAAGAATGTGTACGGTTTCATCATAGCAGATTGTATATATATATATATATATATATATATATATAATCTAATAAGAATGTGTAGGGTTTCATCATAGCCGATTGTATAGAGATATATATATATATATATATATATATATATATAAATCTGGTAAGAATCTGGTGTTTGATTGCATTTTGGCATCTTTAAAAATCATTTTTGTGTATGGCATGAATGGTTTGACTATAATCATTTCTATTTACATGCGACTGTCGACTGGTAGAAAAATGATCCCTCGTGAATTATTTTGTCTTATTCTGTCATATTCTTATCAGACTGTAGACATACATACATACATACATATATACATACATACATACATACATACATACATATATATATATACATATATATATATATATAGTCATGCCATGTATTGTTTCCTCATATCAAGCTGTGTAGAGTTTACATGTGACCAGTACAAATTTGATCCACCTCTCTCACCTGCAAGATTTTTTGTTCAATAGTGGATTTTTGTTGGGTTCGATGGTGTTTGATTGCATTTTGGCATCTTTAAAAATTATTTTTGTGTATGGCATGCAGGGTTTGACTGTAATCATTTATATTTACATGTGACTGCCGACTAGTAGAAAAATGAACCCTCATGAATTATTCTGTCTATGTCATCGACTTTTTGACTGATATGCCTTTTTTTGACATTATTCTATGAAGTAATCACTTGTAATGTGATTTAAACAGAACTGTGAACCTAAGAATTTTACCCTACTCTAATGTGCAAAATACCTTAAAAATGCGAGTGATAAAACACTAAGGACACTTCAAGATTAGCCAAAAGAGTGATATAACAAGAAGGAAAATGGATAAAACAAAATGCAAACGATTTCACCTTCCTTGCTGTTGATGTCTCCTTGATTGGCCCTTGCTTGGGATGATTTTGTGCGCTCCTTAGATGATTTCTTGAATGACTAAATGCAAGATTGAATGTGCAAAGTGATTAGAATGGATAGCTAGATGATGGTAAGTGATTGAGAATACAAATTGGCAGCATGTAGTTATCAAATGGCTAAGTGTTCTAAAATGCCCTTGAGGAGGGGGGATTTATAGGAGAATTTGAATTCTCTAGAGAATTCAACGGTCAAGATGCATCCAACAAGGCCAAGATGAAGGGCTATGGTGGGTTGAGAACCCACAAGCCCTCACATCTTGACATGTGGATGGTGAAGTGGCCAAAGAGATGAGGTGTAAGTGAGGTGTCAAAAAGGTACATGAGGTGGACGGAAGGACAAGCACCTTGGGGAGTGAGGAGATTTCCTCAAAGGGATTCCTTGTCCCCAAGTGGGAGTGAAAGGGACATTTGAGGAATTTTGGAATTCCTCAAAAATCTTCATGGGAAAAGGAAAGGTGGTTGGGGATATAAATGTGAATTAAAAATTCACATTCTTAGGAGGATCTAAGGATAAAAGGTGGGCTCCAAAAAGGTGGGACTTGGTCACATGTGGAGATTGTGACAAGTCCAAGGTTCTAGAAGCCTTTGAAGGATAGAATGTGAATTAAAAATTCACATATAAAAGAGGGGAATCTAGGATATATAAATGTGAATTAAAAATTCACATGGGAAAGGGGGATTCTAGGAGGAATAAAAAGGAATTAAAAATTCCTTGGGGGATGGAGAGAGTTGACCAAGGTACTGATTAAGATTAATTAATCAATAATTAAAAGATAAATGAGGATTATAAGCCAACTTGCAAAAGTTGGAGGATGTGACACATCCTAATCAAGGATTAGGCATGTGCACATCCCTAATGAAGAAATTAGGAGATGGATTAGATGAAAATGACATGTGAGGAATTAAATAAATGTATTATTTATTTAATTTATTTGATGAAAGGAGGATTAAAAGAGTAAAGTATTTAATTATTAATTAAATACCTTAGGGACTTGAATTAAAGATATTAATTAAATAATAGTAATATTACTTAATTAACTCGAATAAGAGGATGTTTAGACGAAAAGTGATAAATTTGGATAAATTAAGTGTCCAAATTTGGATGTCTACAAGAACATTGACAAAATTTTGACCAAGTATCATCATAAAATTTATTGGGTATATAATAAGATACTTAATCTTTAAAGATTTTTTCATTTAATCTTATATGGAGTTGTATAAAACATCTGCACCTCTCTTCACCTACAAGATTGCTTGTTTAACAGTGAAATTTTGTTGGGTTCGACGGTGTTTGAGTGCATTTTGGCATTTTTAAAATCATTTTTGTGTATGCTATTAAGGGTTTGACTGTAATCATTTATATTTACATGTGACTGCCAACTGGTAGACAAGTGAACCCATACGTGTGGTTTGATGAAGGCATATGAAGACAATGATATACTCTTATCAATTATCAGTATCAAAAATTAATGGAACTACATGTTAATTATCAAATTAATTATATAAATACACATAGACACACACACACATATATATAGCTATATATGTACATACATATATGCATAACCATTTATATGTATGTACATATATACCTATCAATATATATGTGTGTGTGTGTGTGTGTGTGTGTGTGTGTGTGTGTGTATACATGCAGACATATAATTAATCTAATACTAACTAATCTCATAATTACTGTATACTATTGCTCATTTCATCTAACTTTCAGATATATATAAAAAGACACATTTTTCAATATTACTAGGTCATTGCCAAAGTAAAGTCATAGACTTTATCTGTCATTAACGTTGAATGTCTTCTGTTGATTGTGAATAAGTCCTTGCATTCCTGCCATTGAGAGACCAATGCCAATAAATATATTCCTCCAATGAAATAAGCATCTGATAAGAAAAGTATTTATTTATGAACATGTGTATACCAGAAAATGTAAACATATCATGAAGCATTCAGAGCAAAATGTCCCTATAGAGTTTGTTGTGTTAACAAACACAACTTTTTTGGTATGTTGATAATCCACATGCTTGATTCACCTCTCCACGCTCCAGATTTCCTGCAAAATAATTGTAATAAACGGGGGTAGTACTTGGTACTCGTAATATTCCCACATCAAATCATCCTTACAATATTGCATGCACAACAATAAGAGTTTTGATTGGAGCATTAAAATCCACAATGTTTTGATCCTTGGTATGAAGCTGAAAATAATAGTGTGTATTACATATGATGGCACCATATATGGCAGAGTGCAATAGAATGGACATATATATGTGTATACATGTATATCTATATGCATATGCATGTACATCTATATAAATATACATATATTTAGTGACAACCGTTGCACAAATTTATTTGACAGTGTGTATTGTGCATATACTTCATGCCACGACTTTCAATAAATATATGTATATCTATATAAATATGCATGTCTATGTATATACATATACATTCATACATACATATGCATAAACATGTGTATATATATTTGTATATACATACACATGTACATGTATATGTATATGTACTTTCATATACATATACATGTACATGTATATGTATATGTATATACAAATATGTAATCTAATTATTGAAACTCATAAAAACAGACAACATAAGTCAAAACTAAATATTTTGTATGGCTGAAAATAATGTAGACACTGAGTACATAAATATAAAAGAGTATATTGAACAATGAAACAGACAACATAAATGTAAATCCGGTATACTGATAAATAAAAACATGAATTTACTTATTCTGGGTGTACCAACATGAATAAGCTCCCTTTTAAGAGGAATGTGCATAGGTTGCCTTAGTAAGCTCTGAATTTTGCAATGTGCAAATTCATTGGAATGTGCAAATTCAATCTTCGTGGGAAACAATATGTCATTTCATTTTGCTGTGGCCAATTATGCCTGAGTTGTGTCGTGGCTTATAGGAAATCAATTTTATATTTGGTGTAATTGACAAAATAGGTGGCTTGCATAAATTCAGTCGTACATATGAATTATAAAATATTTTCTATTTTGTTATATGTATAGTGGTGAATTTTGTAGAGGATATGCAGTGAAAGCATATGCAAATTCGTAGTGAAAATGACACTGGAAATTGCCTCTTATAAAATCATTAGAATGTGTATATTGAATGCATTGAATTGTGGTGATTGACTTTCACATTTGTATTTTCTTGCCAAACAATGGTGTGTTGAATGAAAAAAGGCCTATTAACAATTATCATTTCACCTATTTCAAGTTACGTTTGTATGCGGGCCCCATCAAAATATCACGTGGGTCCGTTAGGAGGTGGTCCCTTTACCATCAACCTCATCACATTAAAATGTTCTCCACGTGCCCCATATTCCTTCATCAAACCATGCATATGAGTTAACCACGTACCCCTTAAGCCTTCATGAAACCACACATACGTGTTAACTTAACCGCGGGTTGTTGGGCAGCTTTAAGCCCTAAAGTCTTCATCTCCCACGGTTTCCTTCCTCATTTACACCATTATTATCCATATAAGATCATACACACACACACATATATATATATATATATATATATATATATATATATATATATATATATATATATCAGATTACATATGTACAGTCTTATATAGATATATATCTATATCAGATTACATATGTTAAGGTCCATGTCATTTTCACCTTTATTATCCATATAAGATTATACATATATATATATATATATATATATATATATATTGGGCAAGATCAACTCTAAAATATAGAACTGTGCTATGTACATTCAATAGGTGATGATGGGTAAGTTAATGGTGGAGATCAAAAGTTGATTAAGAAGACACAGAGCAATAAATGCAATTAGACACACATAATGACAGATTCTAGTTGGGTAATATTAACTGGTAAAATATGAAACTGTACTATGGACATGCAATAGGTGATGATGGATAACTTAATAGTGGAGTTGTAGTGGACAGGGGGGCACATAAACAGTGGTAACATAGTATAAGCCTCTAGAAAAATATGGGTAACTCCCATTGGCACCTCTTTTGGGACACAAATGATTCCACATATGCATCAATTCCATCCAGTTAATGATCAGATATTTCCGAGAACAAGGAAACTCAAGAAATTAACTGAGATAAGGGGAAGTTTATAAATAGATCATAAACTGAGAGGATCCCATACTGTGATGTGTTACTTGGTTATGAAGTATCTGAGCATATTAACACACTGTAGGAGTTTATCAAAGAAATTCTGTCATCTTCTGATACATTTTTGAAGTTCACGTCTTTGGTGTAGATCTGTCTTCCATCTGTTCAGATCATGAAGGAAAGTACAACAAATGGTTGTGAGTTCTGAGACCAAGCTTCCTGTTCTCAGGCCTCATGCAAGGGGGCTTACAAAATGCAGAGAAGGATTCAGTTGACAAACTCAAATTCCCTAAGACATGATATGAAGAAAGATCATTTTCATACTACTGTTCTGGGGACCACGTACGCCCAGGAGACAATGCACTTGAAATAAATCTAAATGTGTTATAAACAAAAGTAAATGCAAGAGTTATAGAGTGCAGATGTTATTCAACAAGGGAAATTCAAGAATAAGAGAGCACCATGCTAGAAATGTAAAATGCAAGATGGTGTTATAGAATTGTTTTGCACAAGATCCATAGCTTGAATGTATGCCCACACGATTTCAATTTATACTATCTTCTCACTAATTCACTAATTTATAAATATAGTCAAATTCGATTAAGATACAAGAATACAAGACGAAGGATTATTGTGGTAGTTACAAGAAATGCACACACACATCTTTTGTCAGATTTGTATCCTCTGCTTTGTAATTTATTGGAAACATTGTTGAACAATTGCGCAAAAGGCAGAACTATCAGATCTAAGTAGCATTACAAAGAGTGATTAGAGCTTTGAAATTATCCTCTTCTTTGTAATTTATTGGAAACATTGTTGAACAATTGCGCAAAAGCCTGAACTATCATATCTAAGTAGCATTTCAAAGAGTGATTAGAGCTTTGAAATTATCCACATATTCTAGGAAAGTACCTGAATCTAGTAGTGAAGATAACATATGGCTAATATGTCTGCATGATCCAGGAAAGTACCTCTTTGAGTAACAATGGTCCCCATCACAGCAAGTTGTGGAAAAAGGTGTAGAAAGTTGTTAGCAACTTGAGATTCTGTGAACCTTTTCTTGAAAAGGTACCTACTTTAATGATCTGATAGAGGTATCTCTTGAAATCTAGTGCATTTGACTCTAGCAACAACTACTACATTGGTTTTGGTTAAAATGCTACAATCAAGATTCATCTGTCCAAGCTGAAGTTGTTTTTGTAAAATTTGTAGAGTCCAACAAGGAAAAAAAGTAATGGCACAAGAGATCTAAATTGGAAACTGGATGCAAACCAATATTAGTTGGAAGATTAATCTCGAGAACATATCTTCAACTCTCTTACTAATTGCAAATAGGCCACACTAAATAAGATTAGGTTTCCAATAAGGTTGCAAGACTATTTCCTTCTGCAAATGAAGCTCTACTGTGTGGCACTTACCTCAAAGGTGTGTGGTGCTCGATGTTGATCACAATACTGTTTGCATTTGACATTAGGTTTGAAGAGAGGTGGAGACATTTTCTGCAGCTCCATATAAGATTAAATGAAAAAATCTTTGAAGATTAAGTATCTTATTATATACCCAATAAATTTAATGATGATAATTGGTCAAAATTTCGTCAATGTTCTATTTAAATTTCATAGAATAATTCACGAGGGTTC
Source organism: Sequoia sempervirens (assembly GCA_007258455.2). Classification (NCBI taxonomy): domain Eukaryota; kingdom Viridiplantae; phylum Streptophyta; class Pinopsida; order Cupressales; family Cupressaceae; genus Sequoia; species Sequoia sempervirens. Next base: position 242,270,368 of record VDFB02256132.1, on the reverse strand, counting down.
ACTTGTCTACCAGTCGGCAGTCACATGTAAATATAAATGATTACAGTCAAACCCTTAATGGCATACACATAAATGATTTTTAAAAATGCCAAAATGCACTCAAACACCGTCGAACCGAACAAAATTCCACGGTTAAACAAGCAATCTTGCAGGTGAAGAGAGGTGGAGACGTTTTATGCAGCTCCATATAAGATTAAATGAAAAAATCTTTGAAGATTAAGTATCTTATTATATACCCAATAAATTTCATGATGATACTTGGTCAAAATTCTGTCAATGTCCTGTTTAAATCACATTACATGTGATTACTTCATAGAATAATGTCAAAAAAAGGCATAGCAGTCAAAAAGTCAATGATGTAGACAGAATAATTCACGAGGGTTCATTTTTCTACTAGTCGGCAGTCACATGTAAATATAAATGATTACAGTCAAACCCTTAATGGCATACACAAAAATGATTTTTACAAATTCCAAAATGCACTCAAACACCGTCGAACCCAACAAAATTCCACTGTTAAACAAGCAATCTTGCAGGTGAAGAGAGGTGGAGACGTTTTATGCAGCTCCATATAAGATTAAATGAAAAAATCTTTGAAGATTAAGTATCTTATTATATACCCAATAAATTTCATGATGATACTTGGTCAAAATTCCGTCAATGTCCTGTTTAAATCACATTACATGTGATTACTTCATAGAATAATGTCAAAAAAAGGAATAGCAGTCAAAAAGTCGATGATGTAGACAGAATAATTCACGAGGGTTCATTTTTCTACCAGTCGGCAGTCACATGTAAATATAAATGATTACAGTCAAACCCTTCATGCCATACACAGAAATGATTTTTAAAGATGCCAAAATGCATTCAAACACCGTCGAACCCAACAAAATTCCACTGTTAAACAAGCAATCTTGCAGGTGAAGAGAGGTGGAGATGTTACCTGCAGCCGAAGGTCGTCGTCGTGGTCACAGAGCCAAAGTCGGTGGTGGGAGAGAGGATGCAGCGACGAACATTCTAGAAACAAACTGGGGGAGATGAAGACTTTAGGGCTTAAAGGTGCCCAGCAACCCGCGGTTAAGTTAACATGTACGCGTGGTTTGATGAAGGCTTAAGGGGTACGTGATTAACTCATATGCATGGTTTGATGAAGGAATATGGGGCACGTGGAGAACATTTTAATGTGATGAGGTTGATGGTAAAGGGACCACCTCCTAACAGACCCACGTGATATTTTGATGGGGCTCGCATACAAACGTAACTTGAAATAGGTGAAATGATAATTGGTAATAGGCAATTTTTTTATTTATTTTTTGATTTGTAATGAACAGGTATAGGCGAAATAGTGAAGATGTAGGGGACAGAGGTTAAAAAACCCCCTTTTTGACCACCTTTCGCTTTACGACTTCCACAAGACGTGTTTGAAATACCCAGAAGCCAAATTTTTCTTTTTAAGGTCCTAACTCGGTTACGAAGAAGCCCAAAAAAAAAATGAAATCAGACCTATATTGCACTCTGTACGAATGCGCGAAGTTAGCCTTGGCGGCTACTGGTACGTTTCCCCTAGTGGCAATTACAGATTTGTTGTTGAAAATGTAAATATCCAGTCATGAGAGAAATTCTTTTTAAAATAAGATAAAACCATCTTGCAGATGCAGAAATGATTTTTAATCAGCAGTATGATTATTCAGTTTATTCAGTTATATCACAATGTACCATAGGAAATCAAGTGCAAAGATTATAATATATGAGTATCAAAGATATTAGATTTCCATAGTTCATATTAATGAGTATTGTTGCTTCTGGATTAAACTATGTGCAACGTTTTGGATCACACTCTATGATCCATCATCAGGATGTGCCTTCAAGACAAAGTACCCGAATTGTTTGACAGAATGTGCATTGTTCTCATGGAATGCCCTGATTGCATAATTATATTAACAAAATGGGTTTGTTGAAAAGGCTTTAGAAGCTTCCTACTGAATGTAATTGGCAGGTGTAAAATCAGACTCTAAAACCTTTTCCACCATCTTTCCAGCCTGTGCCAAATGGGAGCTTTGGAATAGTGTATGGACATACATCAAAGCACAAATAGTAGAGGAATTTTGTCAGGTAGTCTACCAACTGGCTGGTAAACATATATGCAAAATGTGGTTACACATATTTTAAAACTTACATATTCAATTTTGAAAGCAATTTTCATATCATATTCAACTTTATGATTCTTTTATTTGGATTAATTGTAAGAATGGAACATCACGAATCAATTTAATGGATAATGAGAGAGGTTAAAATAAAACACACAATTCGTTTCTTTTATGTCAAGGTTTCTTTAAGCTTTCTAACCACACTTTTAAATCATTTTTCATAATATTTTATTGATTCCTCCTTAGTTTTTATGATATTCCATATTATATTTATTTTTTGATCATACATTAAGTGAATGGAAATGGGTTAGGGATCATTAATGTGGTGTGTCTAATGGTAGAAAAAAAATAGCAAGGGAAATAAGATAGAAGACATTCAAAGTTTAGTTGGTTTCACTCACAACCCACAGTGTTTTCCAACATGTGTTTATTTTGTGCATCTTTTTCCATCATATGAGGAAATTGGAACACAATTTTTACTCTAAGTAACAGTTGTAGTAAATTTTAAAAGTTCCTTCCATAACATTCATACTCTCTAAATAAGAAAAAGGTTTTCATTAAAACAAATGTAGGTTGGAAACATTGGGTGTTATGAAACATGCAACCCACATATTACTGTAAAACCCTCTACACATATCAACCCAATTAGTTAGTCACCCCTCAGGTTAATTTGATTAGTTTTATGTATCCCCTTCTAGAAATCCTCCCCAAGCTCTCCACCCTTCAGCTTAGAACAAGAAGAATACAATCACTCACAACCTGTAATTATTTATCTATCTCTCAAACTCTCAAAAGTAGGAAAATATCTTCAGTTGATACATTATCTATCTCATTCACTTTGGTCTACTTCTTTTCAAGTTTTTTTGTAATAGTTCACCTTATTTTAACAATATATAATTCAACCCTATATTCCCCCTATAAGTGAGCCACCTCTTATTGACAAAAATCCTCACAATTTCATTGCTCCACCTTCTTTATTCACTACCCCTTTGGTGATATTTCCTTTTTGAAAATAATAACTTCTATTTCTTTCAAGCCCCTATCAAGTAACCAACCTCCTTTAATTTCATCCAAACATAACCAATGATCCTATCAAGTAATCAGTGACCTCCCTAAACATTTCCTATCCATTCTTTTAGAATCTCAATTGATTGTTCTACTTCCTAATGTGAATAAGAAAGGTCCTAAGCATTGTAATTCAACACCTCTCTCTTGTGTATATCATTAAGTGCTAGTTCATTTTGCTAATCAATTTAAAGCACTAAAACATAATACAACACCTAATTGATATAGGTGCCATCACTATCTCCTAATAATGTACCCTTGCCTTGTTCATATGATGATGGCATTAATTTGGTAGATGAACCCAAAAAAATTGTGGCACATCTTTTGTCAATAATACAAATGTTATGGCCTACCTATTACATAGACTTTGTGTTAGTATACACATCTTATTAATATGTAATTTATAACCATCTAGGTATGTTTTGAATGTATATTTGTATATTTTGAGGACGATGATAAAATTAAGAATTACCACTATCTTGTGAATCAAACATCTTAGAAATTCAACTTCTTTGTAATACTTTGGATACTAGTGCCTGACATTGAGACTATCTCTCTTTTTTTCACCCATGGTTTCATGTTTCTTTGGATGCTAATATAGGACAATAAGATTACCTACACCGTAACATTCTATGCTCTAAGTCATATTTATCCATTATCACGCATGTGTTTTCTTGTTTATGTTATGAAATTTTATTTTGGCATATCTTTGTTTACTTGTTACTTGTTACTTGTCATTTAGTAGTAGCACAATTTCAAGTGCAATTATATCCTAAGTCAAGGAGAACAAGATCCCCCATTTTGAAAACTAGAACCTAAATCCTTCTGATATGAAACATGAAGAAATGATTTGATTTTCCTTGTCATTATCTAGTTTTCACTTGTTATTTCCATGTTATGTGCTTAAGTATCTACTTGAATGACAAGAATCAACATTGAATTTAATTAAATCATTTACCTAGAATAGGAAGATTCAATGAATGACAATCTATTTTATTTAGAAAGACATATAAGATAAATTTTATCCATCTCAATTCCAATCTTATAAATAAAAAAAATGAATAACTTCACAATGACTACTAAGAGGCTTCTAGAGGTATACCACATGTGTAGACCTATTAGGATTGGAATGTGTTCTAAAAATTAGAAACTAGAAATTATTCAATGGTAGGAAATGTAAGATGTCTAGGAACACTTTGTAGCATGTTGTAGACACACTAATTCCACCATATTTGGTCTTTAATCCTACATATTTCAATCTAGCCAATTCCCTCTAACATCACCATGTTGACTAATTAATTTAATTACTTAATTAATTGCACCATGTCATAATTAATTACATATAGCTTTCAAGTTGTAGAAGGAAATAACTGACAAGGGATAGTGTGTTTTCCAACATTGAAAATAATGTGAGCATTTTTTATTCCAATCATATGAAGAAATTGAAACGCTATATTTATTGTACCAAAGAGTTCTTCTAAAATTTAAAGGTGGACTTCATTACATTCTTGATGTGTACGAAATAAAAAATTTTCATAAGGAAATAACTAATCGGAGATAGTGTGTTTTTCAACATTGCAAATAATGTGAGCATTTTTTTGTTTCAATCATATGAAGAAAGTGAAATGCCATTTTTATTGTACCAAAGAGTTGTTCTAAAATTTGAAGGTGGGCTTCATTACATTCTTGGTGCGTACGGAACAAAAAATTTCATAAGAAAATAACTGACATGGGACAACGTGTTTTCCAACACTTCAAATAATGTGAGCATTTTTTGTTCCAATCAAATGAAGAAAGTGAAATTTCATTTTTATTGTACCAAAGAGTTCTAAAATTCAAAGGTAGACTTCATTAAATTATTGGTGCATACGAAACAAAAAAATTCATAAGGAAATAATTGACAAGGGACAGTGTGTTTTCCAACACTACAAATAATGTGAGCATTTTTTTTGTTCCAATCAGATGAAGAAAGTGAAATTCCATTTTTACATGTGCACTATGTGTAATGGGAAAATGGCAATGTAGAAGTGGATAAAATCAAGAGGTTTTAGAGTGATGGATAATAAAAGATAGGGAGTGGTAGGTTAGGAGGGATAGAAGGACCAATATACAAAAATCAAATATTACACAAGGTTTGTTTAGTGGATGCAGTCCTCTTTAAAAACCTTTTCCTAGTCTTTGTTTGGTGGATGTAATCCTCCTCTCCAAATATACAAAAATCACTTTGGTATGATTCTTTTCATGTTTTTTAGAGTAGATTCCTTTTTCATTTCATACATTTTAATACCTGCTGCCTCCAGTTTTGCATTTCCATTTTCCCATTACACATAGTGCACATGCTCCTTCCTCAGCTTCTCAAGAGCGGGAATAATACCTTAAGTCAATAAATTATCTATTATCATTCTTCTAAACCATTTCTCATCATTCCCCTCCATCATACCAACCCAAAAAAATTATCCTTATCCCTCCTCCATCCTATAAATATGAAGTATATTTTCAATTTTCTAATTCAAATGATTTTATTTTGTGGACCAAAAAAAGACATGAAGATCCTTACCACTTCATCCAAAATCATGGGATAAACTTATAAGTTTATGTAAATTTCAAATATTGGAGATATAATTAGATCTTTTAATTTTGATAAATTAGCACAATATGTTACAACCAATAGGGTATAAAATTTATAATTTTAATCCTACAATTTTTTTTTAAAAAAATTGATAGAAACATGATAAAAAAATATATAGTAACAATTTTAATAGATACATGGGTTGTATTCAATAATAATACCTCTCTCTACCTCTCCCTCACCCCTCTCTCTCTCTCTCACAGTAGATCTCTCTCTTTATACCTCTCCCACCCTACCTTTGTATCTAGCTTTACCTACATCTCTCTTTATTCATTGCACCTCACCTCTCTCTACCTACACCTCTCTAATTAGATTGTTAAGAAAGCCCAAATTTTATCCAAGTATAATTTAGCATATAACTTATGATGAGTTTAAATTGTCTACATACAAAACAAGCCACAACATTTTCCTTTTCTTTGGTAAGCTCTACAAGAACTATATCCCCATGAATAAAGATAGAGGGGTTTGATCTATGGCCAACCTACTTATAACACTAATTTCACCACAACTAGGGGCATATGCATATCACCAAGCAAGCCTAACACTACTAGACCTTAATACATGACAAAAATAAAATAATAATTTCACTACCATATCTTAATGGTAATCAAGAATAATAATAATTTATAAAGAGGGTGTATGAGGCTAGATATTGAAATCATTTGTTCCCTCTTAATTAGAATGTAAGAATTTTGTGTCACTCTTTATATTTATATTATTAGAATGTAAGAATTTATTGAACTTATTGGTACATACAATTTCTGCTCTAAAAAATTTCATGTGACTTGTCAAGTTTTTGTTCATGAGAGTCTAACTCCATTGTGGATGGTCATGCATGTTAGGATGTGTCAATAAATTTCTTAGATGGTAACCAAAGACATGTTTAGAAAGAACTATGAATTGTAGAACTATGACTAACTACAATGAAGTAATGTTGTAAGTAGGGGATGTTATCATCCTAAATGTGTGGTTGCACAACATAGTATACATGAAATAGATTTACAAGAATGTATTTGACCTCCTCCATTTGTTTTCTTATCTACAAATGAAAGCCTATAGACTAATTCCTTTATGTATTTAACATGGTCCGCAATGTCTACCAAAAGTAAAAAAAATCATGGATCGTAGTCATAAATCATGGATGTTGGTATGCCAAAATGGACCCAAACATGAGTGAAGAAAAGACACAAGCATTTATCATGGTGAGATTTTTATGAATGTGATATGATTGTCTTATTTTGCACTTAGATCTAATTTTTTCCTTTTCCTTATCATTTATTTCCAATTGTATTTGTTCCATGGAATTTTAAGTTCAAGAATGTTTGAATTTATTTGTTCAACTTCACTTATACAATCATCTCTCACTTTCTTTGCTTGCACAAATTCATGTGCAATACAAAACCTTCTATCTACTTATCTCTCCCATTCCCTCTCTACTTTCCCTGTCTCCCTCCTTCCCCCTCTCTCTCCCTCACACACACACAATTTCTCTCCACTATCTCTCTCTACCTACCCCTCCCTCTCTCCCTAACTCTTTGTATACCTTCCTCACCGACCCTACCTCTCTTTATCTCCCTCCTTTCCTCTTTCTCTTCCTCCCTCTATCCTTCCCACCCTACCACTCCCTATCTTCATCCTTCCCTTTTTTCTCTCCCTCTCTCTATCCCTCCCACCCCACACTCCCTATCTCCCTCCTTCCCCCTCTCTCTCTCTTTGTACCTCTCCCACTCTACCTTTGTATATATCTTTACTTACATCACTCTTTATTTCTTACACCCTACCTCTCTCTACCTACACCTATCTCCCTCCATATTTCCATCTCTCTCTCCCTCCCTCCCTCTATATGTACTCACCCTCTCCCACTCAACCTACCTTTCCCTCAATCCATCCCACCCCACCTCTTTTTCTACAAGAATCACTTCCATCCAAAATAAAGCTTTGAAATTTAAGATTATTTAGTTAATGGGATCAGAGATATGTAATGATTAGGATGGAAAGATGCATAGATAGTGAAAGGAATATGATGGAAAAAATATGCTTAGATTAATAAATTTATATTAGCCTAAAATGAACCTAATGGATTAATTCAACGATGATAGATATTATGTTTAGGGTTTAGGGCTTGAGGTTTAACCTAATGAATTAATACAATGATGATGATGGATTAATCCAAAGATAATGGGAGATAGGTTGTGTTTGTATGAGGGAGAGAGAGAGGTAACTTGAGGTATGGAGAGAGAGGTAGAGAGAGAGAGGGGGAAGTAACATGGGACATGTAGGTATAGAGAGAGTGAGAGAGGGAACCAGGGAGGGAGGAATAGAGAGAGGTAGGTGGAGAGAGGTTGTGTGGGAAGGAGGGAGAGAGAGGGAAGAGGGAGATAGGGAGAGGTAGTTAGAGAGAGGGATATAGGTAGGGTGGGATAGGTAGAGAGAGATGGTATGTGTGTGAGAGAGAGAGAGGGGGGAGGGAGAGGTAGAGAGAGGGGTAGGTAGAGTGAGGGAGATGTGGGGTGGGAGGAAGCGAGGGAGGGAGAGAGAGGGAAGGAGGGAGTGGTTGATAAAGGGAGGGGTAGATGGAAAGAGAGAGGGGGGGAGATGGACAAGGGGAGTGAGAGGAAGGTTAGGAGGGATGGTGAGAGAGGAGCGATAGAGAAAAGTATAGAGGGATGGGGGGAGGGAGAGGTCTAGCGAGGTAGCATGGGAGGGATAAAGGGAGAGAGAGGAAATAAGGGAGACATGGAGAGGTAGGTAGAGAGAGGTAAGGTTGAATGAATAGAGAGAGAGTTAGGTAGAGAGAGTGAGGGGAGATAGGGAAAGTAGAGAGGGAAGGGGAGAGAGAAGTAGATAGAGGGGGGAAGTTGGGAAGGAGGGAGATGCAGGTAGAAAGATAGATGGGATGGGATGGATTAAGGGAAAGGTAGGTAGAGAGGGAGGGAGGGAAAGAGAGGGAAAGAGGCATGTGTAGGTAGAGAGGTAAGGGTGCGAGAGAGAGAGAGAGAGGGAACGAGGGAGATAGGGAGCGGTAGAGTGGGAGGGATAGAAGGACCCAAAATAGACTTAGTAGGAGGGGGAGATGTGATGGTGGATTATGGGACATAGGTATCCAAATTGGATTTATAGTGTCAAGGAGGGATAGGGATAATGTTTTTAGGTTGGCATGATGGAGGGGGATGGTGAAAAACAGTTTGGAAGAATGATAATACATAATGTATTGACTCAAGACATTCTTCCTTCTCTTGAGAATTTTAGGAAGGAGCATGTGCACTATGTGCAATGGGAAAATGGAAATGTAGAACTGGAGGCAACATGTACTAGAATGTATAAAATGAAAAAGGAATATGCTCTAAAAACACATGAAAAGAAGTAGAAAAAAGTGAATGAGATAGATAATGTATTGAATGAAGAGATTCTTCTCATTCTTAAGAAGTTGAGGAAGGTGTGTGTGTAGTATATGCAATGGGAAAATGGCAATACAAAAGTGGATAAACTCAAGAGGTTTTGTATTGCATATGAATTTGTGTAAGAAAATAAAGTGAGAGATGATTGTATAAGTGGAGTTGAACAAATGAAATCAAATATTATTGAACATAATAATTTCATGGAACTAATACAATTGGAAATAAATGATAAGGAAAAGGAAAAATTAGATCTAAGTGCAGAAAAAGAAATAGTTGGAAGTGTTGAAACTATAGCAAAACAATAGAAGACTAAAATTAACCACTTAGGAAGTGTGTAGTATGTGCAATAGGAAAATAGCAATGCACAAGTGGATAAAGTCAACATACTAGTCTTCCTTGTTGATTTAGTAATGCTCCTCCCACCCTACCACTACCTATCTCCCTCCTTCTCTCCCTCTCTCCCTCACACACACACACACACAACCTCTCTCCACTTAGCCCTCTCTCTCTCCCTAACTCTCTCTATACCTATCTCTCTTAAATGTGATGATGATGTTGACTAATGGAATAAAAGAAAAGTTTCACTTGTACAATAAAAATGGAATTTCACTTTCTTCATTTTATTGGAACAATAAAATGCTCACATTATTTGCAGTGTTGGAAAACACACCATCCCTTGTCAATTATTTCCTTATGAAAAATTCTCACATTATTTGCAGTGTTGGAAAACACACTGTCCCCTGTCAATTATTTCCTTATGAAAAATGCACATTATTTTCAGTGTTGGAAAACACACTGTCCCCTGTTAATTATTTCCTTATGAAAAATGCCCACATTATTGTAGTGTTGGAAAACACACTATCCCTTGTCAGATATTTCCTTATGAAAAGTATTTGATTCATACGCACCAACAATGTAATGAATTCCACCCTCAAATTTTAGAACAACTATTTGGTACAGTGAAAATGACATTTCAATTTCTTCATTTCATTGGAACACAAAAATGCTCACATTATTTGTAGTTTTGGAAAACACATTGTCCCTTGTCAATTATTTCCTTATGAAAATGCTCACATTATTTCCAGTGTTGGAAAACACACTATCCCTTGTCAATTATTTCCTTATGAAAAATGTTCACATTATTTCTAGTGTTGGAAAACACACTGTCCCCTGTTAATTATTTCCTTATGAAAAATGCTCACATTATTGCAGTGTTGGAAAACACACTGTCCCTTGTCAGATATTCCCTTAATGAATTTTTTTTTATTCGTACACACCAACAATGTAATGAAGTCCACCTTAAAATTTTAGAACAACTATTTGGTATAGTAAAAATGGCATTTCATTGGAACAAAAAAATGCTCACATTATTTGCAGTTTTGGAAAACACACTATCCCTTGTCAATTATTTCTTTATGAAAAATGCTCACATTATTTCCAGTATTGGAAAACACATTGTCCCCTGTCAATTATTTCCTTGTGAAAATGGCTCACATTATTGCAGTGTTGGAAAACACAATGTCCCTTGTCAATTATTTTCTTATGAAATTTTTTTGATTCGTACACACCAACAATGTAATGAAGTCCACCTTAAAATTTTAGAACAACTATTTGGTACAGTAAAAATGAAATTTCACTTTCTTCATTTCACTGGAACAAAAAAATGCTCACATTATTTTCATTTTTGGAAAATATATTGTCTATTTTCTTTATCTTTATGTTTATTGCCTTATTTCACTTTCTTGTCTTTAGAATAGAAAAAGCAATGAATATATTTTTATGGTAGTGATCCCTAAAAGAAAATAAAATACCTTTGGTTCCTTGTGAAAATGTATGTATATCAAACTAATATGGTTGAATAGGTACAAGAATCATTTACATCCAAAATAAAGCTTTGAAATTAAGATTATTTGGTTAATGGGATGGGAGATATGTAATGATTAGGATGGAGAGATGCCTTGATAGTGAAAGGAATATGATGGACGAAAGATACTTAGATTAATAAATTTATATTAGCCTAAAATGAACCTAATGGATTAATGCAATCATGGTAGATGTTATGTTTAGGGTTTAGGGTTTAAGGTTTAACCTAATTAATTAATACAATGATGATGATGGATTAATCCAAAGAGAGACATAAAGATGGTGTTGAAAGACCTTATAATGAAGAAATTGAATAAATAGGAAGTAGTAGTTCATAATGAAATAAAAGAATATATGAATATTAGATAGATGGAAGATGATATGGTAGAAGTAGTGAAACATCCTTCATATGATCTTATTTTAGATGTGGAATAGGACATAAAGCATTTGAATGTTTCCAAAGAAAATAGAGTGTTCGTAGAAGACATGAAGGTTGCACAAGACTTACAATGCTTATGAAGAGTCAAGCAAATGACAAATCCCAATAAATAAATAAATTAGAGAGAGGTGAGTCATTGATCATGAAAAGAGTTTTTTTAAAGATTAATGGTATTACTAAAGAACTAGTAGAAAGGAGAAGTATATTTAGAAATACATACAAGACTAAATATAAGTATCTTTATAATATCCAAATCAATATAAAAACCCACAATTGTAGAAATAACATAAGGTACTAGTAAGTGAGTAGTGTTTGTTAAAATTTAAGATAGGTACATATCATGAGGAAGTAAAGCATCATGTTAAAGGATATATGTCATTTAGTTTTGGGAATCTTGGTCATGGTAGTATGAGAATAAATTCATACATTTGTATAAATAGAATATTTACACTATGATGAAGGACAAAAAGAAACATACTCTAGGGATGGATGATTTGATGATCCAAGGGAGAGAGAGGGATAAGTATAGAGAGTGCTAGGGAGGGAGGGTTAGAGGGAAGGAGGGAGATAGGGAGTGGTAGGGTGGGAGGTGTATACACTTGAAAACGGTCATCGCATTCAATTAATTAAATACAATCTATTTGATTAATACTTCAACTACATATAAATAAGGTCTTACTTTATTTATATTGTTCACTTTCCTTTTAATTCTCCTAATTCACATTCTCCTAAATTAAATAAACAAAAAACCCTAAATGTGTTTATTTAATTAATCTTCCCTAATCCTAATTAAGAATTAGAGCACATTTCTACAAAAAAATTTATGTGCCACCTTATAAAGGTCACATGAAAATAAATAAGCCTAATTATTAATTAGAATTATCCTCACACACTTCCACCAATAAGAAAAAGCACATGGCTTTCTTCCCCCACACTTCTACAAATTTGGAGCACATGGGTCTTTGTTTCAAACACTTGGAATCCCACACATTTGGCATGCTTCCAATTGGTCAAGGGATTCTCCTCACACACATGGCATGTTGCCCTTGGTCAAGGGGACAACATCCTGATTCCTTTCATCTCCACCGTCTATCTTGTCTCCTTTGAATCTGAACCATTGATAAGTGCCACCTCACAAAATGCTTGAGAAACTCTATAAATACACCCCTCATCTTTTGCATTTATCATCCACCTTTTGAGTAATGTTATAATGCTATTTTGAAATACAAATTGGAATAGTGTTATAATGCCATTTTTCATCCACACTTTAAGTATTGTTACCATGCAGGTTTTTCGTAGGAGCTTGGAGCTTTCATGGAGTCTTATACTTAGCTTTCATATCATGTGTTACTTTGCATTCTCATCTTAGATTAATTAATTGCTTCATAGTTAAATTTTATCATCCCCATTGCATCATAGTTACATTTTAGGTTAGTTTGTTTTATGTTTGCATTTGAGCATATGCATAATCATGGATAGTTCACTATAGTTGCATATCATCTTACTCATCTATCATCAACATCATCCTTCGTTTATTGTTGCATCCATTATCCTTTCCATTGTTTTGTTTCATTTAGGAGCATACCACTAGTCATTCCAACACACATTTGCATACCACTAAACCTTCCACCACACATTTGCACATAGAAATCATCTTAGCTTGCATATTAAGTATCAAATCTTATTTTCTAGGTAGTCATTTTAACAACCTTTGTGCCTATAGAAATCTGAGGGCCAAACGGTTTAATAAATCCCTAGAACTAGAGGACTATGATACGTATTTGAAAGATTTGATTGTATTACAAATAGATTAGTTTTACTTGCTTCAAACTTTGAATGTAAACCGTCTCATTAAGGTTTGTGTTGACATTAGAATAACTCACTTTACACATTCGACACACACACAAAATGGCGCCCACTATGGGGCCTTTGCCTCACTTAGTACTAACTTTTTTGATGATTTCATGATTGTAGGTTCAAGGTTTATGACTTGGGAATGTTTTGCACTAGTTTGGAGGCAATTCTGAGCTATTTTTGGGTTGTTTTTAGAGTTTTGGCGCCTCTTGCAAGTAGTGCAGAGATCATTTTCAGCTATTTTGAGACCATTATGGCTTGTTCTAAGAGTTTTGGCACCTCTTGTACCTATTTTGGTGCCTCTTGCAAGTTGTCCCGAGACTGTTTTCACCTATTCTAGGACCATTCTGGGTCACTTTTAGAGTTTTGGCGCCTCTTGTTAGAGTTTTGGCACCTCTTGCAAGTTGTTCTAAGACTTTTTGCACCTGTTCCAGGACCATTCTGGGTCACTTTTAGAGTTTTGGCGCCTCTTGCATCTTGTTCCAAGACCATTTTCACCTGTTTTGAGATCATTTTGCACTATTTTTAGAGTTTTGGTGCCTCTTATCTCTATTTTGGTGCCTCTTGTAGTTCGTCACCAAAATCATAAACTCACATTTTGTGTTGTGCATTTGCAAGTTTTCCCAGATTCATTGTCAAAGACTCAAAACATAAACTACTAACATAGTCCAGGGGCTGGACGTTATTTACTTGTTTCCTTTGGTTAAGATAGGAACGTAGCTTAAGTAAAGGGATAATGAACATCATGTTTCCTTTTGGTTAAGTTAGGAACATAGCTTAAATTAAAGGAAAATGAACACCATGTCTTTTGTATGTGATGAATGGTAGTTATATGCTCTCCCCTTAATTGGGTGATCCAAAAAGCTAGACCCATTCTTGTTTATGTGTGAGTGTAAGTGGAGTATATGGCATGAGTTCTCTCTTTATTCATGCGAAATAAAGATCGATCAAACTATGGGTATACTTGCTTGCTTTTGTTTGTCCTAGAGGGCCTGCCTTGTGGGAAAAAGTAATCACCCAAGGGAACGACCCAAGCCGGTAACACGCTAAAGCCAAGCGACTTCCAACTGGGATATAAATGTGGATACTTGAGGAAAGTTCAAGTATCACGAGGATAATTCTGACAAGATGGATCGAAAGGGACTCTTGTCATATGGATTATCCCCCACAAATGGAATGCTTGCATTAAAGCCCTTGTTGTAGATTTTCCAAAATCCTTTATCTATTCTTTGGTGCAGCAACGGTCGTTGCTATGGCATCCACATTCTCACAGTTTTTAGTAGAGGTGATCGGTTCACCATAGGAGTTTCATGGGGACTGGAAGCTTGGTTGGCCTAAGAAGAGAGTGCACTGTAAGGGGGAGCCCGTGCAGCCAAGCTTCTGAATTCATCCACTAAAGATAGTGTGGTTGGGGTAAAACCCATGTGGAATCTACAAGAATACAGTCTTACACAACCTTAGGAGTGTATATTTTTCTTGATGTGTCTTCAAAATGAAACTCAAACAAAACACCATAAAAAACATTACATTTTGAAAGTGAAAACCTTGATTCAAAACTACATTCATTGAGGTAGACAAGTTAGTAACTTAAGTCCATCCATCTTTAGAAAATCAGTCCTTCCAATAGTGTTCCATCTTTCCTTAGGAAAAACAGAATCAGAATATGTGGTTTACATGATGATTTCATGAAAGTTCAAGATTAGAAAACCAAAGATCAAACCTCTTAGTCCAAAACAACATCAAAAACGTTTGTCTATGCTTTACGACTTTAGAGAAAGGTTAACCTTCAATTTTTACAAGAGAGCGTACAAAGACAATCTAGAGTTATACATGATGTACTATTGTCAAAATCCAAGACTTTTCCAACATTTTGAGTACCTTAATTACGTCTCTTGAGTCAAAAATTCAAGTCCAAGATCGTTCCTTAGATACCTTAGAAGTCTAAACGTTGTCGAAACGTACCTATACAAGTGGAACTTCTCAAATTAAGCCTAGATCTAAACATTTCAAGGTGCCTAAATCATCACAATCCATCACATCTTTGAATGCAAAACCTAGTTTGATCTTTTGGATTTGTCATCCTTTAACCACGAAACTATGTCATGCAATCAAATCAAACTTGGTCTAATCAATAGAATTTGTCATTCTATTTGACTTAGTTGTAATCCTTGGCACTATTTCAAACTTAGGTCAAAGCTTAGTTTAAACCCTAACACTTGTATGCCCATCCAAACAAGATCACAAAGGAGGAGACTTAAGGACAAGGAACTTCGAACACCCAACTTTGAAATAGAAAACATAGGAAGTTCAAGTAGTGAAGCTTTCAATATTGAAACTCCCAACATTGAACCTCAAAATAGTGAGATCCCTAGCAACATGGCTGATGCAGAAGAAATCCCTATTCCTGGACTCAACAACACCCAAGGGGAAGAAATAAGCGACGAGGATACCCAACAAGCAGAACAAGATCCCAATTTCCATAAGTTTTTGGAAAAGATTTTTGAAAGAGATGGGGAAAAATACCTATTAATGTTATCCAATCAAGGATTCAAACTTCCCCTTAACTTTGACATCAACATCTTAAAATCACCTCTCCAAAATTTTGGAAAGGAAACAGAACAAATGGTTACTTTAACTCACCAAATGAAAAACCTTCAACAACAAGTTCTAGACATGCAAAGGGGAACTTTAAAATGATACTTGATCGAGGACATTTGTCCTTATCCCTTTAATCCATCTGTAAACATGATTCCTTTCCCTAAACATAGTGAATTTCCAAAGTATGATAAATACAATGGTATAACTGATCCCTTAGATCACTTAAGGGAATTCTGAACTATGAGTCTAGAATTTGCACATGAGGAAACTTATTTGATGAGACTATTTCCGTGAAGTCTAGGAGGGAATTTCCTTGAATGGTTTTCAAAGATTACACCCCCCATCAACACATTTTAAGAGTTGGTCAATAGATTTCTCACTCAATACTCTTACAATATCCAACATGATATCACCATGAAAGACCTTTGCAACTTGAAACAGAAAAAGGGTGAGTCCTTCCTCATTTTCTTGCAAAAATGGAGGAGATTGTTTCCAAGGTATTCTCGTCTCGTGCCCGAAAAGGAAAAGATAGATATTTTCATTGATAACCTAAATGATGAGATGAGTTACAGGTTGGAATTACAATGTCCCCCTACCTTCGAAAAATTGATTGAAAACGAAATTAAAATCGAAGAAGCCTTGGTCAAAAGAGGGGTCATTAAGGTATACAATGAAAACAACTCATCCACTTCCTCTAACAACTACAACAGTGGGGACAAACCCAAATTTTGGCAACGAAACAAGAACGCGTGTAACAATGAGGTCATAGGTTAAAATCAAAATACCAAACCCGTATTCAACCTAACAACAACTACCACTAAGACCAATCAAACCAACAATCCCCCCAACACTCCAAATGTTAGCCAAAACAACAATTAGACTAATCTGGGGACTAAAGCAACACCATTTCCAAAACCTTCAAATCAACGAAAATTTATACCATTGGGACAATCCTTAGATTCTACCTTAAAGGAACTTACTGAGGCTAAGCTTATCGCAGTGCTAGAAGCATGAAACTGGGATCCACAACTCAAGCCCTTTTGGTGGAACGATGCTCATTACTGTGATTATCATCAAAACAAGGGTCATATGACGAAAGATTGTTAGCAATTAAAACACGCAATCCAAGATCTCATTGATAACAAAATGGTACACATTGAAGGACCCCAAACAAATAGTGATTAGGGAGTGTTCAAGAACCCTTTACCCAAATATGAAAAGGGAGAGTCCTCTACATCGAATACCAAAGGAAAGAATATAAACTATGTTTATGATTCTACCATTCATTGTATTGAGATGGTTGGGAATTCCATCCAAGACATTGGAATTGGAAACCAAGGGAAGGATGCCACTACTAAAATCCAACACAATGATGACACTATCTCACATAAAATCAATGACCTTGAACCTAGAAATCTAAGCACTAGCGTTGACACGAATGACACTCAAATTAACGTCATCAAAATTACAAATGATCAAGATAATACACCTATCCATGCGATTACAAGAGTACAAGCCAAGGTAACATTGAAAGGAGCTACCCCTTCCACGTCCAAAACGAATGTTTTTCCTATAACTCAATATGACATCGTTGATCAGTTACAGAAGATACCCGCTCAAATATCCATATTGGAACTTCTCAAGATTTCACTGGCGCACAAAGAGATCTTTCAACAATCTTTAGTTGCCACCACAATACCAAACAATCTGGAAGTTTGTACATTTCAAGCTATGGTGGGACATTTGACTGCACCTCATTGCTTATCATTCTCTAAACATGACGATGCATCCACCACCCATCCGCATAATGTTTCTCTCCAAATCAAAGTCCTAATCCATAAACATCACGTCAAACGTGTCCTTATAGGTGGAGGAGTAGGCTTAAATATCTGCACTCTCAAGCTTGTTCGTGCATTAGGATATTCTAAAAATGCTATTGATCCTAGAAGGAAAATCACCATAAAAGCATATAATGATGAAGAAAGATCCTCTCAAGGATTGATCATCTTACCCATTCAAGTGGGACCAATCATCAAAGACATAGTGTGTCAGGTGTTAGACAAGGAATTGACATATAACATACTCTTGGGATGACCATGGATTCATGAAATGCAAGAGCTACCATCAACCTATCATCAGTGCTTGAAATTTCCTTTCAATGGGTAGGAGATCACCATTGTTGCCGATTCTAACAATCCCCAATATTGCAATGCACTTAGAATGAGTCAAGATACCTTTGTACCACATAATAGAGAAGTCATCAACTTTGATCCATCAAACAAAGAAAGTCCAGTGGGTTCCTTGTCAAGACAGTATGAAGAAAGGGCTCAATCAAAAGACAAAGGGGTTGTTGACTCTATTTCATGCAACAATGGAAGTCAATTTGATGCCTTATCCAAATAGTTAGAAAGGATCCAAATAAAAGACAAGGGCATGGGGGAATACTCATTTGAGAAATCTTCATACTTATCACAACTTTCATCTTCTCCTAAGTCACATGGACAACCATCTACTTCAAGACAACAATCTTTACAACCCATCACACTCTTTGATGGCAAGTTTACAAAAGCAAGCACTCAAGCAGAGGAATCAGAAGATAGGGATGTCCTAAACTGGTTATACAAAGATGAAGAACCTTCAAAGGTATCAATGTCCAATATATGCATAGATAAGTATGGCAAAGGTCAAAAAATCCTGACAAAAATGGGATATGAGGGAAATGGTCCTTTGGGTAAAATAAAAGAAGGCATCAGTGAACCAATACAACTTGTCACAATGAATCCAAAAGACAAAACAAAACTAGGCTACAAGGAAGACTTAAAAGAGGAAGCTACTCAAAGAGCTGTCGATAGAATCTTACAGTTACAGGCTAGTGAGGATCATGAAATAGATTCTAATGAATATGAATGGGACTCTCTCTCTCAGGAATCTTTCCATAACAAAGAGATTGATGTAATCCAAAAGTATACCCCAATATGTATGAAAGGACAAAGTTTTGGTTCTATACCACTTGAATATGGATCGCAATATATCGTTGACTCAAGTGAAGATGATCATTCTTTGAGCGAGATAGACACGTCGGAAGAAAGTAACATCTTAAACCTCATTAGACAATTTGACAACATGGCTATCTTGATGCTTACACCTTATGACCTTGACCAATCTAATGACTCCTTGTCCTTAATGCATCCTGAACTAATTGATTGGGATCAAAATGAGCCACTCGACATGCCCACCTTTTCAAATGATGATGCCCTCATGAACTTCCTATGTTCCAATAATCCCGACACATGTTCCACCATTGAATCTCAAAACAAAGCTCCTGATGAAGGGAGTGTTAAACCTTTCAGCTACAAAATGAAAAATATAGGAAATAGGTATAATAGTGAAAACCACCTAGTGGCACTATTAAATCAAGAAAAAGTAAAAACAAAGAGCGTATCTCAAGGTGAAAACCTCTCTAAGGCACCAAGAGATGGAAGGTTTGACACTCTCCCAGAACACTATCAAGAGAGATCTCCAGTGCTAATAGAACCTACACAATCCATCAATGTTGGTACAACTGAGATGGTGAAGACCCTGCGTTTAGCAGAACCCATGACAAAAGAGGAGAAACCTCGTTTCACCGAATTCTTTAAGGAGAGACAAATCAACTTTTCTTGTTCATATGCCGACATGCTAGGCATAGATCCAGAACTCATTATACATCATTTGTCATTACCACTTGGCACGAAACCAGTAAAACAAAAACTGAGATAGATGCATCCCCATATCGCCCTTCTGCTAAAAGTTGAGTTGAAAAAGCTATTAGATGCAGGATTCATAAGATCTATTGACTATGTCGAATGGATATCAAACATTGTTATGGTATCCAAACTAGATAAGAGCATCAGGATATGCACGGATTTCAGGGACCTTAACAAAGCCTGTCCAAAAGATGATTTTCCTCTACCAAACATTGATCTAATTGTAGACTTGACCGTTGGGCACAAAATTTTCACTTATGGATGGCTTTTCAGGATACAACCAAATAAAGATAGCACCTGAAGATCGAGATAAAACAACCTTCACATGTCCTTGGGGCACTTTTTGCTGGAATGTGATGCCTTTTGGGTTGAAAAATGTTGGAGCTACATATTAGAGAGCTATGACTACCATCTTCCATGACATGATGCATACTTTTATGGAAGACTATGTAGATGATTTTTTGGAAAAATCCTACACTAGAGAAGGACACTTAGAGATTCTAGACAAAATATTCACAAGATTGGAAAAATTCAAGGTGAGGTTAAATCCCAAGAAATGTGTGTTCGGTGTAACATCAACTAAACTTTTGGGATACATTGTTTCAGCTAAAGGCATTGAGGTGGATCCTACAAAGGTCAAAGCCATCATGGAAATGCCTCCTAAAAACATCAGCCAACTCAGATCATTACAAGGAAGGTTCCAGTCCATCAAGAGATTTATTGCTCAACTAGCTGATAAAACTCACCCTTTCAATCACTTATTACACAAGAATGTCTCTTTCAAGTGGGATGACAAATGTGAAGTTGCCTTCAGTCAACTAAAACCGTACCTGATGACACCGCCTGTGTTGATACCACCAGTTAAGGGAAAACCATTATTACTATACATTGCAATAATTGAGATATCTTTGGGAGCTTTATTAGCACAAGAAGATTCTACAGGAAAAGAAAGATCCATCTATTATATCAGCAAGACCCTAAATGGTTATGAGATCAACTACACCTTTATTGAGAAAGCTTGTTTAGCAGTTGTATTTGCTACACAACAATTAAGGCACTACATGCTGACTCGCACCATTAAACTCATTGCCAAAATTGATCCTTTAAAGTACTTACTCAACAAAGCTGCTTTAATGGGAAGGTTAGCCAAGTGGGTCATGATATTGAGTGAGTTCGACATCCAGTATGTGGAAAAGAAAGCAATTAAAGGTCAAGCCATAGCAGATCAACTAGCTGAAGCACCATTGTCAGATAACAATCCAATGAACATTGAATTCCCTGATAATGATGTCCTAACCATATCTACAAAACAGTGGTGACTACACTTTGATGGCTCTTATACACAACATGGATCAGGCATAGGAATCTTGTTTGTTTCACCGCAAGGATACACAATTCCAAAATCCTACAAATTAATGTTCCAATGTACCAACAACACAGCTGAATATGAAGCATTGATCATTGGAATCAAGATAGCTATTGAATGGAAAATCACGGAATTGCTAGTCTATGGTGACTCACAATTGGTCATCAACCAAGTCAATGATGATTATCAAACAAAGGATGACAATTTGTTGCCTTACAAGAGGATGTTGGGTGATTTCAAAAAGTACTTTGTTGAGATCAAGTTTGCACAGGTTCCCATAATAGAAAACAAAGCTCCAGATGTCATGGCCACCATTGCTTCTCTCTTGCAGATACTTGGACAATGAAAACGTTATGAATTCATGGTAGAACAAGTGTCCAACCCAGCATATGAAGATCCAAAATCCCAAGTGATATGCCATATTGTTGACCCTCAAATTTCCCTCTATGGAGAAATCCATACCTATCTACAAGACAATACCCTTCCAATTAACTTTTCTTGAAACCAAAAATGAGACTTCATTCTACAAGCGGCTTGCCACACCCTAATAGCTGATGTACTTTATAGACAAGGTTTGGATGGTACTCTTCTTCGATGTCTAGAACATAACAAAGCTGAAATCGCTTTACAAGAGGTTCACGAAGGTATATGTGGTACACATTTAAGTGGCTTAACCTTAGCTAAGAAATTATTACGATTGGGGTATTACTGGCCGAATATGGAGAAAGAGTCATTTCAATATGTCAAAAGGTGTTCCAAATGTCAAATTCATGGAAACTTGATACATGCACCTGCACAAGAGTTACATCCTTTCATAGCTACATGGCCCTTTTTCCAGTGGGGATTGGACCTTATAGGCAAGATTCATCCCTCTTCCTCTAATGGACATAAGTTTATAATCACAGCCACATAATACTTCACCAAGTGGATTGAAGTTGTTCCTCTAATCACCATCACCGGGAAGCAAATCTCCTCATTTATCCTGAATTATCTCATATGTCAGTATGGTGTCCCTCAATCTATCATTACGGATAATGGTCGACCCTTTAAGAATCAAGATGTTCAAGAGCTTTGTGAAAGATTCCATATCCAAAATTGGTTTTCTACACCTTACTATCCCTGAGGGAACGACCAAGCAGAGGCCTCAAACAAGACTATCTTGAAGATTTTGAAGAAAACCATCAATGAAGTTGGACGTGATTGGCATGTTCAACTAAACCTGACATTGTGGGCTTAGAGAACCAGTATCCGTACCCCGACAGGAGCAACACCCTATTCTCTTGTCTATGGATCAAAATCTATTCTACCTATTGAGGTTGAGATACCATCCCTGCATGTGTCACTTAAAGGGATGATTTTAGACGAGGATTACAGAGTATCTAGGCTACAAGAATTAGAACTATTGGATGAATGCCGACAACATGCAGTTGATCACCTAAAAGCTTATCAACAAAGGATATCTAGGAGCTACAATCATAGAGTAATACCTAGAGCATTTCAAGTGGGTGACTTAGTCTTAAAAGAAAATCCTTGTAATCAACAAGATCGAGAGAAGAAGGGAAAATTTGAACCTAACTAGTTGGGTCCCTTTGTTATAGTATCAGTCTTTGGATCAGGAGCATATAAGTTATCCACACCAGAAGGGGATCTGTTTGACGAACCCCTTAACAACTTGCATCTCAAAAGGTTTTACACCTAGCTCATTTGGTGCATTGGTAAAGGTCCTGGAAAAATACCAAATTTTTTTTTAAAAAAGAAAAAATCCAAAAAACTCAGAAAAAGAATTGAAAAATAGTAAAGAAAAAGAATCGTCCTTCGGTGGCGCTTTGGGCGAGTACCTTGGTGAAAACCTAGCAAACAAACGCCTTGCGTAAAATAAGAACTCTCCATCTATCTTGGGCTACGTGACTTGCTCTGCAATGTTCATCCATCATACTTCCAGCTCTATGTCTGTCATGCTTCCATGTCTGCATCATAGCTTGATCCAATGTTTGTATTATGGTATCCCCTGGCATTACTTAACCCATTCTAAAAATCAGTTTTTCCTATCATATCACACTGGGGGCATGTCTTACATTGGATTGGATTCTTGTACATTCTTAAGGTTGCAAAATCAAAAATCCCAAAAAACATTCAAAACATATCAAAATCCCAAAAACATTCAAAACATGTCAAAATCCAAAAATAGGTCAAAAAAGTCAAAAAGTCAAAAACATAGTCTTCATTCGAACTACGTCATCTCTGAGCTTTGAATGTAGGCAAGGGTGATCTTTGATTATCCCCTGAGACATTTTAGGTCAGTCTTCTAGGTGTTCGCTATGTTCATATTTTCGTCTTGTAAATCTTGGTCATGTTGTCAGTCGAACTACGCGGTCTCTGCATGTATAACGTAGGAAAGGATAATCTGTTGATCAGCCCTCGAGGCCCCTCAGATAGGTCTTTAGGTTAGGTCTTGGTCGTCATGGTCGTGTCTCACCCTGGACTGGGGGAAAAATTCTGCACTCACTAGGGGCAAATAAACTTTGAGCTCGAACCAGCAGGCAAACAATCATCGAACCAAAGTTACAAACACAAACTTCAAATAGATGATGATATTTCTGAATCAAGGGTTTATCGCGTTAAACACAAAAGTTCAACTAGTTCTACTTTGATTTTTGATATCATATCTCTCGAGTCCTCGATGATGTATCAAACTAGAGGAGCAAGGAAGGAGTATGATTTTTCTTTGTCTTTTGTCTGTGATTTTATCATTATTACTATGCAAGTTGTCGCGAGACGTGCGCTACAAAGTATGATTGATGACATTCTAAATTTGCATAGGAAAAAGATTAACTCTTGTCTGTTTACGCAAGTGATGCTCAAGTCATCTTGGTTTAATTATACTTAGATGCTTGTGTTCACTTGCAATTTTAAAACATCATGGAAGTAGTACTTAGTTCATCTTGGTCTCAAATATGCCATCGATGCTTGTACTCACTTTCAACATTCTAAAGGCCCAATGATGATAAAAAGCACAAAAAATTGGTTAATATAAATGACAACTTTTGAAAATGAGATTTTCATAGTTAAGTTAGATTGCATTCATGTTAGCATTGCATTTGTATTTATGGGGTTTTTCATTGTTGAAACAATTTCACAATGGTGCCATCTCTATAATTAATGGATTGAGTACAATGGACATTAACCAAAAGACACATCATTCTCATTTAGTTGCACATCAGTTGCATCATCATTTGCATATGTTAGAAAAAATTCTCATTTCATTTACATCTATACACTCCATCATGATATTTTCATCAGAAAATACAAAAGAAAATAATAAAGGACATACATTGCATATCATTTCTAACATCACAATCATGTCATTCACTACACCTAAATAAGTGAGTCTCTTCAAATTTCCAAGAAAGTGGGGAAATATGTCAAAGTTATGAAGCTTAAAAGATCAATCTACTATAATCTTCCCACAACTTTTGGAAACTGGAAAGACTCACTTATTTAAGCTTAAGGTCATAAACATTTGAAGTCATGCACATCTACACAATCCTTTGCATTACATCATTCATCATTACAAAAATCATCATTGCATCCATAGCATATCATAATAGGGAAATCAAATGCATCCTATAATCACAATAAATCACATCATTTGCATTACACATCATAATAATATCATCACATTGCATAATCATAATAAATCAAATCATGTTGTGTTACACATCATAATCATCTCATCACATTGCAATTACACATCATAAATCACATCACATTGCATAATCATAATCATCTCATCACATTGCATAATCATAAAACAAATACATTCATTGCCTAATCATTATCATCACATCGAAATTAAATCAAGTCACAACATTGCATATCATAATAGGGAAATCAAATGCATCATAATCGCCACTATATATCATATATCATCAAAAATGTCAAAATGTCCACATGTACAAGGATGTCCAAAAAAAAATAGGATGAGATACATCAAAAAAACCCAAAAGGGCATTGTATCATGGGAAACACATCCTCAATATCACAAAAAGGTGTATACACAATGCCCAAGGAACATCACAAAATGCTATGTTGAGCTCACACCAGATGTTGTTGCTCTCATGGAATTGGTACCCCCTCTACCCGACGGACCTACACCTGGATCTCTCCTATCTCTAGGCAATGGTTGTGTGACACCCATGCTAGCAGTTTGAGAATGAGATCTACCAGAACGAGACTGTACAAAACTCTCTCATCTCTTAGGAGGAACCAACTCATGATATTTACCTCTATAAAACTGCAACTCCTGAGAAATGTGTTTGATCTCTCTGAAGAAATATGTTGTACCTACAGATGGTGTCGTCTCCTGTATCCTCTCAGCAATGGCCTCAGCCTGCTATGTCCGGTGTCTGAAGGAATCCCTCTCTGAAGTAAGTATAATCATTTTTGCCTTCAACTATTGTATTTGTTGCCTATATATCCCTCTATTAGTCCTCAAAATATCAATGTGTGCCCAAAACTTCCCTAACTCATCCTAAAGGGACACAATCTGTGCTTGAGCCTACGCTATCTCGCTTTGAAATGACTGAATCTCTGCCTACAAGGATGTTATTTATGCCGACTGCTGTTGTGAGGGTATCCCAATCTGAATCCTGGGAAGCACCACTTGGGCTATGGTGATGCTCCTCCTGCGCCTCGGAACTGCAAAATCCAATGGATGACTATCATCTGCCCCAACATCATCACCCACTGCACCACCATCACTCTCCCCACCATCATCACCCCCTGCACCACCATCACTCTCCCCTCCATCATCACCTCTGCACCACCATCATCACCTCTACAACCACCCTCTGCACCACCCTCATCACCTCTACAAGCTCCCTATCCACCATCATCACCACCCTCGTCATCTCCTCCCTCTCCATCAACTGGCGGTACTAGCTCCTCTGGATGAGTAAATCTAGGAAAGGGATGCATGTGGAAGAACTCTGAATAATCCTCGGTCATCCCAACGTCTGTAATATACAGAACATAATCCCATAAACTAGGGGTCAAGGTGTAATACTCTATACAGGATGTCTCAAATGATACACATGGGCCCCACTCTAAAACATCATGCCGTCACTGTGCATAATGGGCAACTCCTAGGGGCATCCCCTAAACCCATCCAAACTATCGACATACTTGCAGATACAAGTAGCGCTCAAGCACAACATGTGTCCACCCAATCGGATAGCGGGATAATAACATATATGGCATCTCTAGCTAACCCTTTGGCCACTACTCACAATCCAAGTACGGCCACCATGTGACAGTCTCCAAGTCATCCTAAACCCACCTCCAATAAGCAACCTTTCCCAGCTTATGTTGGACATGTGGACCACTATAACTGAAAACATAGGGTCTCCCTGGTGGTCGATGTCTCTCTCCCATGGGTCGAGTGACGGCTATATGCTCTCATGCCTAGGTCTGCAATAATGTGACACCACATGACAAACTCGTTGCCTCATAATAGACAACCTCATGCAAATATTGATATAAGTGGGCTAACATACATGAGCCCCAGGCATACCTCATACCATCAAGTGTCATCCGCGATAGCACATGACCCCAACCTGCTGCAAATCCCTTTGACCTATGATCAGGACAAAGGAATCCACCAATAAATTTAGAAAGTACACACGGCAAAGGATCATATCTACCAATCATCTATGTCCAATGGATCCATCGGCCCATAACATAATCATCTCGACACAATCTCTGCAATGCATTTGTCCCACTCCACTCTATCTTATCGTACACTACTATCTCTCCCATCACTGGGATCCGTAGAATACAATAGACATCCTCGGGAGTCACGGTCATCTCTCTATTCAGTAAATGAAATGTATTATGATCACTGTGTCATCTCTATGCCAAAGCTGTAAATAAACCTTTGTTGATTCTATATTGTGGAATGTATAACAAGGAAGTCAACCCACAATGGGAGATAATCTCTAAGTCAGCTGATGACAACCGGTAGACCATGTTCCAGGTCTTCGAGAATCACTCCCAAGACTAGAGTACATCTCCATCTCCCTAATCATGATCACAAATCAATCAATCAATGTCATGTTCAATCAAGATTATTAGTCAACCAAGCTAATGTGCAGTCATTCGAATCAAATCAAATCAGAACAATCAACATCTCATTCAATCAACCCATCGTTCCTCGCCTATCATGAGGATGATCTGCTATCAATCAAACTATCATTCCTCACCTATCATGAGGACGATATGTTATCAATCAAACTATTGTTCCTCGCCTATCATGAGGATGATTTGTTATCAATCAAGCTATTGTGCCTCACCTATCAT
This sequence comes from Sequoia sempervirens, assembly GCA_007258455.2. Classification (NCBI taxonomy): domain Eukaryota; kingdom Viridiplantae; phylum Streptophyta; class Pinopsida; order Cupressales; family Cupressaceae; genus Sequoia; species Sequoia sempervirens. The sequence goes on along the minus strand of VDFB02256132.1, from coordinate 242,242,906 downwards.
GAGGACGATCTAGTATCAGTCAAGCTATCGTTCCTTGCCTATCATGAGGACGATCTGCTATCAATCCTACCATCGTTCCTTACCTATCATGAGGACGATCTGCTATCAATCTTAACATTATTCCTCGCCTATCATGAGGACGATACGCTATCAATCCTATTATCATTCCTCACCTATCATGTGGATGATACAACACTGGTTCTATCATTTGATTCTCTCTTATCATGAAATCAAATCATCACACAAAACATCAATCAAACACTGCACATACCACAATTTGACTGAAATCAATTCAAAACGTGACAAACCAACAACTCTTAGACTTCAAGGACATCTTGCGAACATCACCTCGAAGGCTTTCCGCAATCACACCCCGCAAAACGGGTCAAACAACAAGCTAAATCACCTCAAATCAACAAGGATGACAACTTTCCAAGGCAACAAGAGGCGCCATTTGGGACCCCAAAGGCACCAAAACAGAGTTTGCATCTCAAAAACATGTTTTCCAAGCTTGCAAGAGGCACCACTTGGGACCCCAAAGGCACCAAAACTCTTAAACATGCTAAAAAACACTCAAAAACGACAAAAAACATCACCTGAAAGTGCATAAATGACATCCCATAAGCTACAACATCCATCTACGACGTTCAAAATATCATTAAAAGGAAAGAAAATGACTAACAAAGAGGTTTCTCGTAAATCATACTGTAGGTCCAAAGGCAGCAGGCTGATCAGGTTGGCGAAGACGCTCGAAACGATGCTTGTGGTATGGGATCACCATCTTTCTCTAAGCTCTCCAATCTTCAACTTCTCCAAACTAAAAATGTGCAAATGAATCCCATTTTTACCAATTTTACCTTTTAGGGGTAAAATGGAGGGAATTAGGGTGGGATTTATTTCACATTTTTACCAAAAAGGAGGGGTAATTAATCAACACTATTCAAAGAAAGAACTTGCAACTCAATTTCGAGAGATAAATTGTCTCTGACATCAAACCTTCACCGAATCGACATTGGATCATCATTGCATCATCACAAAACTTATCACATCATTCAACACTTCATTTTCACATCCTTACATTCACCGATTTATCTCTCGAGGGGGCATAATATCCGTCAATACCTAAAATTCAAAAGTCCGGGGCATCGAAATCTTGCATTGTTTGGGGCATCAAAATCTCTCATCATATGGGCATTGACATCAAAATATTCTTTGAAGTAATGTGTAAACACATCACTTCAAAGAGGGGAAAAATGTATACACCTAAAAACAGTCATCACATTCAATTAATTAAATACAATCTATTTGATTAATACTTCAACTACATATAAATAAGGTTTTTCTTTATTTATATTGGTCACTTTCCTTTTAATTCTCCTAATTCACATTCTCCTAAATTAAATTAAAAAAAAACCCTAAATGTGTTTATTTAATTAATCTTCCCTAATCTTGATTAAGAATTAGAGCACATTTCTACAACTTTTTTTATGTGCCACCTCATAAAGGTCACATGAAAATAAATAAGCCTAATTATTAATTAGAATTATCCTCACACACTTCCACCAATAAGAAAAAGCACATGGCTTTATTCCCCCGCACTTCCAACAAATTTGGAGCACATGGGTCTTTGTTTCACACACTTGGAATCCCACACATTTGGCATGCTTCCAATTGGTCAAGGGATTCTCTTCACACATATGGCATGTTGCCCTTGGTCAAGGGGACAACATCCTGATTCCTTTCATCTCCACCGTCTATCTTGTCTCCTTTGAATCTAAACCATTGATAAGTGCCACCTCAATGCTTTATAAACTCTATAAATACACCCCTCATCCTTTGCATTTATCATCCACCTTTTGAGTAATGTTATAATGCTATTTTGAAATACAAATTGGAATAGTGTTATAATGCCATTTTTCATCCACACTTTAAGTATTGTTACCATGCAGGTTTTTCGTAGGAGCTTGGAGCTTTCATGGAGTCTTATACTTAGCTTTCATATCATGTGTTACTTTGCATTCTCATCTTAGATTAATTAATTGCTTCATAGTTACATTTTATCATCCCCATTACATCATAGTTACATTTTAGGTTAGTTTGCTTTATGTTTGCATTTGAGCATATGCATAATCATGGATAGTTCACTATAGTTGCATATCATCTCACTCATCTCCACTTGTTCATCTATCATCAACATCATCCTTCATTTATCGTTGCATCCATTATCCTTTCCATCATTTTGTTTCATTTAGGAGCATACCACTAATCATTCCATCACACATTTGCATACCACTAAACCTTCCACCACACATTTGCATATAGAAATCATCTTAGCTTGCATATTAAGCATCAAATCTCATTTTCTAGGTAGTCATTTTAACAACCTCTGTGCCCATAGAAATCTGAGGGCCAAACAGTTTAATAAATCCCTAGAATTAGAGGACAATGATATGTATTTGAAAGGTTTGATTGTATTACGAATAGATTAGTTTTACTTGCTTCAAACTTTGAATGTAAACCATCTCATTAAGGTTTGTGTTGACATTAGAATAAATCACTCTACACATTTGACACATGCACAAGAGGGATAGAGGGAAGGATGGAGATAGGCAGTGGTAGGGTGGGAGGGATAGGTATATCTAGAGAGTTAGGGAGGGAGGGAAGGAGGGGTAGGTGGAGAGGTTGTGTGTGTGAGAAAGGGAGAGAGGGGAGGGAGGGAGATAGGAAGTGGTAGTGTGGGAGGGATAGAGGGATAGAGATAAAGAGGGAAGGAGGGAGATAGGAAGTGGTAAGGTGGGAGGGATAAAGGACTCAAAATGGACTTAGTAGGAGGGGGAGATGTGATGGTGGATTGTGGGAAATAAGCACCCAAAATGGATTTATAGAATGGAATTTGATCTACCATGGCATGGGACACCTACATCCACATATAATGATGCACCATATCATTTATCATCCATGACCATATCACCTATCCTTCCAAATTTAATGGCCATGGAGCATTATACCTTATTATCATTTGAGTAACATAAGTATGATAAATTTAGTATTTTAGTATACAGAGTTGGGGAGAGAGGGAGGGGTAGGTGGAGAGAGGTTGTGTGTGTGAGAGGTAGAGAGAGGGGGAAGGAGGGAGATATGGATTGGTAATGTGGGATGGATATAGGTACATATAGAGAGAGGGTAGGAGAGGTATGTACATAGAGAGAGAGGGAGGGATAATGGGAGGGGTTGGTGGAGAGAGGTTGTGTGTGTATGTATAGAGAGAGGAATATAGGTAGAGTGGGAGAGGTAGACAAAGATGGTGTGTGTGAAAAGGAGAGAAGAGGGGAGGGAGAGGTAGAGAGAGGGGTAGGTAGAGTGAGGGAGATGTGGGGTGGGAGGGATAGAGGGAGGGAGAGAGAGGGAAGGAAGGAGTAAACATTAAAGGAGATCAAATGGGAGGGATAAAGGGAAGGAGACGAAATGAGGGAGACACAAAGAGGTAGGTAGAGAGGTAAGGTTTAAAGAATAGGGGTAGAGGTAGAGGGGAGAGTGAGGGGAGATAAGGAAATTAGAGAGGGTAGGGGAGAGAAGTAGATAGAGGGGGGAATTTGGGAAGGAGGGAGAGGTAGGTGGAAAGAGAGGTGGGGTGGGATGGATTGAGGGAAAGGTAGGTAGAGAGGGAAAGGGTCAGTGAAGTATCTATAGAAATATATACAAGACTAAATATAAGTATCTTTAGAATATCTAAATCAATATAAAAACTCACAATTGGAGAAATAACATTAGTTACTCATAAGTGAACAATGTTTGTTAAAATTTAAGATAGGTACATATCATGAGGAAGTATTGCATCATGTTAAAGGGTATATGCCATTTTTTTTAGTTAAAGTGAATGTAATAGATAATGTATTGACTGAAGAGATTCTTCTTGCTCTTGAAAAATTGAGGAAGGTGCATGTGTAGCATGTGTAATAGGAAAATGGCAATACAAAAGTGGATAAATTCAAGAGGTTTTGTACTGCATATGAATTTTTGCAAACAAAGTGAAAGATGATAAGTTATAAGTGGAGTTGAAAAAATGAAGTCAAAGATTATTGAACTTAGGAATTCCATGGAACAAATACAATTGGAAATAAATGATAAGGAAAAGGAAAAATTAGATCTAAGCGCAGAAAAAGAAATAGTTTGAAGTGTTGAAACTATAGCAAAACAATAGAAGACCAAAATTAACCACTTAGAAAAGGAAGTAAAAGATAAGAAGAATAGTTTATCATCAAAAGAAAAAGAGGTTCATGTTGTTGACAGAGAGTTGCAATCGAAAAGACATGAAGTTGAGAAAATAAAGACAACAATGGAAGGTGTTGCTTATGAAGAAGGGTGCATGTAGACATTAGAAAACAAGCATTTGCAAGAATTTTAGGTAGTTCAAAAGTTGAAAACTGATATTAGGCACCTCGAGGCTCAATTAGGAAATGTTCAATTTACCTATAATGATCCTATAAAGAATTTTGACAGATCAAAATCCAAAGGTGTTGTTGCACAAAATATAAAAGTTTAAACTACATTAAATGTAAATTTTGAAGGTGACTTTCATTACACTCATTTTGTGTAAATAACAAAAGGTTTTAGCTAAATTAATACTATTTTCTAAAATTGGAGGTTGGAAAGGACTAGGTGTTATGAAACCTGCAACCCACATACTGTTGTAAAACCCTCTACACATAATATCCATGTTGGTTAGTTACATCATAGGGAGAGGATCATTGCACCAAATATATGTTTCGTTACTATGAGTTAGTGTTAGTTTTGGTATTAGTTCATAAACACACACTCATTTGTGATTTGGGAAACTAAGCCACTCTCACACACAATATTGCAAAACAATCCTATTGGCTCTCAAAATCACATGCCCTCTCCTCTAGCCCCATTACTCAAAGTGAGATAAAGGTAGTAATATATATCAAATAGATTTACTCACACATCAACAAGAATAGGAATACTTTTTTCCATTGCATAGGATTAGGGTGAATCCATTTCTTATTTAGACTTAAAGAACTTTTATGAGGGTGATCATTGAGACCTTAATACATGACAAAAAATAGAATAATATTTTCACTACCTTAATACATTGAGACCTTAATCCATACAAAGAGCCTTATAGTTTAGAATTCAAATATTATATACCCCTTATATGAAATTATGTACCCTTTTAATCCATCTCCTATTTATAAAACTAATTTTCTTGCATGACACATAATTTGATTCAAGGATCTTGTATACTCCCTTAAGCCATCCTCTTAGTACCTCTTAATTCATTGTCTTAGCTACCCTAAATTCATCCTTCCCTCTCTCTTCCTCCCCCTAAATATATTGTTGCACTAAGAAATTCTCAACAAATTGGGTATAAATGGGAAATGGTACGGAAATAGAAAAAAATAATATCTTAGACTTAGTAGGAGGGGGAGATGTGATGGAGGATTATGGGACATAGGCACCCAAATTGGATTTATAGCTTCAAAGAGGGATATGGATAATGTTTTTGGATAGGGATAGGGATAATGTTTTTGAGCTGGTATAATGGAGTGGGATGGTGAAAAATGGTTTGGAAGAATGATAACACATAATGTATTGACTTAAAATATTCTTCCTTCTCTTGAGAAGTTGAAATGGAAAATGAATCTAAAGAAGAAGACCAAAGTGAATGAGATAGATAGTGTATTGACTAAAGAGGTTCTTCCCACTCTTGAGAAGTTGAGGAAGGTGCATGTGCAATATGTGTAATGGGAAATTGGCAATGTAGGAGTGGATAAAGTCAAAAGAGGTTTTGTATTGTATATGAATTTGTGCAAGTAAATAATGTGAGAGATGATGTTATAAGTGGAGTTGAACAAATGAACTCAAAGATTCTTGAACTTAAGAATTCCACGGAACAAATACAATTGGAAATAGATAACAAGGAAAAGGAAAAATTAGATCTAAGTGCTAAAAAGGAGAATCAGTTGGGTGGAGACATGAAAGGATTATCTAAAAAGGTAGACAAGTCTTGTAAAGAACTTGTTAAAAGAAACATCTACATTCTCTAATCGTAAAGACACTCTCAAAGCTGAGAAAAAATTGGCTACAAAGCTACATAAAAGTATTCAAGACATTGAAAACTTTATCCAAGAAAGGGATGCTTCTATCCTAAGGGTTGATGAGGGAGCAATTGATCTAAAGATTCTAGTAAAAGATATGAAAAAATGTTAGAAGATCATGACAATGAATAGTAGGGGGTGTTAATAGGTAAGAGCAATGGAGATGAGGAAAAAATTGTGTTGCATCTTTTCCTCACTCTCTCTACCTACCTCTCCCTCTATTCCTTCAACCTTACCTCTCTCTACCTACCTCTCCATGTCTCCCTTATTTTAGGCTAATATGCATCTAAGAATGAAGTCAATGTTATACTAAATGCCAAATACAACAATCTCTTATTACATAAGCCACAATCTCTCCTTCCCTCTTTCTCTCCCTCATATCCCTCTGACTGTACCACTTCCTATCTCCATCTCAAGTCTCTCTCTCTCACTCTCCATATCCCTCTCAGGTCTTTCTCTCTCTCCCTTTTAGGTCTCTCTGTCTCTCACTCTCCATCTTTGTCTTAGGTCTCTGTCTATCACTCTCCATCTCCCTCTTAGGTCTTTCTCTCTCTCCCTCTCTAGTCTCCCTGTCTCTCACTCTCCATCTTCATCTTAGGCCTCTCTATCTCTCACTCTCCATCTACAACTATTTGGTATAGTAAAACTAGAATTTCACTTTCTTCATTTGATCAGAACAAAAAATGCTCACATTATTTGCAGTTTTGGAAAACACACTGTCCCTTGTCAGTTATGTAATGAATTCCACCTTCAAATTTTAGAACAGCTCTTTGGTTATAGTAAAAATGACATTTCCAACTATCCCTTGATAGGGAACAGTGTATTTTTCACTTTCTTGATATGATTGGAAAAAAAAAATGCTCACATTATTTGCAGTGTTGGAAAACACACTATCCCTTGTCAATTATTTCCTTATGAATTTGCAGTGTTGGAAAACACACTGTCCCTTGTTAGTTATGTAATGAAGTCCACCTTCAAATTTTAGAACAACATTGGAAATAACTAATAGGGGATAGTGTGTTTTCCAATTGGGAACAAAAAATGCCCACATTATTTGCAGTGTTGGAAAACACACTGTCCCTTTTCAATTATTTCCTTATGAATTTGCAGTGTTGGAAAACACACTGTCCCCTCTGTAGGAAAAGTGGACAAGGGACATAATTAGAATGTAAGATATCTAGAAATAACTAACAGGGGACAATGTGTTTTCCAACAGGGAACAAAAAAATGACACTGTGTATTTTCCAACAAGGGATAGTGTGTTTTCCAACATTATTTGCAGTGTTGGAAAATACACTGTCCCTTGTCAATTATTTCCACAAGGGACAGTGTGTTTTCCAAAACTGCAAATAATGTTGGAAAACACACTATCCCGTGTTAGTTGTTTCCAATTAGTTATTTCCATGTTGGAAAACACATTGTCATTTTTTTGTTCCTTGTTGGAAAACACATTGTCCCGACAACAAGGGACAGTGTGTTTTCCAACATTGGAAATAACTAATAGAGGACGATGTGTTTTCCAATAGGGAACAAAAAAATGACAGTGTTTTCCAATAGGGAACAAAAAAATGATAGTGTGTTTTCCAATAGGGAAATGACTAATTGGAAATAACTAACAGGGGATAGTGTGTTTTCCAACATTATTTGCAGTGTTGGAAAACACACTGTCCCTTATGGAAATAATTGACAAGGGACAATGTGTTTTCCAACATTGCAAATAATGTTGGAAAACACACTATCCCCTGTTAGTTATTTCCAATTAGTTATTTCCTTGTTGGAAAACACACTATCATTTTTTGTTCCTTGTTGGAAAACACACTGTCCCCTGTTGGAAAACACACTGTCCGCTATTGGAAAACACACTGTCCCTTTTCAGTTATGTAATGAAGTCCACCTTCAAATTTTAGAACAACTCTTTGGTTACAGTAAAAATGACATTTCACTTTCTTGATATGATTGGAACAAAAAAATGCTCACATTGTTTGCAGTGTTGGAAAACACACTATCCCTTGTGTAGGAAAAGTGGACAAGGGACATCATTAGAATGTAAGATGTCTAGAAATAACTAACAAGGGAAAGTGTGTTTTCCAACATTGGAAATAACTAACAGGGGACAATGTGTCGTCACTATATTATAATGATGTATCCCTTGTTCATATGATGATGACATTAATTTGGTAGATGAACACAAAAAATTTGTGGCACATCTTTCGTCAATAATACAAATGTTATTACCTACCTGTTTCATAGAATTTGTGTTAAAGTATACACATCTTATTAATAATTTAGGTGATTTATACTCATCTAGGTATGTTTTTAGTGCATATTTGTATATTTTGAGGATGATGCATAAAATTAAAAATTACCGCTATCTTGTGAATCCAACATTTTAGAATTTCAATTTCCTCGTAATACTTTGGATACTAGTGCATGACATTGAGAATATCTCTATTTTTTCACCCATTGTTTCATATTGTTTTAGATGCTGATATATAACATAAATTAGATTGGGAAAAATACATTTGATCTATTCTTTAAGAGGATAAAATTTTGTACATGAAAATTTTATCTATTGATAACATCAACTTTACATAGATTAGATGTAAAAATCTATGCTACATGGAAGGGTTATCATCCCCAAAGATTTTATACAATTCAAGATCATACAAATGAGGAAGATGTTCCTCTAATAGGAAGACAAAAACCCTAAATGACAGTGATTCATTCGCTACAATAAGATATTTTATGCATTTACAACATTTACAATAGCAACTACTCTTCCCAAGCGCTCAACATTTTCAAAGTTCTCATTTTCCTCTCAAATCTCAAGGATTTCTTTATATTGTGAATTCTTTTGAGTGTGAAGCCTGCTCCCTCTATCCAAATTGGAGTGCCAACCTACTAATACATCCAAAATCCACATCAAATTTATATAGCTGAATAAAAGGCTTTGAGAGAAATTTTCATAATTGTAACCATAAGCTTTCAAATTTGAAATATATAACATCTCCTCTAGTCATATAGATCACTTTATGAAGTATCTTCTCTAGTCATGCTACTCACTTTCTATTAATAAGTTTTCTCTCTACATCGATAAAAGAAACACAGTACTGAAAGGATCGAATAAACATGCATTATCATTTTGGCATTTGATATACCCAGAATAGAAGATGCATAAATTGCAGCTAAGAATTGGAGAAAATTTTCAATAATATTAAATTTCAAACATTAGTTTGAACTCATGAGATTGAGGACCAAGTGTGTAAGGCTTCATGGAGTATGAACTTGTAAAAGAGCCTAGTAAAAAACTTTGGATTCATAAGACAAAGAATATAGATGCCTTAAACATATGGGCATATAACCAATCTTATGACAATATCTTCCATATAGATGTGATGTGTTGTGTGACAGACTAGCTTCAATAAATCAAACATACATAACCAATGGTATAGACCTGAAGATATTTCTTGAAATCAACTAGATTATTACTATGCTCACTAGTAAGAAACATGAGCCTTAATCAATAGATCTTAGAGAACAAGACTCCCAAGGGCTTCTCATCAACACAAAATTTTGATGATGAAAAAATCAATGACATAAACATGAGCTTTGATTAACTTCAACCCAAATTCTATAATGAATTTAATACACACAACAAGGACATGGCAAACTCACTAGAACAATAGAACAATTATTCTTTCTTAAAGAGTGTGTGAACATTATTTGGTCTTACTTTATTATAGCTACAACAAAAGTAACTTGTTTTGCAATTTCAAGGCAAGGATTGTGATAAAAGAGCTATTTGTAGGAAATGACTTTACAACAAAATGTTTCTTTCTTACAATACTAGTAATTCTTTATGTGTAACATCTTGCTCCTAGTGGGTTAACATTCCCAAATCTTTCATTTTGATCTTTCACAATTTTTATTTTCGTTTATTTTTCTAGCTAATACTTCCCCCCAGTAAAAACAAAATATAATGAAATTCTTTGTATATTTCATTTCAAATTTAAAGGAAAAAAAAAAATTCAACACTCATCTAAATCATTTTTGGCATAGATAACTAGTTGCCTTTCAATCATTTTGGCATTCTAGATAACTCTTTGGGGGTAAAGTTTGTGACAAAACCTAGAGCTTAACTTGTTTTAATTATAAATCTTATAATGATCATGCATAACACTCATTTTATATTTTTACTTCCATTTTATGAAGGATTTTAATGGTTGATTCCATTTCATTCCTTTAAATCACTTAATGTCTATTTTTGAGTGGAAATCTGTAGTAGATGTTTTCCTTTCATCTCAAGAAATCATTGGATTCCTTCTGATTTTTCCTATGCTAAAATGTAAAAGATAGAAATAGATAGATCCAAAGAGTGGGGCCATATGGAGAAAAAATACAAAAACCGAAACCTTACCTAATCATGGCCAAAATCAAACCAAACTTGGATCATCTTAGGCAATAATTGACCCTCAAGAGCTCCCACATAACCAAACCCATTTGGGCTAACGAGTATATACATATGATGGTATTTGTAGCAAACACGTATCTACAAAAACTCATCACCAGTTAAAAAAATATACATGCTAAAACAAATTTTGGACATGCCTTCAATAGTAAACCCTAAAAATCAAATAGTGATCACATTTCCAACAAACCAAAACAAATTGGGGGCAATCAGAAGAATGAGGAAACAAGCTAAAACCAGATTGAACATAAGATGACAGTAATGAGAAAGTAAGCTAGAGGCATAAACTTACCTAAAGGCATCATAATCATACCAATTTGCCTTGTTTGAAGCGCATTTCAAGACCTCACACAGAACAATTCAACTACAAACCCAAAACAAAACTGAAAATTCTTAGGCAAAGGCAAATCAAAATTGAATTTTTTTAGGCAAAGGAAACGCAAAACAAATACAGAGGAAAAATTCTTATAAGAGAGCTTAAATTTACATTACCATGGCTTGCAAATGCAACTACAAACCCCAAACAAAACTGAAAAGTTTTATGCAAAGGAAAATTAAAACTGAAAATTTTTAGGAAAAGGCAAGGAAAAACAAATACAGAGGAAAAATTCATATAAGAGAGCTTAAATTTACATTACCATGGCCTATGAGTGGAGTCTTTTCTCCAGCAGGGAGTTGTGCCTGCATGAGAATAAGTTTGTCACAGCCTACAGAGTCCCCTGGAATTATGAGGTGATCCAGAGCCCACTCTAATGCGTACATGCTCTCCTTTGTTTCGTCTACTGCTACCATAACTTTTCTTCCTATCTTTGAAAAGTATAAAATCGCCCCAAAACAGATCATAAGTGCATGCTACATGAATAAAAAATGAAAGCTTTCTACACATCTAAATACAATGGGTTTTATGATCATCATAGGATGGCACAAAGAAAAAAAAAATTAAGAAAATGAAAGAAATAATAGAGGAGAAGAGAATTACGTGTTTATACAACAAAGAAAGTCCAAGATCATTCAAAGAAAGAGAGCCCACGATGTAGAGAGGCACTCAAACTCAACAGTTGTATATAAAATGAACACCCAAATCATATAATGGAGAAACAACCATTTATGAAGCCACAATATCACTTCAAACGTCAATCTCGCACACATATCTCTCTGCAACACATGGATTTGAAAAATTAGAAACCAAAATAATAGCTGCTTGTTCATAAGATCTTTATAAGAAAGACAAAATCACCAGCAAACAAATTATGTAACATATTTTAATTACAGAGAAATATACCCTATTTCCACCACCACAAACGTTATCCACCATATTCCTCCCTGCTTGCATGAAAAAGGTGATTCTGGAATACATCCATGGGATATAGGAGCATTTCAAATTTGAAATATCCCAGTTTTAAAAATGGCACTCTTTTTTAAAATCGTTGTCCGTCCATCCGATGCTCTCCATCTCCGTCAATCTTTTCGTTGGTTGTTTTGTCCAATGCATGGTGGGATGGGGATGGGGATGTTATGTTATAATGTTATATACATAGGTGGATTTTTTCTAGGAGTTAGCTTTCTCCATGGAGAAAGATAACTCCTAGACAAAAAGCACCTAAGTTATATATGTTTATAACATAACATCGTACCTCCCACATCCCCCATCCCATGTTGTGGACAAAAAGACACCGGCGGAAAGACGGAAAGACTTGATGAATTAGTAGCCCTGTGTTATCACATGTCGAATGCTAGAAAAGGACGTGCGGTCTCGGCAGGAAAGTCAAGAAACCCTAACTATTTTCCACATTTTATTTTGTTTGGTCCGCCCTTTTCTTCATTTCATTTTGTAGTTTTTTGGGGAGGGAGGCGTGAGTAGCGAAATGAATTACAGGTGGCCATGAGGGATGCGCGAGCAGATAAATGAGTTATAGGTGGCCATGAGGAGGGACGCGCGAGCAAGGAAATGAGTTACAGGAAGCCATGAGGAGGGAAAGAAAAAGAACGAAGGTGAGCAACAACCAGCCAAATGCATGCGAGCAACAGGTGATGGCGACCGAACGAATGCAAGCTCCAGGTAGGTATATCCACCATTATTTGTGCCATTTCTCTATTTTTTAGGGATTGTGAAGAAGCTAATTGAACTATGAAATGGGTTTTGTTGAATACAAAAAAAAACTATGAAATGGGTTTTTTCTGAAATGCAAATAAAATGTTTTTTTTTGGGGTTTTCGTTGGGAGAAGGAGTATTTATTTGAAATGCAAGGATGTTAATGTGTTTTTTGTGTGAGGGTTTTTTAATTTTTTACTCCTTTCCTGCTGTATTTTGGTTTTCCAATTTTGTCAAATTTTGGAATGCACAAAAACCCCAAAAAATGTGGTCTTAGAAACCAAAAACCGAATTTTGGAATGGACAAAAACCCCAAAAAACATGGCATTAGAAACCATTATTTGCAAATAGCAAAATGAGGTGCCAAGAATGTAATGAAATTGGAAAACAATAGGTATTATGAAACCTACAAGGCACAATGTTATAGATTGTTTTGGAGGGTTGGAAAACACACTGTCCCATTTTAGTTAGTTCGATATGAAGAGTTTTATTTCGTTATGCTACAAGAACAAATGTCATTTTGCTTTGTTTATGTGATTGGAACAAATAAATTGGTCACATTATTTGCATAGTTGGAAAACACATTGTCTCCTCTAAGTTGCAGAGGGTTTTACAACACTATATGGGTTGCTTGTTGCTTAACACCTTATATGGAGACATTGTGTTTTCCAACACTGTAAATAATGTGAGCAGTTATTTGGTTAAATCAGATGAGGAAAGCGAAATGCCATTTTCTACCATTATTTGTGTCATTTTGCTATTTTGTAGGGATTGTGAAGCAGCTGATTGAACTATGAAATGGGTTTTGTTGAATACAACAAAAAAAAACTATGAAATGGGTTTTTTCTTAAATGCAAATAAAATGTTTTTTTTTCGGAGTTTTTGTTGGGAGAAGGGGTATTTATTTTAAATGCAAGGATGTTAATGTGCTTTTTGTGTGAGGTTTTTTTTTTTTTTGTCTTGTTTCCTGCCGTATTCTAGTTTTCCAATTTTGCCGAATTTTGGAATGCACAAAAACCCAATATGGGTTGCTTGTTGCTTAACACCTTATATGGAGACAGTGTGTTTTCCAACACTGTAAATAATGTGAGCATTTATTTGGTTGAATTAGATAAGGAAAGTGAAATGCCATTTCAATCTCATGTTACATACATAGGTGCTTTTTGTCTATGAGTTAGCTTTCTCCTGATTAGAACAAATAAATTGCTTGCATTATTTGCACAGTTGGAAAACACACTGCCTTGCTTCTTGACACCTATGGTTTTGCAACATGGAATGTGACAAAATAGTATGAATGTATTCAAAATCACACCTTCCATTGTTGTGTTTAAATAAAATGCTCATATTATTTGCAGTGTTGGGAAACACACTATCTCCTATCAGTTGTTCCCTCTAATACTGGTATATCATATGAATCGGCCTTTAATACTGGTATAGTATACCATTTCTTTTTGTGTAGGAGTTAGCTTCTCCCCTAATGGTATACTATACCAGTATTAAAGGTTGATTCATATAATATACCAGTATTGGAGAAGCTAACTCCTAGACAAAAAGCACCAATGTATGTAACATGATATCATACCCCCCATCCCCCACCCCACGCGGTGGACAAAAAGACACCGACAAAAAGACAAAAAGTCTTGACAGATCGGTAGCCCCGTGTCGTCACATGTCGGATGCTGGAAAAGGATGTGCGACCTCAGTGAGAAAGTCAAGAAACCCTAACTATTTTCCACATTTTATTTTGTTTTGGTCTGCCATTTTCTTCATTTTGTTTTGCAATTTTTTTGGGGAGGAAGGCATGAGCAGCAAAATGAGTTATAGGTGGCCATGAGGAGGGACGCATGAGCATTGAAATGGATTTATAGGTGGCCAAACCAATGTGGGCATAGAAATGGAGTTGTAGTGTTGGAAAACACACTTGTCTCCTATCGGTTGTTCCCTCTAATATTGGTATATTATATGAATCGGCCTTTAATACTGGTATAGTACACTGTTGCTTTTTGTGTAGGAGTTAGCTTCTCCCCTAATGGCATACTATACCAGTATTAGAGGTTGATTCATATAATAACTAGTATTTAGACAAAAATCACCTATGTATGTAACATGATATCATACCTCCATAGTGGTGTCTAAATGGTTTTGAAACATTAGGTAGGTTGCAGGTTTTGTAAAACACATTGTTTTGCATCCTAGAATTTTCAAAAATAGTATGTATGTATTGAAAAGCTTGGTGTTATTTAGACCGTAGGAGTGTGGTGATACACACTATTTTCTACACAACCAGGAAGGTATTTGGCTTCAGTGCGTAGAGGGTTTTACAACATTTTGTGTGTTGGAGGTTTCGTAAATCATGTTGTCAACTCACCCCCCACTATGTTTTCCAATTTGCAATCATACTGTACATGTATATTTAGATCATATTAAGAAATATAAATGCAAATTTTATTTTGTGTAAGACTTGTTATAAGGTGCCTTTTCATTACATTTGTACCCTCTAAATTACATTTATACCATTTTGTTAAATTCCAGGTTTCAAAACATTGGTTTTTTCCTCCAACTCCTAAATGTGCGCTCCAACCATTAGCTTTGAATGTGCAAACATGAAACACAAAGTGTTTTCCCCTTTCTTTCTCCAAACTAAAAACGCACACGTCATTCTACCTCGAATTCCCGTGCCAAAAACAAATCTTTGAAAATGACAACTCATACTCCAATTGTTTGTACTGTCTAAATTGCATTCATATTGTTCTATAAAATTCCAAGTTGGAAAACACTAGTTTTTCAAAATCTGCAACCCACATAATGTTTTAAAACTCTTTACAAGTAACAACCCAATTGGTTACTCGCCCCTCACCTCAATTTGGTATGTTTTGTGATTGTCTTGAGAGCCTTTTGTGAATTAGATAGTAAGAATTTAATGGGATTGGAAAACAATGAGTTTTAAGAAATTTGCAATCCACACAGTGTTCTAAAACCCCCTAGACGTAACAACCCAATTGGTTAGCTGGAAAATCCGAGTTGATGCACCTATGTACATACAGTTGGTTAGAAACCCCTCACCTCAACTCGCTTGGTCATCTCCCCTGCTTGCAACGCCCCCTTGCTCTCCAATGATTCGCTTTCAACCTGCAGAAGGAGAAAACCTAGAACACAAAGTGTTTTCCAAGAACAATACTTGTTACAATCTAAAATGCATGTCTTAATCATATCAACACCCTTCCCATGTGTAGTGAACAAATAGCTTCTCGCATAAGGCAAAAAAATGCCGGTAGAATTCGATGCGATGGGACACCACCTCGCTTTCCTTGTGATGTTTCCTTCCATCTGTCGGTTTCGTCACTTCTATCATCCATCTGGTGGGCCCTGCACTACACCATCTCTTCATGTTATGTATGATACCATGTATGTCACTATGTATGTTTTCATGCATTTTTGTATGTACGTAGGTGCATTTTGTCAGGAGATTAGTTGTGTTCGTAGAGGGTTTTACAACATTGTGTGGGTTGGAGGTTTCATTAATCATGCACTCACCTTCCATGGTGTTTTCCAACGTGCAATCATTCAGAGTTTTAATGGTTGTTGGAAAACAGTGGGTGTTTATAAAACGTTCCCTTTCATTGCATTCCTATTGCCTAATTAACAAAAGCTTTTCAAGACATTCCTACTCGTGCTCTCAACCGCGTAACTTTGAATGTAGAGAATGAAATAAATGGAAAACCACATTGTGTTTTTTAACCTACAAATTATATTTTGCATTTATTTTTAAATGGTATGACGAAATTGAATTTCAATTCTTTTCTATAAGTAAGAGTTGCTATAAATTGTGAAGGTGAATGAACTTTAGTACATTGTTACTGTCTACAAACTTGAAGGTTTTCATTAGAAGAATGTTGTATATACATACTTGCATGTTGGAAAACAAAATGTATTATGAAACCTACAACCCAAATACTGTTCTCAACTTTGAGAGTGTCTTTTTGATTAGAGAATGCAGATGTTTTGTTTCTAATAAGTTGTTTGCAAAATTTGTCTACCTTTTCACATAGGACTCTCATGTCTCTGTCCAACTGATTCTCTTTTGTGCATTGACATCCTATTCTGCCTTCTTTTCATGTTATGTATGTTTCTATGTATGTTTTTGTGTACGGTTTTATTCGTTTTTGTATGTATATAGGTGTGTTTTGTCGGCAGAGTAGCAGCTATTTTTTGGTCAATCAAGGTGATCGACAAGGCTTTTGTTGACTTGTCAACCTTTGTTCTTGCAATGATCTGTATTTTTTCAGTCATCTGTACAAGTAATGGTTCATTTTACAATATCATTGAATAATGGTTACAATACCGATATGTCATTTAGGTGTTCATTGAGATACACAGGATATAAACAAAAGTCTGATAGTGGTACATGGTATCCTTCTTGTTCTGTTTTTTATGCGCTTATTGTTTATTGTAAGTTATGGCCTCTTTCATATGTTAGGAGAGATGAATTTTTTATATATACGAAATGAACGTTTAATGCTTCACAGTTCCTGCAGAATGACCAAATGGCAGATATAATTGCTGATATATACTACTAGTGTTAGTGATTGGTTAAAAATTGGAAATTAAATTCCCAATGTACAGTTTAATATGTTTGTTTATTATTTGTGCAAGCTGGTATTTTGCACTCACCACAACATATAAATTTTATATTGGTGAAATTTGGAATAAAAATAATTCTTTGTAGCACCAAATGTCTTTAATTTGCAAATTTAATCTATCGCTAACACTTGTCTTCCTTCCAGGTGGCTAATATATTTGAGGAAACAAGATTGAAGAAAAGAAGGGCAAGTGGATTGAGAAGGACGGTTTTGGAGACGTGAAGCTTCTGCACCAAATACAGGTGATTCTAGTTGTCATAGCTTGAATTGCAAGTGTACGGGTCAGTTAAACTTCCAAAATTTATTCTGCATTAAGAAGTTATGATATTTTTATAGATGAAATGCTTACTGTGGTGAATGCAAAGAATTTCCAGTTGATTTGTTTTATTCTGCATAAACAAAAACAACTATGCATTTCATATGAAAAACATACATGCAAACAAATCATTTTATTTTGCCATCAATGAAAACCTTTTTTCTTTAACCAATAGTCATTCAATGCTTTTTAGAAAATGTAGACAAAACACAACTATCTACATAAAAAAACAACATAAACACACCTACAACTCCATTTCAAAGCCCGCGTTGGTTCAGTCACCTCCCGCCTGCAACTCCATTTCAATGCCCGTGTTGTTTTGGTCGCTTGTAACTCCATTTCAATGCTTGCGCATCCCTCCTCATGGTCACCTGTAACTCATTTTGCTGCTCGCGCCTCCCTCCCCAAAAAATTGCAAAACGAAATGAAGAAAATGGTGGACCAAAACAAAATAAAATGTGGAAAATAGTTAGGGTTTCTTGACTTTCCCACCGGGGTCGCACGTCCTTTTCCGGCATCCGACACATGACAACATAGGGCTACCAATCCGTCAAGTATTTTCGTCTTTCTGTCGGTGTCTTTTTTTCCACCGCATGGGATGGGGGATGTGGGGGTACAATATTATGTTATATACATATATAACAAAAGGTGTGTTTTGTCTAGGAGTTAGCTTTCTCCCCGATGGCTTTCTCCAACTCCTAGAGAAAAAGCACCTATGTAAACTAAAAAACGCAAGAAAACATACATAATGACATACATCGTAACATGCATAACATGTAGAGACGACATAGTGCGGGGCCCACCAGATGGATGATAGAAGTGACGGAACCAACAACAGAAGGAAACGTCACGGCTAATATGTATGAAGTATTGTTATTGGAAAACACATTATGTTGTGAGTTTTCTCATTCTGCAGGTTGAAAGCGAAAGGTTGGAGAGCAGTTGGGGGAGATGAAAAACCAATGGAATTGAGGTGAGGGGTTTGTAACCGATTGGGTTGTCACTTGTAAAGGGTTTTAAAACATTGTATGGGTTGCAGATTTTGAAAAACCAATGTTTTGCAACCTAGAATTTTACACAACAGTATGAATATTCATCTCAATTTTTTTTGTTATTTAGACCATAGGAATGCAATGAAAGGCGTCATTTTTTAAAACCAAGTGTTTTCCAACAACGATTAAAACTCTGTATGATTGCAGGTTGGAAAACACAGTGGGATGTGAGAGCATGATTTATGAAACCTTCAACCCACACAATGTTGTAAAACCTTGTATGGACACAACTAATCTCCCGAAAAAACACACACATGTACATACAAAACCACATAAAAATATACATAACATGAAGAGATGGCATTGTGCGGGGCCCGCCAAGGCGGATGATAAAAGTGATGAAATCGGTAGATGGGAGGAAACATCATGGCCAGGAAAGCGAGGAGGTGTCCTCTCGCGTCAAATTGTGCAAACTTTTTTTTCCTTGTGTGAGAAGCTATCCGTTCATTGTGGGAGAGAAGGGCGTTGATGTGATTAAGACATGTGTTTTAGATTGTAATGAGTATTGTTCTTGGAAAACACTCTGTGTTCTGGGTTTTCTCATTCTACAGGGAGTTGCAGGTCGCGGATATATAAGACTATCCAAATTCACCCGAGGGGTGAGTAACCAATTGGGTTGTTACTTGTAAAGGGTTTGAAAATAGTATTTGGGTTGCAGGGTTCATAATACCCAATGTTTTTGAACCTGCAATTACACATAGACAGCATGAATGTAGTGAAAACATTTTGGTTACTTACACTGTGAGAACCCAATTGGTTGGTGACACCTTAGTTGATTTTCGATACTTTCATGTATCCCCCACTGGAAATTATATTGACAGTTTGAATGTTTTCAGTAACCCTTACTTTCAAAAAACATTCCATTTCAATATTGTCATACTTTTGGAACATAAAATGCACATAAGAGTTGCAGGATGGAAAACACACAGGGTTGTGACTCACTTTTGAATTCTTGTTCAATGAGCACTTTCTATTATGCAGACTGTAACAAAACAATGTTTTGAAGTTCACCTTCATATTTTATGACAACCCTTACTTTCAGCAAACATTCCATTTCAATATCTGTTCATATGTCTAGAACACAAAATGCACATAACAGTTGCAGAATGGAAAACACAGAGGGTTGTGACTCACTTCTCAATTCTTGTTCAATGACCACTTTTTGTTATGCAAACTTTGACAATAATCATTTGGTTGTGTGTTTATAATGTGCATTCTATTTATGTTAATATGAAATATACCGGAAGGCAATGCCACCTGAAGTCTTATTGTTTATGGTAGCTTACTTATAAATGAAAGAGAAAGGTTGACATTAAAATTGTTTGAGGTTGACTATTTTTCTCATCATGGATACTTTCAAATGAATAGTCGTATTAAATGCTATTTGTAATAGTAAAAATGATATTTCACTATCTTCATCTAATTGCAAGAAAAAAAAATGCTCACATTATTTGCAGTGTTGGAAAACACACTGTCTCCTGTCAGTTATTTGCTTGTCAAAAGTTTTTGTTTCCTACCCACCAAGAATGTAAGGAAGTCCACCTTAAAATTTTGTTTCTTATGATTCAAAAACTATATGCTTGCTTATAGGAGATGGTGCAATACATTTTGGAACTTTAACTGTCTCGTAACACTTGCAACTTTTTTACATATTGCAGGCAACCATGGATGCATACTTCGAAGAGGAAAGTCGAAGAAAGCAGGAGAAAGGGTAAGATTGAAATCTATTTTTTAATGTGTATTTTGATATTTTGAGTGAATTGGTTCCATGTATTTGAATTTGATGTGACGTTTACATTCCTGGAATTAGAGGGAAAGGATGGACAAGGAAGTGGTGGGCGCGATCAAGTTAGTGTCCATTTGGGACAGGAAAATGTGCCTTGACAGGGCAGCAAGAAGAAAGGGTGCCTGTGGAGGAGATCGTGCACTTTCCCTTTTAAAGTATGCATGTGTGGTTGGTTGTAATATGCGTTGTTCTAGTCACTTTTTGCTCTGATTTTAGAGTGTCTTTGTGATTTCATTTAGGAATTTTCATTTCTGTTACAAATAAGTTGATTTTCATAGTATATTGGAAAACACACTATCCCTGGTTCTTCCAGAGGAATAAAGGTGAAGAAAGGGTAATTTTGAAATCTACTTTTGAACTTGTATTTTCATAATTTGAATGAATTCATTGCATGCATTTGGATTTTATGTGATGTTAACATTCTTCATGTTGCAGGGCAAGGATGAACAAGGAAGTGGTGGGTGTGAAGAAACATTGTTAATGAGATCGAGGCCTGATTTTATTGATTCTTGACACTAGCCTGCTCAAATTCCCAATTTCCTTCAACTTCTATGAAAGAAGCGAAAAAATCGGGCCTTGATTATTAGCGACGTTTCTTGGTCTATTTAATTTTGAATTGTATTTCTCCTCCAGAGGCTCATATAAATGTGTTACGAAAGTTATCTGTGTTTTTAGATAGGACTTTCATCTCTCCCCCTACCGATTCTCTTTCTCTATGCTTAGATCTGAAGTTTCCTTTTCCTTATATCCATATTTTAATTGTTGAGTGTAGTCATTTATATTCATGGGTTTCTTATAGGCTGAAGGTGTTGAAAGTGCAATGGTCGAAGTAGAGGCTTCCCCGAACCCTCGTGTAAGTGGAATCGCCCCATCGTCAGTTCCGAGGACTTAAAGAAGCCTATAAGATTTTATCTGATTGTCTCCTCAATTGCACATAAAAAGGCATTGTAGGAGAGGATGATAGAGGCTAACAATATTCATTTTCTAATTGGTCTTTAATCATGTAATTATTGAACAATTATGGTGTGGAATTACATTATCTTTGATCATGTAATTATTGATCAATTATTTTGTGGAATTATAGTACTTTGGTATGTTTGAAGACTATGGTCTTTTGCCAATAGTGGCATTGTGCAATTGTTAAGTTGTATTGTTAATATTTCCATGAAGGCTCCAATCCCTTTGGGGTTTAGGGGATGAGGTCCCCCGTTTGTGACCTCATCGGTTCATAGCTCTGGGTCAAAAGTGTTTACTCCTTTTAATTTAAAAAAAATGTAAGACAATGTTCTTGCAAATTTCATGTAAAATTTCATTATAAACAATGCCAAATGTCATCAAATAATGGTAGGCAATGCCATCTCAAGTCTTATTATTTATGTCAAACTTACAAATCCATGTAAGCACATGCAACTAGCACTTTCTATTATGCAGATTGTAACAAAACAATGTATTCAAGTTGAGCTTCGTATTTTTTAACAACCCTTACTTCAACAAAACACTCCATTCGAATATCTGTTCATGTATTTCAAACACAAAATGCACATATTAGTTGCACAATGGGAAACACACTGGGTTCTAAAAAGTAGTTGCAAGATGGAAAACACAGTGGCTTGTGACTCACTTCTCATGTCTTGTTCAATGAGCGCTTTCTTTTATGCAAACTGTAACGAAACACTATTTTCAACTTCACCTTCGTATTTTTTAAAAAACCCTTACTTTCAGTAAAACACTCCATTCAAATATCTATTCATATGTTTCGAACACAAAATGCACATATTAGTTGCACGATGGGAAACACACTGGGTTCTGAGAAGTAGTTGAAGGATGGAAAACACAGTGGCTTGTGACTCACTTGTGTCTTGTTCAATGAGCACTTTCTTTTATGCAGACTGTAATGAAACACTATTTTCAACTTCACCTTTGTATTTTTTAAAAAACCCTTAATTTCAGCAAAACACTCCATTCGAATATTTGTTCATATGTTTCGAACACAAAATGCACATATTAGTTGCACACTAGGAAACACACTGGATTTTGAGAAGTAGTTGCAAGATGGAAAACACAGTGGCATTTGACTCACTTCTCGTGTCTTGTTCAATGAGCACTTTCTTTTATACAGACTGTAATGAAACACTGTTTTCAACTTCACCTTCGTATTTTTTAAAAAACCCTTACTTTCAGCAAAACACTCCATTTAAATATTTGTTCATATTTTTTGAACACAAAAAGCACATATTAGTGGCACGATGGGAAACACACTGGGTTCTGAGAAGTAGTTGCAGGATGGAAAACATAGTGGCTTGTGACTCACTTCTCATGTCTTCTTCAATGAGCATTTTCTATTATGCAGACTGTAACGAAACACTATTTTCAACTTCACCTTTGTATTTTTTAAAAAACCCTTACTTTCATCAAAACACTCCATTTGAATATTTGTTCATATGTTTCAAACACAAAATGCACATATTAGTTGCACAATGGGAAACACATTGGGTTCTAAGAAGTAGTTGTAGGATGGAAAACACAGTGGCTTGTGACTCACTTCTCGTGTCTTCTTCAATGAGTGCTTTCTTTTATGCAAACTGTAATGAAACACTGTTTTCAACTTCACCTTCATATTTTTTTAAAAACCCTTACTTTCAACAAAACACTCCATTCAAATATTTGTTCATATGTTTCGAACACAAAACGCACATATTAGTTGCACGATGAAAAACACACTGGGTTCTAAGAAGTAGTTGTAGGATGGAAAACATAGTGGCTTGTGACTCACTTCTTGTGTCTTGTTCAATGAGTGCTTTCTTTTATGCAAACTGTAACGAAACACTGTTTTCAACTTCAAATTCGTATTTTTTAAAAAACCCTTACTTTTAGCAAAACACTCCATTTGAATATTTGTTCATATTTTTTGAACACAAAATGTACATATTAGTTGCATGATGGAAAACACACTGGGTTCTGAGAAGTAGTTGCAGGATGGAAAACATAGTGGCTTGTGACTCACTTCTCGTGTCTTGTTCAATGAGCGCTTTCTTTTATGCATACTATAACGAAACACTATTTTCAACTTCACCTTCGTATTTTTTTAAAAACCCTTAGTTTCAACAAAACACTCCATCGAATATCTGTTCATATGTTTCAAACACAAAATGCACATATTAGTTGCATGATGGAAAACACACTGGGTTCTAAGAAGTAGTTACAGGATGGAAAACACAGTGGCTTGTGACTCACTTCTCCAGTCTTGTTCAAAGGGATAATTGTTACTCCTGTATGTAGATATCCTATTTCAAGTGGGAGTTTTCCTGTTTGTTTCATAGCCACTACCATATTACACAAATTCCCTCCTCCACCAACCTCCAATGCAACTATTGTTGTGGCATCTTAAACTTTTATCAGTTGTGCAACAAGACCTTTCACTTTTGACCTATCAGTTGTGCGACAACACCTTCCATTGCTATCTTTGTTTTATGAAATTCTCATCTTTTAGATTGCAGCTCTCTCTGAATAGCATTAAGGTCCCCTTCTTTTCACTGTGACAACTTCTTCTTGTGTTTTAAATCCTTTTCTAAGTGGTTAATTTTAGTGTTCTGCTCCACTTTGAGCAATGAAAAAAAAGCAATCTGCTCTAAAAACAGTTGGAAAGAAGCATACCAAAGTAAACGAGATAGATAATGTTTTGATTGAAGAGGTTGTTCCTACTCCTAACAAGTGGAGGAAGGAGCATGTGCAATATGTACAAGGGGAAAATGGAAATGCAGAAGGGGATTAACTCTAAAGGTTTTCTATTGCATATGAATTTGTGCAAGCAAATAAAGAGAGAGAGATGATGTTATAAGTGGGGTTGAACAAATGAAGGAAAGCATTCTTGAAGTTAGCAATTGCATGGAACAAATACAATTGGAAATGGATGGTAAGGAAAAGGCAATATCGGATCTTAGTGCAGAAAAAGAGAATTAGTTGGGTGGAGGCACGAAAGTCTTATTTGAAAAGGAAGACAAGTTCCCTAACGAGCTTGCGAAAAGAAACATTTGCATACTTTAATCATAAACACACTACAAAAACAATAGCTAGAAATGTTCAAAGTGGAGCAGAACAAGCGAACACTAAAATTAACCAATTAGAAAAGGAATTAAAACACAAGAAGTTGTCGCGGTGAAAAGAAGAGGACCTTAATTTTGTTCGAAGAGAGCTACAATCTAAAAGACAAGAATTTCATAAAACAAAGACAACAATGGAAGGTGTTGTCGCACAACTGATAGGTCAAAAGTGAAAGGTCTTGTTGCACAACTGATAAAAGTTTAAGATGCCACAACAATAGCTACATTGGAGGTTGGTGGAGGAGGGAATTTGTGTAATGCGGTAGTGGATATGGAACAAATAGGAAAGCTCCCACTTGAAATAGGATATCTACATACAGGAGTAACAATTATCCCTTTAAACAAAATCCAATCCCATACCATTTCCTCCACAACTCAACAATCACGAGCCAAATTGTTGAGCATTGGAAACGCAAGGATGCCACTATCTCTTGTTGCATATGAAGATGGAATTGAACCACCCATGCCATTTGTATTTCCTAGTGCATGAGTTTGCAACAATTCAGATGTTGCGAAGGGGACATTTTTCAGCCATGTGTGTCTTCCATCCTCCATATCACATGTTGTCCATGTCTTTTTTCCTTTCATGTCCTTTTATCTTCCATATCCATGTCATGTCGTTATAACTTGTCATACCTCTTACCATGGGTCCGTGTTATTACTTTGACATGCCATATTTGGAGTCCTCCATAGGTCCTCTATTTCTCCTTTGTATAAGAGTAAACATTTTGGGTTCCCTTGTCATTCGATCCGTCCACCCATACCATTCCATACTTTGATCCATCTATCTTCAACCTCCATATAAGGTGTATCCTTACATGTCCTATCATTTACCCATATCATTGATCCCTATCCATCCATATGTCCTTTGGTTTTCAGCTTGACTAAGGAATAACATTTGTTTATCATTATCATTTAAAATCTTATTTATCATTGTGTTATCATTGTTATGACTAAAACATTTAAACAAACCATAAACTCTTTAACATAAAACGTTCAGCTTTACTGAGTCACAACCCGTTGTGTTTTCCATCCTACAACTGTTTTGTGCACTGGTCCTTATCATATGCATTGGCATTTGCATTTTTTCATTATCATGATCTTGCATATTTATCATTTTCATACTGCATGCATGATAGCTTGTGCTTTATCTTAACTCTTGTCTCTTGTCTCCATCAATATCATTATCTTTTTATATCTTTTCTTTTGTTGTCACATTCTGAGGAAGCTTGAGGATCTCTACACCTTGTTGTGTACGAAGGAGAGTAAGGAATGGGGCATGAATTTTTCTTATGTGTATGTATCGATTCAGTCTGCCCTATGATGATTACAAAAAGCATAACCAATAACAAAGGGGGAATCGTTCCACTCTATGATAAAAGAAATGATCACTTCATATCCTTTCCATTCCATTCATTTCCATATCCTTTCCTCCCATATCGAAAACATTTCATAAACCATTTATATGCTTTCCTTGCATCACATCAATGCATTGCATTCCTTTCTTCTTTGGATCCACCTAGGTCATTCATATTTCTATATCTTGCATTTCATTTTCTACCTACAACTCAAAAATGATGAATCAATAGCATTTCCATTCCATTCATTTGCATATCCAGCCTTCCATATCCTTTCCACCCATATCGAATACTTTTCATAAGCCATTTATATGCCTTGCGTGCATCTAATCAATGTGTCACATTCCTTTCTTTGTTGCACTCACCTAGGTCATTCATATTTGTAAATCTTGCATATATTTATCTATGTACAATTGAAACATACCTTCTTGTATCATAACAATATTCACACCATGCCATACAAAGAACAATATGAAGGAAATATCAAGGTTATGCAATCAAAGACTGAGGGCTTCAAAGATAAATATCATAACATAAAGCTGTATTGAAGGGTTTTTTTTTAAAAGTCTTTTGTAAGACCTATTTTATGGAGAGCCATAGGTGTCACCAGTTCCTCTCTCTTAGTCTTAAGGAATTTTTTTTCTTGCTTAAGTTTTTGAGTTTCCTTTTGTTTTGGTTGTCGGTTCTTGAGAAGAAAGTAAATCTTGTTGTTATCTTTCATATTATTTGTTATTCTTCGATGTAAATCCATGAAACCCTCTTTGGACCCTTCTTATGAGTACTTGACTTGGCTGTGATTGGTTTCTTCTAATCAAGTTCTTTAAACAAGTAATGATATAGCTTAAAGATTTACATAATAGTTGCATCATGGAAAACATAGTGGGTTGTTGCTGACTTCTTATTTTTCTGCAGTGTAAGAAAAGAATGTTTTGAAGTTCACCTTCTTGTTTTATGACAACCCTTAGTTTCAACAAAATAGTCCATTTCAATATCTATTCATATGTTTGGAACATAAAATTTACATAACAATTGCATCATGGAAAATATAGGGGGTTGTCGCTAACTTCTTATTTTTCTGCAGAGTGTAAGAAAATAATGTTTTGAAGTTCACCTTCTTGTTTTATGACAACCCTTAGTTTCGGCAAAAAAGTCCATTTCAATATTTGTTCATATGTTTGGAACAAAAAATTTACATAACAGTTGCATCATGGAAAACACAGTGGGTTGTGACTCACTTCTTATTTTTCTGCAGACTGTAAGAAAAGAATGTTTTGAAGTTCACCTTCTTGTTTTGTGACAACCCTTAGTTTCAGCAAAATAGTCCATTTCAATATCTGTTCATATGTTTCGAACACAAAATTTACAAAATAGTTGCATTGTGGAAAAAACAGTGGGTTGTGGCTCACTTCATATTTTTTTGCAGACTATAAGAAAAGAATGTTTTGAAGTTCACCTTCTTGTTTTATGACAACCCTTAGTTTTAGCAAAACAATCCATTTACAAAATTGTCTTATCAACATTTTATCAAATTTGCAACATTTCTCCTAATAACTACATAATGACTCAAAACCACAAAAAACATTATAAAAGGTCCTCACATGACCTTATTCAACATTATTACGACTCTATCTACCTATCTAGACTCTTTTCATTAAATTGAGCAACAAGGTGCTCTGCACCAAGATTGCAGCTCTCTCTGAACAACATTAAGGTCCTCTTCTTTTCATCGTGACAACTTCTTCTTGTGTTTTAATTCCTTTTCTAAGTGGTTAATTACTATATTTCAATATGGACATTTCAAGGTGAAGAACATCAGACATATACAATGCAATATCACAGGTGCACTTAACAAGGTATGAACAAGCAAGAACTTTTCAGTAGATAAAGGTCATGAACATTGAACCAGTAGTAGGACAATCACCACAACATTTAAGTAAACCTATGGTCAACACTCTCTTTTCCATTATCATTTTCCCAATTTCATCCATGAAGAACTTCGTCAACCTATAGATCCTACTGTTAGCCATAACTTTGATCCATGATTTCCATTTCTTTCATCAATGAATTTCATATCTTTGATCCATGAAGAACTTCATCAACCTGTGCATCCATGAATTCTATATCTTTGATTGGCTATTTCGAGCTTGACGACCTTCATCAAGAATGAGGAGGCTTGGGTTGTGTATAAGTAGGTTTCCAATATGCTTAGCCTCTTGAGGAAGGCTCAAATTTGTGTCACAAGCTAGGCATAGAAAAATATTGTAGCCAATAACAAGCACACTTTTTCTTCTATGCCAGTTAGGAAGGATCACGAAACACCTCAAATTTTTCAATTTTTTTTTCCCATGATCTGGTTGCTCTTAGATAATTTTATAATCTTGTCATATTCATAGTTGGAATGAATTTCATTCGCAAAGGTCATTGATCTGTTTAGCATGTAAATTGGAATGTCAATACTCCACTTCTTGAACTCTCTTTCCCAAGGGAAAAGCATGTTTTTTGGAGCAATAATCAAAGGCCTTCTTAAGCACTTACAAAAATCTTATAAGCAGGCCTTTGATATTGCTCCAATAAACATGCTTTTCCCTTGGGAAAGAGAGTTCAAGAAGTGGAGTATTGACATTCCAGTTTACATGCTAAACATATCAATGACCTTTTCGAATGAAATTTATTCCAACTATGAATATGAAGAGATTATAAAAATGGCTAAGAGCAACCAGATCATGGGAAAAAGTTGAAAAATTTGAGGCGTTTGGTGATGCTTTGTGAGTGGCATAGAAGAAAAAGTGTGCTTGTTATTGGCTACAATCTTTTTGTATACCTAAATTGTGAGACAAATCTGAGACTTCCTGAAGAGGCAAAGCATATTGGAAACCTACTTTTACAGAGCCCAAGCCTCCTCGTTCTTGATCAAGGTCATCAAGGTCAAAATAGCCAATCAAAGAAATGAAATTCATGCAAAAAAGGTTAATTGAAAACTGCACATTATAGTGTGAAGAACTCTTTTCCACAATAACTTCAAAAAGCTTTTCACCACATGTTAATTGGTAAGGCCGAATTTTGTTAATTGTTGCTTGGGTAATAAAAAACTGAAAGCTATCCTCGACACCTACTTAAGTTATGGCTAACAATAGGATCTACACATTGAGGAAATTCTTCATGGATGAAATTGGGATTAAAATTGATAATGGAAAAGAGAGTGTTGACCATAGGTTTACTTCAATGTTGTGGTGACTGTCCTGCTATTGGTTCAACATTCATGACCTTTATCTACTGAAAAGTTCTTGCTCATTCATACCTTGTTAATTGTACCTGTGATATTGCATTGCATATGTTTGATGTTCTTCACCTTGAAATTTCCATACTGAAATACAATAATAAATAGTAATAAAGTAATTAGAGTAATACAAAATACTTCCAATAAACACCAATCAAGAGTAATACAAAATACTTTACAACACCCCGTGTTTTACAATTGTGAGTGGGTTGATGTTTTTACAACACTGTGTGTTTTACAATCTGTAGTTTTACAAAACAGTAGTCAAAAATTAAACAATAATAAATAGTAATAAAGAGTGATAAAAAATACTGTAATAAACACTAATAAACAACAATACAAAATCTCATTCATTCAACTGCAGTGTTTCAAAAGAGTAATACAAAATCAAATTCAAAGTTTTAGTTTCCATTTTTCATTTAACAAGTCTTTCGACATCCTAATCAGATTCACTCTTTACATTTTTTGTCTTTACTTTTGTGCCCTCATTGGAATAGCAGGGGCATCCTATGCCAAGCCACTAAATAACCCTTTCATCATTTGATAGAATTGGTGCAGGGTGGTCAAGCAGTGCGCGTAGGGCAAGATACATATCTCGTATGTCATCTTCTATGTGTGGCTCAACAACATGACCATGCAATCACATTGCTTGGTCGAAAAAATGATCACCCTGATGTTGTATGGCATTGCTAAATGTTTGTTGTAGACACCTCATATCTGAGGATGATTGAGGCAATGAATGTGGGAAGATGCCACCAATGAGGTAGACACCCTAATCAACATCATATATTTTCAATGCTTCCTCAAGATGAATGTGATTGACCACATGTCTCCAACACATACTTTGCACACAAAATATGAACTTGAATACGGTTTTTCAGAAAGTCCATGCGGTTTGACATGAAACTGCATGCCACATCAGCCTCATAATATGGGAGTACATGTTCAGTGGGCTCAGGAAATCTATTGATCTTGCAAATGGCATCCTCCACTGTATGACAATTGAATTTGAAGGCATGATGTAGCCTCTTTGTACTGAAGGGACTACCATTGTCGTGGGGAAGTTTCCCAATGTGAATTCTTGAGTTCAACATTTTTTATTGTGCTGTCAAAAAATAAAGGAAAACAAGTTAGTAACAAATAGTGCTGCAAGCATCTAGAAAACAACTGATATTTACTTCCAACTATTGATTCATCGACTACTTCAAAACATAAATAAACATCGCAAAAATTTATGAAAAGAAAAGCTCTTAGTTAGATGAATACTGTTTGTAAAACTACATATTGGAAAACATAGGGTGTTACAAAAATACTACAACCCACTAACTCTTGAAATGTATTCCTTTTTGGACTGTGATATACTTTTGAAACTCATCCATAAACACGAAAAATTCATTACCACATGTTTGTCGCTTTATCATTTGAAAGTATTCAATACATTCAAAACTCTATCCCTTAGTAGGTTGGAAAACACAGTGTGGGATGTCAAAATGCATTGAATATTTGCAGGTTGGAAAACATAGTGTGGGATGTCAGTACATGCTTTTATGAATCTCCCACTTGAAATAGGACATGTACATAAATGAGTAATGAGAGTAACAATTATCCCTTTCAATAAATCCAAGTCCATACCATTTCCTCCTATGCCATTTGTATTTCCTAGTGCATGAGTTTGTAGCAATTCAGATGCTACAAAGGGGACGTTTTTCAGTGAGTGCTCTTCCTATTGGCCGGAGTGAATGGCGAGGAGGTGAATGGTATGTGCTTGGATTTTTTTCAAAGGGATAATCATTACTCATGTATGTACATGTCCTATTTCAAGTGGGAGATTCATAAAAGTATGTACTGACATCCCACACAGTGTTTTCCAACCTGCAAATATTCAATGCATTTTGATTTACAATCATATCACGATTTTGAAACTCACATTTTAGTCCACCAAAGAGTTGTAATAAATTTTTTAGGTGAGTTTCATGAAATTCTCAATGTCTAAAAAACACAAGAGTTTCATTGCAACCATACTGTCTATGTATAATTACAAGTTGGAAAACACTGTGTGATATACAACGTACAACCCACTGTGTTTTCAATAGGGTTAAAATGTATAAAGTCTGTTATTGCCTTCGAACCCTACATACAATGTTGGGTATCGACTCAAAGCTGAGTTCTTTTCATTTTGTTTAGTTTTTATTATCTTAGATCTGTAACTTAATCCATGTTGGCATTGTGGTTAGTTATTGTCAAGCTCTGTTCATATGATTACAATTGTTGGTTTGCATTATGTCAAGTGTTAGTTGTTCCTGTCATGGTTTAGTTTTCTTTATCATTTGGGAACACAAGTTATACTTTCAAATATCTTTATGATATACTGTTATGTTAGGACAACAGGCATTTTTTCAAGGAAGCATTGATTAAAATTTGTTAAAAACATTTCAGTTTTGTAACTGCTACCCCTTAATGGACATTTAGAGAAGAAAGTTATTTTCAGTTTGAAAAGATACTCTAGTTCAGTAATCCATAACATTATATATATATATATCCTTACATGTATTCTTTCGAAAAGATGGTGAGCAGAAAAGAAGTATTATTCTTAGTATAGAAATGGCATTTCATTGATTCATATTTGAAAGTTATTTGGATAGCACATTCAGTGCTTTGTGAAATAATCAATTATGTTGTACTTAAACTTCTGCATCTAAATCTTGAGTGATGCAAGATCAGAAGATGTTGTAAAAGAAACATAAGTGATACTTTGTGTATCATTAAAACATTGATTGAAAATGTTGATATATAGCCAACGAAGCATTGTAAACAACAAGTTATGAGATTAAGCCAACGAGGCAATTTTTGAGTAGTTTTTCTACCCCAATAGGGTTTTCCACTCAAGACAAATATGGTGTTATAGTCTCATTCATGTTTTATGGTTGTGAAGGTTTTTGAATTGCTTTAATATTACTTATCTCAGTGTAATGATTGCATTCAATTCATGAATATGTTAATCATTGAAATATAAAGAGCATATATTGTTCAGATTCATTAAAGGCAAAAATTTATCTAAGAAACTGACTAAAATACTACTTTCGTATTAATGAAGTTTGTTAAGTTGGTTTTAAATGAATTTCCTCATGTTATCATATTTGTTTCGTTATTTTTGTCTAATTTATTAATTTTACTGATATTTTAATGAGTAGGTGCTATGTAATGACAATCCATATTGCAGCAGTTGCAATATCGATTGTCATGGCATTCCATCACCACAAGGCCATATTTCTTTGAGGCATTTTATGAAACAATTCACTATGCTAGCACAATTTTCATTCATGTCTAAGAACAAAATCTACCAAACAATTCATTGCCTTGCTTCTATGGCTAAAAGCCTAAAATAGGTTCTTTTAAACAAGCTACACATGCTTGCAAAAAATCTATCAAAGCATAATAGTAAATATGGATTCTCATGGCTTCGAACACAATGGCTAAATAGTAAATATCAATTTTTGAAAAAATGTATCCAAGCATAATTGAAAATATGGATTGTCATTGTATTCCACCACCATCATCTTCGAATGCCATGACAAGCCATAAACAAACAATAGAAACAGTTCATTGCCTACTCTATGGCTTGTAATGGAATTCCAATAACCATGGTATTGTAATGCCATGACAATCCATATTTACTATTATGCTTTCATACTAAACACCAGATGTTTTCCAACAAGCATATACATGCACAATAGGATTCCAAGTTGGAAAACACAGTGTGAGGTGACTATATGTCTGCGAAAACACAATGGGAACCCATAGATAAGAAATCATACACATAAATAGTTCATTGCCTTGTCTATGGCTTGTCATGGCATTCCAATCACCATGGTGTTGCAATGCCATAACAATCCATATTTACTATCATGCTTTGATAGTAAACACCTGATGTTTTCCAACAAGCATATACATGCACAATACGATTGGAAGTTGGAAAACACTGTGTGAGGTGAGTTTATGTCTTCCAAAACACAATGGCAACCCATAGAAAAGCAATCATACACAAAAACAGTTCATTGCCTTGTCTATGTAAATCGACCTTTATATAGTATTGTCCACCTTATGTTGAAGAGTATGCAATCAACCAATCAAGTTGACTAAGATCCGTTCATATCATCTATCATTGTCCTAATGCAATGCAAATCCATCGTAAATTGAAAAAGTTATAGTGTACGAAGTAGCAAATTTGACCTCCCAGGACCTGAAATAATACCCTTATGATACTAGTCACAAAAAAATTCATTAACTTTGTGTTATGCCTTAGGTTGGAGATGTCATACACTAAGCCTCCATGATTCTTGTTCAAAATTGCAAGTTGGCTTAGATTGAACCTGGTTAGATAATTCTTTGTTGTATTGAGGGATGTTTGAACAAATCCTATTATCGATGCTTTAAGGACATACATCATATTGTGAACCACATGGCTGATCAATTGGATATCAAAGCCGATACGAGAACCTACATAGTTGAACGCTTCAATTGGTTACTGTTCAATTGGGACTGTTTCAGTTTACAGTTTTCTCTTGCTTCAGTCCCATTTGGTATGTGACAGATTTATTGTTCTTTCTATTTTCATTTTTCCCTTCTTTGGAGGGCTAATATGTATCTTAATTAGATGGATGCTATCTAGTTGTACTAGTTATGGCTATTATTTGAGAATAGCCATGGTTCTTTGTATTTTTCTCAACAACTTTAATTCAATAAAAAAATAAAAAACTATGTTATGCACTTGTTCAAATAGACAACTTTCGCCAACGAAAATTATGTAACTTTAGAATCAAACATACAGAATTAAAAACATAGTAATATGTATTATGACAATTCTACAACATAAATCCATTAAGTTAGTACAACAACAGCCCAAACCTGATATCAAGTTGACCTTCCATCAGACAATTTCATAAGAAGTTATATCCTCAATCATAACCACAATTATACTCTACATCGCTGTTGTACCATCCATATCACAATAAACTCATTTCTATGCCAAAAGATAAAACAAGGTTATCATATATGACAGACAAATGGAACTTATATTTTAGGGATTTCTTCTGTCAGGCTGTGGAAAGCTACTTTTCCTGGCATGTAAAACATGGCCATATTTGGGAATCAGTAGCATGTAGCAGTATAAAATAGTCAATATTTATTCTAGTGTATACCCTCGTGCATGGACATATTGGATATGTGTATTAAGTTGAAGATTAGAAATACCTATAGATTAACCTAGTGTGAGCTTAGTATGCCTTTAAAATAAAACTCCATATCGATACAACAAAGCAAGTATATTATAAGCTCTGATGTCAAACTTGCATATTTGTATTCCCGATTTACAAATTTCTTCTGGTAGTTGAAACATGAAATATGCAACAAATGGTGCGTTCTTTGGAAAAAGAGAGGGAAGAAAATTATTTAAATTAGTTTATAAATGCACCTGAGACTAGTTCCTGTGATCATTTTGCATACATGGCACAGAGAGGAAATAACAATATCAAGAGAAAACAATGTAAACTAACCCCATAAAACGACATATTTATTTCAAAAGACTAATCGTTTCATTCTAATGCAAGAAATGAATCGAAATACTAAAGACAATCTTTGAATCTTACCTAGGAGGATATGGGTTGCTTCCCAATCCTCAGCCCATAAAGTTCCTGAGTTATCACAAAAAGCTAATACTAATACTAATCTTGTCATTCTAATGCAAGCAATAAAACAAACAATGAAAATGGTCTCTCTATCTTACCTGATCACTATGGGTTACCTTGCAATCTGCAGCCCCCAAAAAAGAATAAAAATGAAATAGAAGAAAAACATTCAAGTGCACAATAGATAATACACTTCTAACAATGATTATGGTATGATGCATGGAAGCTTATACAGCACAATGTGCAATGGATTCTCGTTGTTAGCTTTAATGAAACCATAGACCATAAAATATCTACAACACTCTAAAGTAAATGGTAAAATACATATAAGATAATGGATAGTGTGATTCCAAGTTGGAAAACACAGTGTGAGGTGAGTATATGTTTTCCAAAACACAATGACATGCCCTATATAAGCAATCATACATAGAAACAGTTCACAAGAAATCTCATTCCAATCACCATGGTGTTCGAATGCCATAACATTCCAAATCTACTAATATGCTTTGATAGAAAACACACAATGATTTCCAACAACCATTTACATGCATAGTGATTGGAAGTTGGAAAACATAGTGTGAGGTGACTATATGTCTCCCAAAACACAATGGCATGCCATATATAAGCAATCATACATACAAATAGTTCATTGCCTTGTCTATGGCTTGTCATGTCATCCCAATCACCATGGTGTTGTAATGCCATCACAATCCAAATCTACTATTATGCTTTCATAGAAAACACATGATGTTTTCCAACAACCATATACATGCATAGTGTGATTGCAAGTTGGAAAACATAGTGTGAGGTGAGTATATGTTTGCCAAAACACAATGGCAAGCCATACATAAGCAATCATACTTACAAACAGTTCATTGCCTTGTCTATGACTTGTCACCACATTTCTTTCAGGCAATTTTCAAACTGTTCAGTACCTTGTCTCTGTTATTGCTTACTATTTTGTTTACTAATATGCTTTCATAGACAAGGCAGTGAATTGTTTGAAAAAATGCCTCAAACAAATGTGGCCTCTTGGAATGCCATGACAAACAAATACAACTTGCAGTTGCAATTATCACTCCGATATGAATGAAATGGAAAACACAGGGTGTTTATAAAAATGCAACCCACATCACAACATACCCAAACCCTCGTGGGTGTTTATAAAATAGTGCCTTTCATTACATTCCTAAGGTCTAAATAACAAAAGCTTGTAAAGACATTCATTTTGTTTTCTAAAATTCTAAGATGCAAAACACTGGGTTTTACAAAACCCTAAACCCACTTAAAGTTTGAACATAATTTACAAACAAAAACCCTCATTACATTTTAAACCCCTTTACAACTAACAACCCAAATCATTACAAACCCCTCAACTCACTTTTTGCAGTCTCCACTTGCTCTGCAACCTTTCACTTGCAACTCAATGGGTGTTTTAATAACAAAAGCTTTTAACAACAACACAACTTTAAATCCACATTTCATTACATTCCCATAGTTTTAACAACACATCAAACAATACAAAAACGCATGAAACAATACATAAAAACCTTCAACATTGCATACAGTTGGTTAGAAACACCTCACCTCAAGTCGTTTGGTCCTCTCCCCTGCCTGCGTTGTGCCCTTGCTCTCCAACGTTTCGATTTCACCTTGTAAAATGAGAATACCCGAAGCACAATGGGTTTTCCAAGTGAACAGTACCCAACAATTTAAACCGCAACACTGCTTGTCCGCACCGCCCTTCCCGCGCTAACGGTTACCTTCTCACACAAAGCAAAAAAACGACGACGTATTATCGGCTACGAACACCTCCTCGCTTCTTGTGCCCTTTCCTTTCATTGTCGTTTCCATCACTTCTATCATCCGTCTGGCGGGCCCTGCGTAGTGCCGTCTCTTCATGTTATATATGATACCATGTATGTCGTTATGCATGTTTTCATATGTTTTTGTATGTACATAGGTGCTTTTTGTCTAGGAGTTAGCCGGCTCCATTTAAAATAATTGTAATAAAATTAATAAAATATTAATCAAACCAACTTATCAATGCCTAGTAACGTACCCTTGCATTTTGTGGTACGATTGCTAGTTTTAGCAGGAGGAGAGCGGGGCCGACCAGGCAAGGAATGGATCCAACATAGACGAGAAAATGAGGAGAGAATGATCTTATTTTTCACACTGATATAAAAGCAGAGAGGGGAGAGAAATAGGTAATCTGGATATTTGACATAGCTGACCACTCTGTATATTAGAGAATATTGTGCTACAGGTATGACTTCCGTTTTTTTAATATATTTGAAATACTTGCCCTCTCTCTTTGCCCTATAGATGCCCATTTTCATATTTCTGTGTGCCATATAAGCCAGGTTGAGATTCACTGATGTCTTTCTCAAGCGTGCGTTGGTTTTTTTGTTGCTTTCTATTTTGTCGTGTTTGGTGCTGATCGTGGTTTATTTTTTCTGGAAATTTCTGTTACATTAGGGGAAATTCAGGATTGTTTATTAGGATGTTTGCCAATAAAAAAAAATGCACATTTTGTTTATAATCGAGCAGGGCATGGTTTTGACCTTAAACAAATTTGAGCTTGAGGATTTCGATGAATGGAAGACGAAGGAGAGAGATTGGGGGCTGAAGGGTGGCGCAGTTTTGAGCACCCAGAATTTAAACTGGTTTATATAATTGCAGAGAGGGATGCAGCTCTCCTTGAGAGGAACGCAGCATTGGCAGAGAAAAAAGCTGCCTGTAGCGAGCGAGATGCTGCTATTTTGCAGAGAGATCTTGCTTTTGCTGAAAGGAACTCTGCCATTATGGAGCGTGATGCTGCAATGGATAAACTTGAATATGCAAAAAAGGGCATTTGAGTGGGATAACAGATGTGAGTGCTAAGTTCCTGCAGGTATTAGCTCACAATTCAGCCTATTCATCAAGGGATGTCCACCAAAATTTTCACCCACTTTTACCGAATTCAACTGCTCTTGTCTTGGAGGAACCCCAGAAGCAGATCAAGAATAAAGACGAACGGAAACACGATACACCCAGGAGGAAATTGGGTACCTCTACAAGCCAGGCTCCTAGACCAGTGAAGCGAAGGAAACAAGCAACTGGGTGCGAGGGCGATGATTCAAAATCGCCTCTTGCAGTTGCCAAACATGAGTGGAAGGGGCATGATGATGATGATATTGATGATGATGACGAGTTCATTGATACTTCTGGCATGGTTATTCCAGCTTGCTCTTGCACAGGAGTCCTTCATCAATGTTACAGATGGGGTAATGGTGGCAGTCTGCTTGTTGCACGAACAATGGATCCATGTACCCTCTGCCTATGAATCCCAAGAAAAAGGGGGCCCGTGTTCCTGGGAGAAAAATGAGTGGAGGTGCTTTCAGGAAACTGTTGAGGACGCTGAGTTCTGAAGGCCATAATTTGTCTCAGCCGATTGACTTGAAGAATCATTGGGCTAGGCATGGTACTAATCGATATGTGACATTCAGGTAGACCGGCATTGTTTATGAGCTCCTTTGTATTTCTCTTATCTTGTGTATTTTACGTGGGAAAGTGGTTTTGAAAAC
The DNA here is from genome assembly GCA_007258455.2 of Sequoia sempervirens. Classification (NCBI taxonomy): domain Eukaryota; kingdom Viridiplantae; phylum Streptophyta; class Pinopsida; order Cupressales; family Cupressaceae; genus Sequoia; species Sequoia sempervirens. Next base: position 242,204,445 of record VDFB02256132.1, on the reverse strand, counting down.
TAGAGAACATCAGATACTTGGTTTAGGTTTTAGGTTTCACAAAAGGTTGACAACACAGGAATTTTGCATGTATGGAGTTGGTTAGAGATTCCTCCTCTGTTTTCTGTTATGTTCTAACCCTTTCTAACTGTTACTATTCTTGGCCTTTTTTCGGCATGTAAAATGGGCCACTGTCTCGTTACAAATGTGCATAAATTGCATTACATGCATTCTCATTCAGTCTGTGAGGGTATGTCTAGTGGTTATAATCACGTGGGTCAGCGTTTCTAAATGTTTTAGACATTGGATTATGGCATACGTTAAAGACTTTTTTCTTCTATCTACAAGTACAGAGTTATGAGTAGCATTCTTGCCATTTTTGGGTGTCTTTACTCCATAGCAAGTCTCTAGAAAATCTGCAGGGTCGGGTGTGAACGAATAAGAATGCAAGTGAGTACCTTGAGGACCATATCCACAAGTACAAAGTTAAGGTTTCCAGTTTTTGGCCTTTTTTTGTCACTTATACCATTTCAATCGACTATCAATACTTAAAATAATTGTACATTATACAACTATAGAGCTCTTGAATTTGATGCCTAGTTTATGTTCATTTATACTGTAACATCAACATCCTTGCCATTGATCATGCATGATTTGGTTCTTCTTTCAATATGAATCCTTTATCTTTTGTGAGTATTCTATTGACAGTTTGTCGTTATCTGAACACAAACATTTTGTCACCATTCCCACATCCTCACTCCCCCCACCTACCTTACCGAGTAATGATTTTCAGTTTCCTTTCATAATGTTTTCTCTTGAGGTGAACCGGTCTTTCTATATGCCACTCTATTTACTTACTTCAGAGATGCCAACACCATACCTAGAAGAACAACTTTACATGACTTAGCACAGTGTAATAACCACCCCTTGGCTACTGCAATTTTTTTTTTTGCAACATTACAATTACCCAGAAAAAAAGTAGTACAACTACAGCTCTATTACAGCAGCCTGAATAATATGAGGAAGAATTCTTTGTAACTCAATTATATAGTCCAGCTATACAGCAAAATTAAATTTAATCTCTTCACAGTAAAGCAGCAGGCTAAGTGAGACAATAAGATCAGGCCTACTTGTAAATCTTTCTATTTTTTTTTTCCATTTTTGACCAAAGAACCATACAATTCAGTCCTCCTTGCAGTAATAAAATCCTTAAGGATATAACTAGTGTGCCAGATTAACATTCACAACCAGGTTCTGATCGTCTAAAATAAATATCAATAATTACAGAATCATACCTTTTTGCTGTTTACCTGAAGCCGAGCTGGTTCTTTAGCCATTTGCATTGTTGATAGTTCAGGCTACGGTGCATTGTGATCCCAACCACATGGATAAGAGTCCATATCCACCCCATCCATGTGGATTCTGTGATCCATTGAGAGAGAGGGTATCAAACGCCAATCATTCAGTAAACAAGGTAGCTCCACTAACATCTGCCCCTTAGTAAGGTATTCATCAGTATTAGTATGGAACACAAAAACGCAAGAAAGGGTGTGTGCTAAGGTGGCACATTTCTTACTTATTCAGCTTTTGATATTTCTTCTCCCCTTCAATCCATAGGACTGCTAAGAAGTAGAAAATGGCTTCCATTTCCTGCATGCCTCTAGCTCTATGGGGTGCATGCTACTAGCAAAAGTCATCCAAACCTCGCGAGTAGCTCCTAGCATCCATCAACCTCATGCCTAGGTGTTAGCTAATTAACTCTAGGATACATCATTCTACCTACATAGCACGCTCCCTTGACTGCTGTCAAGCTGGAGTAGTAATAAGCTTATTTTAGGCGAGTCATAGGATTTACCAAAGTCATAGGGTTTGCCGAATTTCATATATGAAATTTGAAATCCAGCAAACTTCAAAGAAATCTTAAAAATTTGTTCATGTTTGCCCTAATATTTGTATGGTAAGGGCTTATCATTCTTTTCTGCAGTTTGTGGTGTTAGTAGGTAGTGATGGTTTGATGAGGATGACTAATGGGTTTTTAACATGTTTCTGTTGGGTTTCCTTGAATCTGCACAATGGAAGTTCGAAATCTTATGTTGTAGGCGCTGCAGGTGACAAACGTAGGCTGCCACACTTTTAATATTGAGTGGTCTTTGACGAACCTGACAATCATATACTATATAGCCACAATGGGTAGCAGATCGGATCTCCCATACATGTATTGACCGAACAATTGAATTGACTCTATTTGGAAGATACCACCCAGTGCAATAAGAAGAGAAAGGGTTATCAAGCCTCCTACCTAGAGTAGAGGGGATCAGACAAGAGAGATATTTTGAAAAACTCCTCTGGAATGTGGGTTGGGGTTGTAGCAGTAGGCTCTTGTGCAACTCTGCCACGAATTGAGGGAGGATGGAATAATGGGAGGGTGATGAGGGGCAGCCGTGAAACCTAAGATGGGGAATTGCTACTTCGCGATCTCATATATTGAATGTTCAATAGAAGAAAAGAGATTTTAATTTTTAGGTTTTTTTTTTTTTAAATAAAATTTAATATCTTTATATTTTTCTTGTTAAACAATGTTGATTTGTTTTTTAATTTTGTTTTGTATTCAACATATTAAAATTTAATATTTTAGAATATTTAATTAGATTTTTAATTATAATATATTTATTATTTATATATTAATAATATTTACATTAAATTTTTAAACATATTTATATTATAATGTAGTCAAATTTAACTTAACATTGTTTTATTTTTATGGGTTTATTACTTATATATTTATATTTAAAAACAAATCAAATTTATATAAGGCAAATTTAATCATGATTTTTTTTTTCAATTTTTTCAATTTTTCCTCTTGCTAAAATTCATCTGAATTTTATTGTTGCTGAATATAAACACAAAATTGAAACTTGTGACATAGGGATTTATTGTTTGGGGATCAACTCGGATAGAGAGGAGCAAGTTACATCTTAAGGGGTATCCAACTCTCTACCTAAGCCCTTGTAGAGTCCTTTACTCCAACTGTTGTATGTTGTCAAAAGTTGGCTCTTGTATCCAAATTGGTTTGACATGTGGGAAAAACTCTCTTACAATGAGATATGCAAACCAAAGTCCTATGGCTTGTTCCATCTAGGGCTGTCCTATTACTTGCTAGGACTAGTTTTAAGGAGGAGACATGAATGAATGAATGAATAATTTTAACATTCACGAGGCTAAAAATAGCCTATGGGACAGCCAGCCTTGTCATTCTAGTCTTTTGCATTTCAATCCTTTTCCTATTCAAGGAGATGATGAGCATCCCCATCTTCTCAATAGTCTCCTTCTTGAGTAAACTGTACCAAGAAGCAGCTGTCATTATATTGGTATGTTTGTCCCTGATGTCCTTGAAGGCATCACACTCCATAATAAAGTGTTTTTTTTATTCTACTACCCTGGTAGTGCAAAAAATACACACCCTTTCTTCCCATGCTTCTTTAGATCTCTTCCATTGCCTTGTTTCACATTGGAGTTGATGAGAGTTGGTTCTTGATTAAGCAATAAGAATCTTGGCTCTCAATGAAATTTTAGCTGCTATGTACACCTTTTGTTGATGATCATACATGAGGTTGAACTCCTCAAGATAATATTTCTTCTTTCTCCCTAGCACTTTACCCCATATACATGTGCGAAACTTATCCAAAACAAAAGCTTTTATCTCTTTTTATTCATAGGGAAAGCACTCAAGTATATATTCCATTTGTTCATCCATTTGTTGTTTTGCTTCATCCAAGTCTTCTTTTTTTTGCTCATGGTGTCATTGAAAAAACCTTAGACCATCTACTTACTTCCATTTGTTCAATTCTTTTTAAATATCTTATGAGGCTAGCAATTGCTTCAATAGGAGCTTCCCCTTTTTCACTCAGCATAATCTCATAAGACACTGAACCATTCTACTCCGCATAATAGTCATAAACATCTTTGTGCCCTCCCTCTAGGATGGTACACAAACTTGCGAAAAGAATCCCCCATAGACCCTGGTAGGGAATGGCAAAATCTTATATTTTGTAATTAGACCATGGGCAAGAGATTGTTGAAACTTGTCTAGCTTGGCATTAATTTAAGTAGAATGTGATTTGACGAGGTTTGAATAGCTAATAAAGAGAAATCCTTATCAAAGTGGTTTGTATTTCACCATAAGACGGGCTTTTCTATCACCTCTCCAGCTAGGACAGTCCTTTCCCATCGCTAAAATAAATATATCTATCTGTCTGTCTGTCTGTCTATATAGGAGGATTACATCAGCCCATACATTACGATTAATCGTAACAAGATAATTAATACTGAGAAGCATGTTTTAACTACTATCTAATTGCCCTTTTGTGCTGGGGTTGAGGGTGATTGCCATATTGCTTGATACTGAAGGTAGGTTAATGGTGAGAGGAGAATGTAGCCGGTTATTTATGTTTGCAGAGTCTTTAACACTGAGGATTAACTGTTAAGGCTAACATTTTTATTTAATCACCGTAGTAGAGGATTGGAATACAAGGAAGACACCTATAATCTTGACTGCAGTGGATGAGCAGGGTAAAATCCATATGAGGATCACACCCTAAGGCTGGAAATGTCATCTAAGGCCCATAATACTGTCCCTAATCAGTAAGGTAAGATTGAACAGCCTAATACTTGTTCCACAAACAATATTGTCAGCCAACAAAATTCTAAATTTCAAATGCTGCAACTTGGACGAGAATTAAACCCTTCTAAGAGGTGTCTAGACTCACTTAGGCAAGCAAATAAACCCTCTACTGAGACATATTTCCTAACTGGCAGACCAAAACAACCAGGAATAAGTGAGGTGCCATAACTAGAGGAGATTTTTTGCAGACATGGCATCTAAAATCAACATTCAGAAAACATACTATTTGTTGAGGGTGCAGCCTTTGTTACTAAGATTTTTTTTGTTACCCAAAATCAAAGGTGCAGCTGAAAGAAAGAAGGTAACATGTGTCTTGGCATCCAAACTCAACTTTGGCCTTTGGAAATGACCTCCAAACGACTTGCAGATGAGCGGCTCTTTTCCTCACGCCCCTATTCCTCAGCTCAAACAAAAATTGCATCTCTCTTCCAGAAAAAAACCCCCTTTTATCTTCCTTCCCGTCCTCCTCTATTGCCCAATCAAATCTCCTTTATTCCTAGGGTTGGATGTTCAGTTTGTAGGGGCATACAGCAGTCTTTTAATGGAGAAGCATGGCACCCAAGTGGTCTCCCTTGGGTGCCATGCTGGGGGTCAGACAAGCCATTAGTTCTGGCTGCTATTCTTTACCTCAGGCCGTAGAGATCTCTTCAGCTCACATCCTTCTTCACTTTTTTCTTTTTTTCATTTTTTTTAATTTTCCAATGGGGGTAGATGAGTTAGAGTATTAGTTGGTGATTTTATTTAATTTTTTCATTTGAAGGATAATAATATTTATTATATTATGTTTTCTCTTCTATTTAAAAGAATAATAATTAAATATTAAGCATTACTTAATGTTGATTGGAAATTGAATTGGGGTTATTGTCGGCATTACAATAAGGCATGTTTGGAAGTGAGTTATGACTTTAAGTTGAATAAGTGAATAGGTTCCTAAGGTCACATGCAAGGATTCATACAAAACTTGTGGACTCAATCTATTGAATCATTGATGAATGAACCAATTTAGCTATCATAATGCATAACTAGTACTACTTTAGGTGAACCGTGAACTTAAGGAAAGATGATTATGCCAAGATATTTGACACTGGGTTGGCATTATGATCTTTCTCCCTTTCTGTGTATAGAACCACCGAATCCACTTCACCTTGCACCCTGGTACCTGCAAATTAGATAACATTTCTTGCACAATTCATGAGTTAGGGGTTAAATCCAGGTTAGTCGGAAATGAAATCAATACATTTGATCTAACATGTAACATAAGCTAAAATATATATTTTTTAGTAATAGTCCATAATGGTTCATAGAAACACACACATGAATCAAGTAAAACATTACGATTACAGGTTCTCACCCCCAGCCCAAATTACAATGGGATTCTTCAAATGATTAGTCTAGTCTGGTCCAGTGGAGGTGCGTAATGATCAATTGAGATGCAAGAGAGATGCACTGAGGTGAGAGACTGCACAAGACAATGTGGTGCATTCCCATCCCATTCTATATTCATGTATTTAGTGGTTGAGACAGTGGACTATGGAGTAAGTAGGGGGTATCCTTTAATCTAGGGGGGTCGTAGAAGTGGGTTCTTAACTTCTTATGGGGATGTGACACACAGCATCTTGATTAGGAATGTTCACTGTTTCCAAGTACTATGTGTTGCTTGTGAGTTTATTGTCTTGTAACAGTTCAGCTTTGTATTGGTTTATCAGGAATGTTACAACTAGTTTCAGCTATTAGTGAAAAATGAAAATCATAGATTACATAGCTTGTTTTAAGTGTAACTAAATTGATAGTGAAGCACATTTGTGGCAGTCTGTATGCCACTTTATGCACTTCAGAGATGCCAACATCAATACCCATGACAACAACTTTGCGTGAATTAGCACAACATCTTGACTAGGAATGTTTATTGTTTCCAATTATTGTTTGTTGCTAGTGAGTTTATTGCCTTGTAAGATTCCAGCTTTATAATATTTTATCAGAAATGTCACAACTAGTTTCAGTTATCACTGAAAATTGCAGATGGCATAGCTTGTTTGAATTGTAACTAAATCAATGTTGAAGCACAGTTGTGCTGTTTAACATTTTGTGCAGAGACAATTGAAAAGAATACATTTCTTATATTTGTATTTTATATAATAACACTGATATCAGAAAAGGACAAATGATATTGCATTATCAATGTGTAATGAACTTTGAACAGTCAACCGTGGGAATGTATTTTGATGGTTTCAAAAGAGAACTCTAAAATTTCTTTGTTACATGATTTAAAACATGATTTGGCACCAAAGAGATCTATTTGGATTTCTTAGGCATATTCACATTTGAGTTTTTAGTTAATTCTTGTAAGGTTAATTCATTATCAGAAAATATCATTATTTTGACTACAGTCCCACCAAATTTAAAAGTTTTAGGCAATTGATTTAACTTTTTGGAATCTTATTGATGATTCTGGCATTTGTCGAAGCCTAAGTTACTTGCAAATAGAAAGTGGGACAGGTATGGGTTTGAGTTTGGTCGTTATCATTTTTTTGGGACCATTGGTTTTGTTTGACCTTTGAAATGTACTTAAATATAATACAATTAAATAAACTATAATGTCAAATGTAATTTGCATAATCAATTTTTAAAGTTTGATAATTTTAAAGTATCATCTAAGTCTGCCTAGATTCAGCATTATGTGCATATGTTTTATTTTTTGAACAAGTTCTAGTAGATCTTTCCTGGAATCACCTGCTTAAACTGCCTGGAACTACCCCAGAAACTATTTTGAAATGCCATTAAAGGATTCAGTACGTTATCAGGATAGGTCTGGAGTTTCTGGAGGATCCAGTGCGTTTCCTAGTAGATTCGAGCTTGGTATCAGAATCACATTCAAATGGGTTTTTCTTCAAAGGGTTCCGGTAATGTATGACAAAGTCAACAGTCAAACCATTGCTGTATTTACATTTCATAAGATATCGAAGAGAAATATGCTCCCTTTTTGGGCTCAAAGATGACTAAAATCAATTCAAGAGAATTGAGATGTTTTTCCTACTTTTTTTGCTTTAAGACTTTGTTTCATTTTCAATGGTTTCTATCACTCTTTGCTATGTGGTTAAAAAGGGTTGCAATTTTTATGGTGACTATGTTTTGAAAATACTTATGTTTAGTACTTTTCTTTGTTTTGTGAACTCGAGTACTTATCTTGATTTTGAAGTTTTATTATCCTATTGATAACATTTTGCTTAGATATGGTCTTTAGATGGTCCTTAGATTTTTTCTATGATACTGATTCAGTCACTCCTATGCCCAAATCTGGTTCTGGTTTGTAACTGGTCCGGATTTGGGGCCAATTTGATGGGGGAATTCTATTAGGGTGCGTATGGACGACTGTGGGCTTGTCCCGGATGAGCATCTGTGAATCCAGCAGAAAAATTTTGTGCCCTGCCAAATCCTTTGTAAATTGCCTTTAAATTTTTTGGAAATCTTTGATTTTTTTTGCTTGAAATTTTATGAAAGAAAATACAGAAGGGTGAAAATCCTAGACATGGCCAGTTGAAGAGTTCGCACGCAGAATGGGGCAAAAACAAACCTTAAAATCACAGGCAGAAATAAACACCCTACCGTTTCAATCAATCCTCTAATTGAGCGAATGTGGATTAATGCAGTGATATTTAATATTAGAATCAGAACCCCAAACGTAAGCTGTAGTGAAAAATATTTTAAACATAAAAGGATATCAAAGAGCATCCGATATCCCCTGTTTTGTTATTCCTCATTCCTCTGTTTTGCAAGTGTTGCAATCTTTAAAATGTAAAAAATGTTGAGTTCTAAAATCTAAAACAGAGGAAGTGTTTTTAACATTTTACAGTTTTAAAATAAATAAAAAATTTATATATTAGGAAAAAATTATATATATTTATTTATACATTAAAAATATTAGGAAATATGTGTATTGTGTCTAATAGTTTTGATTTTAGGTTGTAAATATGTATATATTATGATTTTTATATGTTTTTGTACCCACAAATTCAAAATGATCCCAACCCCAATTTTTTTTCTGAATCCATAAACTGAACTAACTGACCTGAACCTGAACCACCACCAGGATCAGTATCTTGGGATTTTTTAACATGAAATTACCTTCATGGTATATCCATGTAACTTTGTAATTTTTTAACATGAAATTGCCTTCATGGTATATCCATGTAACTTTGTACAGTGGCACACCTGCAGTTAAGGATACAAGTCTTTCAAGAGTTTAATAGTTTTTGTGTTTAGCCAATGAATTACATGTGCCAAAAGCTTTAATTAATCTAACGAACCCAGTGCAATTAACCAATTATTTTATATTCTGATGATCAAAATTTAACTGATTATTTGCAATTGCAGCAATTTTGTTCAATTTTCTCTGAGTGCAAGTGTTTTACATCTATGGAGTAATGATATATATACTTATATTTGAAGAAATCTTCAGGTAATGGGAATTCATTGCGGCATATAACTTTGGTCTTATAGGGAGACAAGAATAGTACCAACCACAAGCATTTAGGTAGGGCATCCATAAGGAAAGAAATTTGTGACTAAATTTGAAGGGGTTTAAAGCACTTACATGTTGCCCCTCGCAGAAGTGTACTTTCAATTCTTGGCTTCACTGGTATGAGATTTTCTCTCCTACATTTTTATGTGTAATAATTGCATTATGCGGAAGTCACAATCAGATGGAAACAATTCATCTTTTTTACATTCTGAACTGATATATTAGCAACAATTAGCAACGCTCCCTCTAAGGCTAGTGGTGATTGAAGAGCCTTTCCAACAATGGGGGCTAGATTTTATTGTACCCAACAATCCTCATTCTAGTGCAGGACATACCCATATTGTCACCGCCACTAATTATTTTACCGAGTAGAAGTTGTTTGAGTCAAACAAACTATCTCTGAAGTAGTATGTAGCTTCATAAAGGAGAATATTCCAGTTCAATTTGGAGTTTCTCTGAAGTTAGTTACTGATAATACAGTGAATTCCTCTTCTACTAAAACATCTTTTTCTGCGATAAGCATGGTATTACTTTGCTCCGTTCGTCAGATTATTTTCCACAAGGTAATGGGCATGTAGACTCTCTGATATTCTGAACTGATATATTTCCATCTGTTGGCCTACTAGATTTTGACTCCACTAGTTTTTTAAATTTATTTTATAATTGGTCATTGATGGTTTACCAGCTTCTTAACCTATAGTACAGTAATGGGGGTCTGGTCTCCGGGCACATGTAGCATGCACTTTTTTGCTGCATTAATGCAACAGGAGCTTGCCCAGAGGTTCTCGTGTTTTTTAAGGAGTTGAATTCAGGTCTTCATCGTGGTAACACTTGATTTTTGTCATTCAGTCATGCCCACTGGACTGGGTTCCTTGATTCATAATGCATTAACTTATTGATGGCCAAATGTCAATTGTTTGGTTCATTTCACATGATTGTTTAGTTCATAACACACTGGTTGTTTGGTGTAAACTGTAAACCACACCAATCAAATGACACGTACACATTGATTGTATATCAGTTGACAAGGAGGAGGTATATCAGTTGGTTTATTTGAATTTTGACTGTTATAGTCTGAGATGACAGAGAAACAACCCAATGATTGTCTCTTTAAAGGATAATAATTATCTAAAGTCACTACTTCTGTTGTAAATTGTAACCATACATGTATACAAAAATCTATATATGCATCTCTTTGGGAACAACCAAAATGTTAAATTTGGCATATTAGTGTCCCTCCTCTTACGTTCATGGAAATTTCGGCTCTTGGGTGGTTGTCCATTAAACATGTCCCATGCAACTTAAAAAATCTTAACTGTTGGGTAAATGTTTCACATCCAAGTAACTTAGCACTCTAGTAGTTAGTAATGGTTCTCTGTGATGCCTCTTACATGCCACAGGCAATGATCCGTTTTACCTCACTGGTGAACATTGATATTATGTGAATAGACATGAGTAGCATATTGACTAAGTTTATGACCTTTAGCTTTTGTCAATTAGCAGTTCTACGAATAGTATTATACTAGTATTTTTGGGGGGAGTAGGTAAAGAAACATGGTAGTTAAGGATATAATGTAAGAATGTTAGTGAGTAAAATTAAATTTGTTGATTTTCTAGAAAATCTTCTTACATACACCATTTTCTGAATGAAATGTGTTAATAGGCACTGTTGACAGTTTTCAAGGGGGTGGCCCTAAATCAATATGTAACCATGCAACTTGTATATAAAATCACATGCATATGTCTCTTTTTGGCCAAAGCTGAAGCATATCTTTATACATCTAAGATGTCAATATTTTGAGCATTTATCTTCATAAACATTCTGCCCCGTGGGTGGTTTACTCTGGACAGGGTTGCTTGCAGCTACAAAATAATCTTTATTGGAGGGCGCTTGTTGAGTTCCAGGTAACATAGCTCTCAGATGTGCCCATGTGATCTTGGGTGGCAATGCTTAAGAATCAGGATAGTACATGCCATAGGACAAAGTCCCTTTTCCTCACTAGTGAAAAATGAGATAGCATCCATGGATGCATAGCATATGTTGTTGCAAAGCATGTTGGGTTGAAAACAAGATATCGATGGAAATCTGGAGACAATAAATTTCTATACATAGAGGTTGTGATTTTTTTTTTCTATTTTTTCAGATATTGTAGGTTGAAGTTGTTTGCTGAATTTTCTTCAACAGGCTATAACTTTCACCTTAGAGCTCCATTTCTCGAAAACGAATAGGAATTAGAAAGGTATTGAACATCACTACATAGCTATAGGGATTTTTTTTTTTTTCCAAATTTTATCTCAAGCTCCATTTGTATCAAAATTTGTATTTTTGGTCATTGTGGGCCTATTGAGCATTGTATCTTGGAAAAGGCGTTGTAATTGTACTAATCATAAAGTACCAACATTGTAATATCTTGGGGGAGGGGGCGAGGTGATTTATGAGACTAGTGGAAAGGGGGGGTGTCTCTTTTGTACTTTGAATTCTTTTTTTGTGCACTCACAAACAATCTTCTTTTTTGTTTAAAATAGATCAAGTAACAATTCCTATGTTAACACCCTACAACTATTTTGATTGGAAAATTAAAATGACACTCTACTTGGAAAAGTATGGATTGCATAGGGTGACAATGGGACTAGAATCTAAACCAACAATTAATGCAAAAAATCCAAAATGGTTTAATAAGTGTGATGAAGCATCTGGAACCTTGTGTATGTCAATATCTCTAGATTGTTCTTTCATGTTGAATCTTTGTCTTCACCAAATGAAGTTTGGAAAACATTGGAAAAACTCTTTAGTACACAAGACAAATTAAGAGGGGTGAGGTGGGGGGGAAGGGAGAGGGGGCGTGGTGTGAATCAGTAAATCAAACAAACTTTTACCCCTTTTCAATCTTATTCAACTTTTAACTTCTATCCCAACATCAACTATGCAATATGAAACAACATAAACAAGTTGACTCCAATAGTTGTATATTATGTTTAAATGACATTACAAAGATAGTAGGCATCGACCTACTTGAATAATGAATGTTATAGTTTAGTAGGCACCAGCCTACAAGGAGCACCAGTCCCTTAGAATAATTTAGTAGGCACCAACCCCTAATGTGCAAGGCACTAACCTTGACTTGACTAAAATGATGAATGTAAAGTAACTGCCTTCAAATAGATCTGCACTTCCTCTATCCTCAACCCTACTTTGTGATGTTTGCTATCACCTTAAAGCCCACACAAGAGAATAGATTCTCTGATTTGATTTACTCACACACTCTACAACTGCTCACTTGTGCAACCTTAATTTGAATATCAAATATGTAGCTCAAGAGTTGCAACCTTCTTATGAAAGAACACTTGTGACCTTTGAAAACATCCCTATTCATTAATTGAATTTGTTTAGTTTTGTCTAAACCACTTTGATTTTATTCTTATCATTCCTGCATTGTTTGTTGAATCTGTGTTTTTAAGAATGAACATATCAGATCAAATGAGACACACCACTTCAAGCATCCCATCGAATGAACATGCCTAGTCAAGCCGAATGAACAAATCTGTTCAAGAGTGAACACATCTTCTAAAAAAACATGTCTTTCTTAGGAACACTTCTTCTCAGAAAGACACGTTGAATGAACATATCTATGGAAATAACATGTCTTTTCAGAAAGTAAACCAATCCTCATAACCTTTTTGAAACCATTTCTTAGTTACATGACTCTTCAACAAAACGTTTTGGAAGTTAATCATATCTTTTCACTTGATCGGGTTGTTGTCTTAACAATCGATTTACTTTAATATGTCTTTATTGAGTTTGTCTATCTTGTTTTCTTAATAATTGGATTATTATGGAGTGGAGTTAAGCCAACAATAACAAATCTTTGATTATGTATTTCTCATATTCTTTCCTAGAATCTGATTGAACCATCAATCTACATGTGTCAAAATGATGATGATCTGAACTTAAAGTTTTGAGAAATAACATCAAGAATGATGTTCCTTCGACACATCAATTAATCTGAGAAACAACTTCAAACTGTTTCTTAATATGCTTCAACAATCTTATCACCAAAATATTTCTGACTTATTATTCTTCAAGACCATGTGATATTATCCTTCACCTCATCATCTTATCATCTAAGATTCGATCTGTGCATTGCTCATGAATCTTTTAGGTATGCATCTGTTTGACATCAATGACAATTTTTCAACATTCTCCCCCTTTGTCATTGATGGCAACCTATTTTTCAGATGCACAAATGCTACCCCTATCTCCAATGTTGACATCAATGGCAAGGGATCTTTCAACAATGTCTTACGTTTTGTTCCATGGAGCTATAAAATACTAGGCATAGCTCCCTCTGAATGTATGCTCCCATCTAACAATTTGATGGGTGTAGTACTACTCCCAATTTGTTCCTTAGATACTGAAAAGCCTCCTTTGGAAAAGGCTTTGTAAAATTGTCAGCTATTTGTTCCTTGGTATCTACATATTCCAATTTTACTTGTTGCTCAAGCACTTGCTCTCTTAAAAAGTGATATTTGATTGGTATGTGCTTTGTTCTAGAGGGCATGACAGGATTCTTGGATATATTGATTGCATTTGTGCTGTCACAATAGATGATGATAGGATGATTATACTCCACCTTAATATCTTTCGAAGTTTGTGTCATCCAAAGTACTTGGGTGCAACATGCTGCTGCTACTATGTATTCAACCTCTGTAGTGGATAAAGAGACTGATGCTTGTTTTTTGCTTATCCAAGACACTAATTTTTCACCAAGGAAAAAGGATCCTCCACTTGTGCTTTTCCTGCCATCCAAACTCCCTGCCCAATCGACATCAGTGAAAGCCTTTAGAGTAAAGTTCTTTTCACTGGGATACCATAGGCCATATCTCATGGTACCTTTCAAGTACTTGAAAATTCTTTTCACCGCTTGAACATGTGTTTCTTTTGGTGCAGCTTGAAATCTAGCCACTAATCGAACTGCTTGCATAATGTCAGGCCTTGTGGTTGTTACATATAATAGATTTCCAATCATGGATCTATATTGAGTTGATCAACATTAGGAGATTCATCATCCATGCTTAATTTGCAACCTGTGACCATAGGCGCACTTACTGGATGGCAATCTTCCATTTTGAACTTTCTTAACATGTCCTTGATGTACTTAGTTTGTGATATGAATATTCCTTCCTTTAATTGAGAAATTTGTAGTCCAAGGAAGAAAGATAATTCCCCAAGCATTGACATTTCAAACTCCTTTTGCGTACTTGAGGAAAATTCTTTGCACATTTTGTCCATGCTTCCCCCAAAAATGATATCATCTATGTACACAACTACAATCAATAAATGACCATTCTCATCTTTGACATATAAGTTGCTATCTACATCTCCTCTTTTGAACCCTTGCTCTTTGAGGTATTTGTCAAGTCTAGAATACCATGCTCTTGGGGCTTGTTTTAGCCCAAAGAGCACTTTCCTTAACCTGCAAACATAACCTTTCTTTTCTATCAATGAGAACCCTTTAGGTTGTTCAATATACAAATCTTCCTCTAAGTCTCCATTTAGGAAGGCAGATTTAACGTCCATTTGGTAGACTTTGAACTTTTTGTAACTTGCAAGTGCTAAAAACATCCTGATTGCTTCCAACCGTGCAACTAGAGCAAAAGTCTCTTCAAAATCCACACCTTCCACTTGAGCATAGCCTTTACAAACAAGCCTTGCTTTGTTTCTTGTGATCTCTCAATTTTCATCCATCTTGTTTCAAAAGACCCACTTGGTTCGAATGATATTCTTATCTTTGTGCCTTGGGACAAGTTCCCAAGTGTTATTCTTCTCAATCTGATCTATTTTTTCTTTCATGGCCTTTACCCAACACTTGTCTTCACTTGCTTCATTAAAGTTTTTGGGCTCTATCCTAGAAAGGAGGCAATAGTGTGCATGTTCTGTAGTGTTAGCCAATCTCCTTCTAGTTTGTACTTCTGTCTCTAATTCCCCAATCACTAAGTCCTCCGGATGAGTTCTTTGAACAAATTTGGATGGAATTTCGAAGGATGCTTTTGATGGGGTTTTAGATGGAGTTTTTGAATCTCCTTGTCCTAGTTCCTCATTCTCATCTTCTTTTGAATCTTCATCTTCCTTACACACATCTTGTATATCAAGATTATTTTCTGCAACTTCTTTGTAATGTTTTCCTTCAATTTTTACATTTGCACTTTCAATTATCTTGTGAAGCCTTTTGTTGTAGCACCTATATGCTTTACTTCTTGTGGAATATCTGAGAAAGATTCCCTCATCTGCTCTTGCATCAAATTTGCCCAAGTCTTCTTCATCTCTTTTAATATAGCACGTGCTTTCAAAAACTTTAAAGTACTTAACTATTGCAGGGCTTCCTTTCCATAACTCATAGGGTATTTTGTCATTATTCACCTTGATTTGTGCACGATTCAGAATATACACTATTCTATGGACAACTTCCTTCCAAAAAGTGTTAGCTATTTTTGATTCATTCAACATTGCCCTAGCCATCTCTTGAACGGTTCCTGTTCTTCCTCTACACTACGCCATTTTGTTGAGGAGTTCTGGTTGCTGAATATTGTCTCCTTATCCCATGCTCTAGGCAAAAGTTCTCAAACTCATTTGAGGTAAATTCTCCTCCTTGATTTTATCTAAGGCATTTTATCTTTGCATCAACTTCATTCTCAACCAGCTCCTTGAAAGCTTTAAACTTTTCAAAGGCTTTAGACTTCTCCTTTAGGAAGGCAACCCAAGTCATCCTGGAGTAGTCATCGATCAACAACATGAAATATCTTTCTCCTCGCAGACTTTTTGTTCTTGTTGTTCCACAAAGATCAGTGTGTATGAGTTCCAATGGTTTTGACGTTGAACATACTTTGGATTTGAAGCTTGCTCGTGTTTGTTTCCCAAGTTGACATTCTTTGCAAATGTTGTTGGATGGTTTTAAGATTCTTGGCATATCTTTCATTGCATCTGCTTTACTGATTTTGACAATATTGTCAAAGTTGAGGTGGCCTGACCTTTTATGCCACAACCAACTTTCATCTTCTTGCACCAAATTGCAACTTTCACCATCTATTTCTCTTAGAATATAAAAGTTATTTGCAGTCAACATGTGCTATTAACTTTCCATCCTTTTTAATTTCACTTCTTTTTGAAATAAAAGTTACATTATGTCCTTGATCGCAAAGCTAACTTACACTTAGCAGATTTTCTTTTAAACCCTTAACATATAAGACATTCTCAGTTTTAGTTTTTCCATGATCTAGACTAAGTGTTCCTTTACCTTTTATTTTTTTCTTTGAGTTATCTCCAAATCTCACTGTTCCATTAACGAGTTTAAGAGAAATAAATTTGTTCTTGTCACCTATCATATGCCTTGAACACCCACTGTCAATATATCATCTATCCTTCTTGTTTTCAGCATGTAAAGCTATTTGAAAAAACATGGACTTCTCCTTCTTCCAAATCTTGACTGGTTTTTCCTTCTTGATAGTCATGTCTTCACCTTTATTCTGATTTGGAGAAGCATCAAAAACTGTTATGTAGAATCTTGCTTTGTGTCCAAAATTATTACATTTGTGACATATAATATTAAAGTCCATTAAGGGTGTGAAGGAGTTATAGTTCCTTTTAGTGAAGCTAGGGATGTTGTTCACTAGGCTTTTGCAATTCATGGCCTTGCGACCAAACTTATTACATGAGAAACAATACCCCTTAAAAAAAATGGGTCTGCCTAGCCTCAAATTTTCTTTTGGAATGAGCACTTATCCAACTTTCTCCGGTTTGTCTTGGAATTGTCTTTGATTCTTGTGAGTTTGTATCATTCCCTTTGCTAATCTTCTTGCTTGCATCTCTAGTCTTGAAGTTCATTTCACTTATCTTGGAACATGTAGCATGTTTACCAAATCTTATATGCTGCCCCTTTTGCTTTTCCAATTCTTTCTTCAACATGGCAACTTCTTGTTCCAACTTATTTCTTGTTTCATTTTCAACTTGTTCAACCTCTTCAAATTGAGTTCTTAAATCTTCAATTATTTTATTTGATTCCTCCAAGCTTTTAGTCATTTCCTTGATCTTTATTTCATACTTGGTGACTTTCTTTTTCAACTTCTCGTTTTGTTTGTATGCATAATGAAGCTCTTCTTCAAGATCTACTTCTTCTTCTTCATTGCATTCTTGATCAACATCTTGTTCTTCATGTTTGCCATTTGTGTCTTCCATAGCCATTAACAATTTTTTTTCTTCATCATTGCTTTGGCTTTCATCACTTTGTTCTTTTGAAGAGCTGCTTTGTTTCTTTGAATAAAAGCTCTTTTTCTGTTTTTGGGACTTATTCTTTGAGTTGTGCTTAGAATTTTTCTTTCCCTTTTTCTTTGTGTAAACTTCCTTTTCTTCTTCGCTTGTATCACTTTCATTTTGAGGACATTTGGAAGCATAATGTCCAACCTTTCCACAATTGAAACATTTAAAAGGAAAATTTCCTTTGCACTTTCCACTTCCTTTCTTAAGCTTCCTCATGAAATATGCTTTTGCTTCATCACCGCTTGACTTCTCACTTGGTGTATCATGTTTGGTTTTTCCTTTCTTAGATGCCTTGAAGGAAATCTCCTTTTGTGGTGTCCTCCCCTCAATCCTCATTTCATAAGCAACAAGAATCCCATGTAGTTCATCTTTTGTCAAAGTGTCTAGATTTGTCAATTCTTCCAATTTCGACCTTCGAATCAAATCTTGTGGATAGAGATCTTAGTATTTTATCAACAACAAAGGCATCATCAACATCTTCACCAAGTCCTCTCATAATGTTCACAATTTCATCAACGCGAAGAAAGTATAATGCTATGTCTTCATTTTCTTTCATTTTGAGGGTTTCAAACTTCCTTCGATGAGTTTGCAGCTTTGCCTTCTTCACTTTGGCATCGCCTTCATAAATGTTTTGGAGTTTGACCCATATTTCTTTTGCTGACTTGCAACGCATGACCTTTGTAAATTCATAATTTGTTAAGCTACAAAGAAGAGCATGCTTAACTTTGGCATTGTTTTCACTTTTCTTTCCGATTTGATCCATTGGAGGGGTTGATGGAGGTGTATACCCATCAACAACAGATTGCCGCACATCAAACCCAAGGCCATTGAAATAAGCTTCCATCTTAATACTCCAAAAGACATAGTTAGTCCCATCAAAGATGGGTGTTTTGACTGTATTGTTAGTATCTGCCATATGTGCTCTTAACGATCTCCTTCAAGTGGTTAGGCTTTCAAGAAGGAACCTTGCTCTGATAACAATTGAAGAGCACCAAGATTTACTGAGGAGGGGGGGGAGGGTGAATCAATAAATCAAACAAATTTTTACCCCTTTTCAACCTTATTCAACTTTTAACTTCTATCCCAACATCAACTATGCAATATGAAACAACATAAACAAGTTGACTCCAATAGTTGTATATTATGTTTAAAGGAAATTAGAAAGATAGTAGGCACCAACCTACTCAAATAATGAATGTTATAGTTTAGTAGGCACCAACCTACTTGAATAATGAATGTTATAGTTTAGTAGGCACCAACCTACAAGGAGCACCAGTCCCTTAACTAATTTAGTAGGCACCAACCCCTAATGTGCAAGGCACTAACCTTGACTTGACTGAAATGATGAATGTAAAGTAATTGCCTTCAAATAGATCTGCACTTCCTCTATCCTCAACCCTACTTTGTGATGTTTGCTATCACCTTAAAGCCCACACACGAGAATAGATTCTCTGATTTGATTTACTCACACACTCTACAACTGCTCACTTGTGCAACCTTAATTTGAATATCAAATATGTATGTTGCTCAAGAGTTGCAACCTTCTTATGAAAGAACACTTGTGACCTTTGAAAATCTCCCTCTTCATTAACTGAATTTGTTTATTTTGTCTAAACCACTTTGATTTTATTCTTATCATTCCTGCATTGTTTGCTGAATTTGTGTTTTAAGAATGAACATATTAGATCGAATTAGAGACACCACTTCAAGCATCCCATCGAATGAACATGTCTTTTCAAGAGTCAAGCCGAATGAACAAATCTATTCAAGAGTGAACACATCTCAAAAAAACACATCTTTCTCAGGAACACGTGGTGCAGGAGCACCTGGGAAAATACTAGGTTTTTTTAGAAGTTTTATTTAAAGTTCTAGTTTGGTTGTGTTATCTTTTGGTCATGTTGACCATTTTGTTAACATTTGGTGGATTAGGAATAAAACTTGATCAGTTGTGAACAATGGATTGGGAGGTGGAAAGCATGGATGGGTTTTGAAGCTCTAACTTGTCTAGGTTGCCAACCTAGCCAAAGATTTGAAAACACAGTGGGTTTTATAAATTGCATCTTTAGATCTATTTATGTTTTGTTGTAGGATGAAGTGAAGTTGGCATTCAAGCATTTTGTATTCATTTAAATAGCTTCTTGTACAATCTTTAGGTATCTTTTTGTAAATAGTTCATTGTTGTCCTGTTGCTGGTCTAAACCAAACTGTTTTTAGAAAATGGGGTGCTAGAGCACTTTTCCACCATACAAACCATACGACCTTTTGGAAACAGTGCCTAGACACCATGCTTGTACATATGTTAGTTGGTAGGTTTTGTTTGAGTGCAGGAGTTGTTGGCAATGTCTTGCCCTAGGCGAGCCAGGCAGGGTCCGGCTAGGGAAGACCAGGAGTAAAAGACTAATAACTTGCAGGGGTGCTTAGATCTTTGAGAAATTCCTTTTGGTGAATTTTGTTGAAGGTCTTGGCGAGGCCTGGTAGCTAGGAGGAGGCTCTATCAAGTCGTTTGTTGGGAGAAACTTTTGACAGTCTGAAAACTGTCTGGAAAGGGCTAGCAAACCCTAGGGTTTTGACCATTTTTGTGTATGAGCAGTGTGCGAGCAGTGTTGATTCAAAACCCTGAAAATCTTCAAGGTAAGGGCATGAGAAACACAAACCCTAAGCAAAGAACCCAGGTCTTTTGGTGGGTTTAGGAGAAAATTGCATTTTACCCGGGGTAAGAGACCTAATTGGGGCTCTAGGCTTGTAGCCTTTTCTAACCCTAGGAAGGGATTTTGTGAAAGCGATGGTTAATTGGAGTTTTGTGATGAAACAAGAACCCTAGATTGATTACCTTGAAGCAATTACAACATTTACACACCCCTGCAAGAATCAAATTGAATGTTGAGAGGATTTGGCCTTTAGGGAAGAATAAGGGTCAATGGTGAGATAGTGGCAAGGCACAAGGTTGGCTTGGTAGTATGGAGGAATGTTGATAGAGGGGTTGGCCAGTAATACCAGGGGTGCCTATACCTGAGATAGGACCTAAGGGTTATGGTGAAGGAGTCACCTGGAAGTTCTTGAGAACAAAGACCTGAGCATGGGACTGTGAGAGTCTCATGCAACCCCCTTTCTATCAACACGTCTTCTCAGAAAGACACGTCAAATGAACATATCTATGGAAGAAACATGTCTTCTCAGAAACATGTCTTTCAGAAAGTAAACCAATCCTCATAACCTTTTTGAAATGATTTCGTAGTTAAATGACTCTTCAACAAAACATTTTGGAAGTTAATCATATCTT
Source organism: Sequoia sempervirens (assembly GCA_007258455.2). NCBI lineage: Eukaryota > Viridiplantae > Streptophyta > Pinopsida > Cupressales > Cupressaceae > Sequoia > Sequoia sempervirens. The sequence goes on along the minus strand of VDFB02256132.1, from coordinate 242,183,675 downwards.
TTCACTTGATCGGGTTGTTGTCCTAACAATCAATTTACCTTAATATCTCTTTATTTAGTTCATCTATCTTATTTTCTTAATAACTGGATTATTATGGAGTCGAGTTAAGCCAATAAAAATAAATCTTCGATTATGTATTTCTCAGATTCTTTCCCAGAATCTGATTGAGCCATTGATCTGCATGTGTCAAAATGATGATGATTTGAACTTTAAGTTTTGAGAGATAACATCAAGAATGATGTTCCTTCGACACATCAATTAATCTGAGGAACAACTTCAAACTGTTTTTTGATATGCTTCAACAATCTTATCACCAAAAGATTTCTGACTTATTATTCTTCAAGATCAAGTGATATTATCCTTCACCTCATCATCTTATCATCCAAGATTTGATTTGTGCATTGCTCATGAATCTTTTAGGTATGCATCTGTTTGACATCAATGACAACTTTTCAACATTAAGTCCTTCAAGTTTTGATAAAATACAAGACTTCTTAACCAAACTAAAGGCCATAAGATTGCAATTGAAATAGTGTGGAATTGAAAAAAATGATAAAAAAATAATCTTAATTATTCTCTCTAAAGTTGGTCCAGGCTATTTAGTCTTTGTTTCTACATTCTATGCCACTAAAAGTGCCTTAGGAGTATCTTACACAATTCCTTCTCTTGATGTGTTTACCAGTGAACTCACAAAAGAACAAGACAAGTTGGTTCAAATGGGCAGTATAAAATATTCCAAGTCTTAGAGAAAATCAGAGCACTATAGATCAAAAAGATAATGGCAAACAAAATAAGAATAAAAAGAACCAACGAGAGAATGTTTCAATTTTTGTCTGATTCTAATGTAGACACTAGAACTCCTTCAAATCAAGGAAAATCTAAGAAGTGGAAGGTTAAATATTCTTATTGTATAAACTTGGCCATGATGAGCATAAATGTATGAAGAAATAAATTGATCACCTCACACATCTTCTTGATAAGAGTAATAAAGGGGTCACTAAATCTCTATCTTCATCAAACTAATAATCTACTAAGACAAAGGAAAAAGGCTATGCAAAAAAACTAAGGAAAAACTCTTTGTGCTTCTACAAGTTTTGGATCAAGGAGATGACTTCCACATTCTGGAGCTTCTCAACATATGAATTCTTCACAGTCCATGTTCCCTCTTTTGAGCCTTGTGTTATACCGCCTACTTTGATGGGTAACAATACATATATGAATGTAATTGGGAATGGATTTGTTGATATCAATGATGTCACTTTCAATGATGTATTGTATACCTCATTTGTCCAATAATCTTCTTTCCATCTATCAGGTTATAGTGGAGTAGGGAAGACTATAGAATTTAGTCATGATTTAGTTATTATTAGAGATTTGGAAAGCTTATATATTATTGCTACTGGGGTCATTGATCATGCATCTCGGTTGTACACCTTTTTAGATTTTGTTCCTATTGATGGATTTGATCCTTTTGATGATGATTACACTTTTAGTGTGGACTTTGATTTTGAGGAGAATTTTGGTTACTCAAACTTAGGTATTCTCACAAGTGATCCAGTTCTGGAACCTTGCATTCCATCTTCTCCATCTAATATTGCTACTTCAGAGTCCAATGTTGCTTCTTCAAAAGTTTCTAGTAATTCATTGCATCAGTGCATATATTTTCTTTTAGATTCAACTGTGGGATGATCTCTTGACATGTATTTTAGACTTGTTTATAGAGACATTGTGTATTTGGGAGACACTATTGATTATGTTCTTCTCTTTGATGAGGTTGATTCTTCTTTAGTTGTTGTGAGGGAACACTTTGACCCTCTTGTTCATTTTCTGCATGATCATTTATCACAATTTGACATGAGTGGATACTTTGGATCAACATTTGGAGGAGACATCGTCAAAGGAGATACTTGAGTCTTTGGATTGTGTTCTACATTAGTCTCTAGGATATTTTGAAATTTCATTTTCAGTAATGTGGCTTAGAATGCTTGACATGGGGATACTTGAGCCAATTTTAGAGGCTTCATACATTTTGTACTTTCTTCCTACATATTCCTTTTAGGAGGGGAGATATCTTGCATACACCTTTTTTTAGTTTCTTCCCAAGGGGAGGAGCATTGTTAAATGATTGTGTACCATCCTCTACATCTAGTTTCAGAAATATACCATTGGATCTCTTTGGGGGGGCGGGGAAAGGGGGGGGTGTTCTTTGTTCTTCCACTTCATTTGTCTCTCTATTATGGGCGACATACTTTCCTTTTGTGGAAGGGGACTTATTCTTCTGTAGGGGGATTTTATATGTACATGGATACCTAACATGGCTTCATTTTCTAGGATCCATCATCTTTTGCATCCTCCTAAGCTACGTTTAAGGGAGGTGTTGGTGTAGGTTTTTATATTCATAGTGGGTTAATTTATTTTCCCTTAGTCCAAAGTTTTTTCTTGTTAGAAATCTAAAATAGATTGAAAAACCCAAGAAACTTCTTAAGAGAAAATCAAAGTTACATAAACTGGAAAAACATAAGAATGCAAACCAGGGCTTCAAAAGATTATGCAATGTCGATGTGACAATATTGCATTAAGAGCTTCCAAGATGAATCAATACATGAATGAATGCATGCAAAAGATCTATGCCAAAAGATGCAAATACAAGCTAGGTAGTGAGTTTATATAGAACTTAGGAGAGAAGGTAGGTGGCAAATCCAATTAATAGGAATCAACCACAAAAAGTGGAGATGGACCACCGAAAGTGGAGGATGCCACCAAAAGTTGAAAGTGTTCCACCCTTTAAAGAAGGGGACAAACATCACTTATCTCCTAGTAATAAACTCACTTTATTATCCTAAGAAAGCTTAATAAAGTGTAGGAAAAACCTAGGACTAAGGGAAAATAAATTAACCCACTAGGAAAATAAAAACCTATGTACCAACACCCCTGCTTAAGCACAACTTAGGAGGATGTAAAAGATGATAGGTTCAGAAAAATGAAGCCAAGTTAGGTACTCATATACATAAATAATTCCCCCCAAAGAAGAAGAAGCCCCCCCTCCCCTCCACCCCCCCCTCCACCAAATAGAGAGAGAACACCCCCTAGAATAGAGAGAGAATAGGACTAAGTATCCCCCCAAAGATGACATCAACTACACCCTAAGCAAAGCTCGCAAATGAACTTGCTCTCAATGGAGGGTTTGGTGAAGATGTTTGTAGTCTGATATGATGTTGGACAGTACTTGAGATCGATGATCTTTGAATGAATCAACTCCTAAATGTAGTGCATGTGGATCTCGATGTGCTTGGTTTGCTGATGATGGACCAAATTGCGAAAGATCTGAATCGCACTTTGGTTGTCACAATAGATGATCGTGGGCTTCCGAAAAGGAATTCCAAACTTAGTGAGAATTTTCTGAAGCCAGATGACCTCAATAGTAGCATTAACCACTCCTCGATACTTAGCCTTTGTAGATGAAAGAGCAATAATAGACTGCTTCTTGCTCAATCAACAAATTGGATCAAAACCAAGGGAGAAGCAATACCCTGAAGTAGACTTGCGATCTGGAGAATCGCCTACCCAATCTGAATTTGTGTCCCACCAAGTCAAATCTATGCCCATTGCATAATGAATCCCATAGTTGTGAGTACCCTTGATGTAGTGAAGAATCCGCTTAGTTGCTTTCCAGTGCAACACATGTGGCTCCTGCATGAATTGAGAGACCATGCCTACTGCATATGAAATGCCGGGCCTCGTATGAGTCAAATATATGAGACTACCAACAAGCTATTGATACAAAGTTCCATCAACCAAGGGTGAAGAACACTTAGCCTCAAGTTTGGCCCTTGACAAGAATGGAGTTGACACAAGCTTACAATCAACCGTGTGAAACGTTTGGAGCATGTCATGTGCGTACTGAGACTGTGCAAGAGTGATACCTGAAGAAGACCGAGTGATCTCAATCCCAAAGAAGTAGTGCAATAAGCCCAAGTTTGACATTGAAAACTGATCACAAAACTGCGTGAATGGTGGATGAGCGACTTCTTGTGATCAACAAATCATCAAAGTAGAGAACTAGGAAGGTGTGAATATCATCCTGCTGCAATATGTAGACATTAGGATCATAATGGCATCGAGTGAACACCACTTTCAAAAGGAAGGAGTCCATCTTGGCATACCAAGCCCAAGGGGCTTGTTTGAGGCCATAGAGAGACTTTCGAAGACAACACACAAGTGAAGGATCCTGAACAAACCCTTGTGGCTGCACCATGTATATCTCCTCCTGAAAATCACTGTGAAGAAAATAAATCTTCACATCCATCTGATGAACATCCCATCTATGTGTTGCAACTATGGCAAGAACAAGTCAGATGGAATTCATTTTGGTGACTAGTGCAAAAGTCTCAGAGTATTCAATCCCTAGAACTTGGGAGAATCTTTTGGCAACCAAGCAAGCCTTATGCTTGTCAACTGACCCATCTTCTGCATATTTTGTTCGATAGACCCACTTGCATCGAACAAGTTTCCTTCCCTTAAGAAGTTGGAAAAGATCCCAAGTGTGGTTCCTCTCTAAGGAATTGAACTCTTCTTACATTGCTACATCCCACTTGGGGTCCACTAGAAGCTTCCCGAAAAGTCTGTGGATGAGAAGTTGAAGCAAGGAAGACATGTTGAGCATCTTGAAATTGCGATCTTGTTCTCTTGTGATATGAAGGATCCCCTACCCAATCACCTACCGACTACAAAGTTTGATGAGCCCGAAGATGCCCTACGATTGGAGGAGAGTTAGGAGGAGAATCATCATCCTCTGAAGATGAGCTATGTGCATCCTCATGATCACTACCATCATCTAAAGTGGAGGAAGAAGACTCCTCATCATGATCTGAAGAATTATAAACCTCTGAAGAAATATCATCATGATATAAGGACTCCAAATTGATGGTGGTAGGAGAAGTATCAAGAAAAGGATTGGAAGTACTCTCCTAAAATTGAACACTCCTCTCAATGAACAACTCATGTGTGGCAGGATGAAGAGGTCTGTAGCCTTTGAGATCATTTGGATAACCAACAAATATGCAAGGCTTGCTCTACGGATCCATAGCCTTGCATTTCTCTATTGGAATGTGAGCCCATGCATTAGATCCAAACACTCGAAAGTGCTTAACTAATGGTTTTCGACTGGTCCAAGCTTGAAAAGGAGTTACCCCCTTCATAGCTTTATGAGGAACCTGATTCTAGATATAACATGCATTCTGCAACTTCATTCTGCTAAGGATTGTAGGGGACTGCATGCTGCAAATCAATGCCCTCTGAAGCACAAACCTGTGGTTGACATATTCCCCCCATTATCTATACACAAAACTTTGATAAATTTTCCAGTTTGTTTCTTTGTAAAATCCTTATACTCCAATAATGAATCAAAGACTTCAAACTTTTGTTTGAGAAAGTACATAATAATGTACTTGGAAAAATCATCAATGAAAGTCAAAACATATCGAGCTCTACTAAAAGATGGATGTGGAAATGGTTGTGCCAAATCACTATGTACAAACTCCAAAAGATGTGAGGCTCTCCAAGCTTTGCCTTTGTCGAACTTCTCTTCAGGATGCTCGCCAAGAAGGAAACCATGACAAACACCTTTAGAAAAGTGAATTGTGGGCAATTTTGTAACCATGCCCTGTTTGCTAAGCTGCTGCAAGTAGTGATAGTTCAAGTGGACAAACCGTTGATGCCACAAGTTACTCATGTCATCGAAATGAGTGAGTAGAACAGTCGAAGGAGGATCAGGAAAAAAGTGAGAGAACAAATAAAGCCGAAACTGATGATCTACTCTCCCAATTGCAACTGTAGAATCACTGTGCATCTCATAAATCATAACTAAATCAGGAGTAAACTCAACTCTCTTTCCTGTACCTATGTGAGTGATTTGATAGATTGATAGGAGATTAGTTGATAATGAGGGTACACAAAGAACATCCTGAAATGTGCTATCCCCCATATCGATAAACCCTCTCCCACGCACCTCGAGTGGAGTGTCATCACCAATCAAAATGGAAGACATAATACATGGCTCCATAGTTTCAAGTTCATATTTAGTTGAAGCCATGTGGTGTGAAGCACTTGAATCAAGAACTCATGTGGATGGTGGAAACAACTACTATAAGGGCCTTTCCCTTTCCTTTCCCCTTGCTATTGTCTTTGGCCTTGTGAGAACCTTCTTCTAAACTTTGTTTGATGGAATCAGGAACACTAAGATTATTTTTCTCAAGAATGTGTGCCAAGTGATCAACTTGTTTCTTCAAACATTTGTGCTCATCATGATTGGGTTTCTTACAATAGGAACATCTGTCTTTCTCTTTCTTAGGCTTGTCACCTTTTGAAGATGATGTCTCATTATTTGCTTTTAGAGAAACTCATTTTTTATTCTTTTTCTCTTTGCTATTCTTTTGTTCCTTATCCTTATTACTACTTTGTCCCCTTTGTTCATTTGTGCCAAGGTTGATAGCCAAGGCATGTGATTTAGAAGACTTAAGAGTGACCATCTGAATTAGCTTATCTTGCTTCCATGTGAGAGAAGTAGCAAAGTCATCCAAAGATAACATCTTGAATTGAGACCCAGGTGCATCCTTAGTGGCATAGAAGGTAGAAACAAACACTGAATATTTAGAACTTAACTTTGAGAGAATACCTAGAATCAGTTGTTGCTCTTTTTTAGTGATTCCACATTGTTGCAACTGTAGCCTTAGTGATTTCAATTTGGTGAAGAAATCTTGAATTGTGTTGAAACTATCTAGATTTAAATTGATTAGTTCATTCTCCAACATGTGACCCCTTATAGAATATTGAGTGCCAAAAAGAGATTCTAGATTTTCCCAGATTTCATTTGGAGTATTCAAAGATTCAATATGAAAGAGTAAATCAAGAGATACAAACACATAATTCTCCATATGCTTTATCACATTTGTTAAACCACTCAGGATTATCTTCATCTTTAGCTAATTCGGTTTCTAGTCCAATTACTACTTTATACAAACCAAGTCTTCTTAAGTGAATATCTATTTTTTATTTCCACTCAAAATAGTTGTATGCAGTTAGAGGAGGAACTATTGTTGATGCCATGATGAAGAAATGCAGAAATAAAGTGAACACAAGAACACCAAGAACACCCCCACTCTTTTCACTAGTATCAAAGATCACCCCCAAAATATTACAAGGTTGGCAGTTTATAATTCAGTGCGTTTACAAGGCCTTTTCTACAATACAATGCTCAATAGACTCAAAATAACCAAAATTAATAATTTTGATACAAAATGAACCTAAGATAAAATATGGAAAAAATATCCTTATAGTTGTGTAGTGCTCTTCAATACCTTTCTAACGCTAATTCGTTTTCAAAAAATGGAGCATCGAGGTGAAAGTTAATGGTTTGTTGAAAAAATTAGCAACAAAAAAATTCAATCTGAAATATCTGGTACAAGATGGCAACAAATCTTCTCAATACCTCTATGGATGGAAATTGCTTGTCTCCAACTTTTTGGCGATATCTCATTTTCGAAAAATGGACACCGTGGCGAAAAGTTATGAATTTTTGAAAAACTAGTTGAATTTAGCTTACAAGGAATGATTTTTTTTAGCAAAAAAAGTTTTACTTCTGATTTGATTCTTGAAAAATCTCCTCACTATTTGTAGATAATAACAAAAACCCATAAATATTTTGATGCTAAGAACAAAACCCATATTTTTTTTTTGATCTAGCAAGCAAATGATGAAAAAATGAAGTTTATTTAACCTTTAGCCTATAGAAAAATGGACACGCGATACTTTTTGGACAACATTTTTCCATATCTTCTCAATATATGCAAAATCTAATGGATACCCAGATGGTTTTTCAACCCTGAAAACAAAACCCAAAAATCATTTTTCTTACTAATGAGTGGATGCTGAATTTTTGAAGCAAAAATGAAAATGGTTCCAGTAAAAATTTGTTTGTAAAATCTGAGCTTCAAATCCTCGTTTGTAACTTTGTCAAATGATCTCCAATTTGGATGAAATAAAATCCAAATCTAACTTTCTTGAGCCTTCTGGATGCATTGCAACAATTAAAAAAACTGCCAATATAATAAAAAATGCTGCAATCACCCGGATCTCACAAAACACATGCAATATGAAGAGGTTATTATATATTTGCAAACCCCTTTTGATTCTCTAGATCATTCAAAATGCAAGAGAAGAGCATACAAGAATTTATAAGATCTTTACAAGAAAACTCAATCTCTTAATTAGGAATCTATGATCTTAGATTTCTCAAAACAAAAGCTTTGATACCGTGTTAGAAATTTGAAACATATTGAATAACTCAAGGAACTTTGTAAGAGAAAATCAAAGTTACATAAATTGGAAAAACATAAATATGCAAACCATGATTTCAAGAGATTATATAATGTCGATGTGGCAATATTGCATTAAGAGCTTCCAAGCTGAATCAATACATGAATGAATGCATGCAAAAGATCTATGTCAAAAGATGTAAATACAAACTAGGTAGTGAGTTTATATAAAACTTAGGAGAGGAGGTAAGTGGCAAATCCAATCAATAAGAATCAACCACAAAAAGTGGAGATGGACCACCAAAAGTGAAGGATGCTGCCAAAAGTGAAAAGTGTTCCCCCCTTTAAGGAAGGGGACAAATATCACTTATCTCCTAATAATAAACTCACGTTATTATCCTAAGCAAGCTTAACAAAGTGTAGGAAAAACCTAGGATTAAGGGAAAATAAGTTAACCCACTAGGAAAATAAAAACTTAAACCAATATTTCCTACTCTTTTATTAAGCTTGCTTAGGATAATAAAGTGAGCTTATTATTTAATAACTAGAAGATAATGTGATAAGGTGTCCCCATACTTAAAGGGTTGATCATTCACCACTTTTGGTGGTTAATTCCTATTGATTGGATTTTCCACCTCCATCCTCTCCTTAGTTCTATATAAACTCACTACCTAGCTTGTATTTTCATATTCTTGCACACTCTTGCATATTCATTGTTGTATACTTTGGCATCTATGTACATTGATGCATGCATTCATTATTCTATAGTTTTGCTTTGAGCTCTTAATGCAATCTTGTCATCTTAACATTTACACATCTCTTGGAATTTCCAGTCTATAATTGTGTTATTTAATTAACAATTTTTATAGCTCAATTGGTTAATTTCTATTGATTGGATTTTCTACCTCCATCATCTCCTTAGTTCTATATAAACTCACTACCTAGCTTGTATTTTCATATTCTTGCACACTCTTGCATATTCATTGTTGTATACTTTGGCATATATGTACATTGATGCACGCATTCATTATTCTATAGTTTTTCTTTGAGCTCTTAATGCAATCTTGTCATCTTAACATTTATACATCTCTTGGAATTTTGAGTCTATAATTGTGTTATTTAATTTATAATTTTTATAGCTTATTTCTCTCATAGAAAGATCTTGATTATTCATCTATTTAAGATTTCTAACATGTCTTTACCTTTAATTATAAGTAAATTATTGGGCTATCATTTATATACAAGAATATTATATTAATTATATGAAGAAGCACATTTCTAGTTGCAAAAAACATAAAGACAACAAACTAGATAACTTTAATTCCATGGATAAATGTTTGGATCACCAAAGATGTGATTATATTGTCAAAGTTCAAGTCTTAAACTAGTCATCTTCCTTGTTGAGAAATCAACATCAAAGACAAATAAAATTTTAACATACATGTTATAATAACCAAATCAAGTATAATACTTATGGTGGGTAGATGGTTGGAATTGGTGTCCCTATCCAACATGTTCATTTCCATTAAAATGATGTTATAATTACTAGCTTAGAATGATATGGAAATAATACCATCATAGATGACAAGTTTGTCAAGTCCAATGAATTCATCAAAATTTATGATGAGAACACAAACTCTACGACTACTTATTGTATAGATTGTAGATGGAAAAGGTGCTCAACCTACTACATTGATTCTAGATGAAAAATTGAGTTATATATTGGTATGCATCCCATTACATTGCCCTATATTATACCTTAGATGTTATCTTGCTTGATTTTCCTATTGTTGAGGTAGATTTGAAGGCATGAGACAACACAATACTTAATGCCTTTGTTGATCACGAGGAAGAGAATACTTTAGTTGAAAGTGAGATCTCAGTTGCATACTCTTTGATAGAGAAGCTATTAGATATAGCTATGCTAAAGACACTATTAAGGCTATTTTAAAAACTGCTATTAAGGATTAAACCTGAAACATAAAAATGTGGTATGCCCTAAGTTGAGTATCTAAGACCTAGGGTGTATTGTTCCATCATTTCTAAGATTTCATTAGGATGCAAATCAACAAGGTGCATAGATTGACTTTTAACAGGTCCAAGGTGAGTCAATTAGACCTAGATCTGCATCTTTTTGAGTCTTAGGAATGAATTGGAAATGATTGTGATTGATTGCCTTAATTAGAATATATGACCTAATGTGATAAATGCAATTATCTTATAACTAATAAACAAAAACAGTCAAGTTCCGACAGATCAGAAAGGTGCAGACTGATGTGTACCTACCCAAAATAACTGGTTTTGTTGTGCCTATAAGGAATGGGTCGCCCAATGGCGACTGGGTCTTTGTGAGGGGGTCTTGCTCAATTTTTGGGGTCCTCTAGTGCTGGATTTGAGCTTCTATTTTTTCATCTGTCCTGTTGTCGAAATGTCATAAATAAATTATGTGGGTGAGTTTTTGTGTCTTGACAAAGTTGACAACAATAAATGCAACAATGCAAAATGGATCTTTAAACTCTTCAATCCACTTCAAACCTGCAACTTGCATATTCACAAAGAGGGAAATGTTGTGCCATATAGGGGCTTTCCTTAGTCAAACCCCATGTAAGTGTTTTCACTTCCACAATGGGAATGCCAATGATAAAACCTTAATGGAAAGGAAAGAAATGATGAATGAACGCAATGTTACAACTCCACCCTTCAATCTATTGTCTTGAAGGACCGAAATCATACACATCTCTTCAAGGATCTTGGATCTTGCTCGATAGATTTTCTTGGATGCTTGAATGGTTGAATGCTTGGAGACCTACAACAATGTTAGCCTTCACCAAACATGAACATGAACACACATAGAATTTGACATGATGTTGGATCTTGAATTGCTATAATAATGCTCTGATATGCTGCTATTGACTTGCTCTTGACAATAATTTGTGCTCTTGAATGCTAGAGGGTGTGTGTTATGTTGCATTGGTGGTTGCCGTTGCACCAAAAGATCAACCTGTCAATGCCCGATACAACCGCCAGATTTATACAAGATCCACAGGAGATGGTTAAGCCATGTCACGAACTCGAGTGATGCGCTGCACAACACAATGAGACCAAGAGAAAATTCTTGCAACAATCCCCCCAGCACAAGCAAGGGGTTCGAACCCTTGACCTCAGATCTGATACCAATTGTTGCATTGGTGGTTGTCGTTGCACCAAAAGATCGACTTGTTAATGCTTGATACAACCACTAGATTTATTTAAGATCTACGGGAGGCGGTTAAGCCATGTTATGAACTCGAGCACTGCACTGCATAGCACAAGGAGACCAAGAGAAAATTCTTGCAACATGTTATATTTCAAATGAGCAAAATCCTAGGTATTTATAGGTGTTTATCCAATTTCCCATAAATTATATTATAAAAGCTGACACTTCATATTTGAAATTTGGATATCAAAATACTGCCAACAACATATTTGAATTTGGGTCTCGACTAAGAAGGGGGACCCAGTCGCCCATGGGTGACTGGGTCTTGGCCAAAATTTCCAGGACACTCAAAGTCAGGGATGATTTAATGATTGAATGCATTTGTTTAATGCTTGTCCTTCATAAAGTGATAAAAAATAGGCTTTTGAATGCATAATTTGACAATTTAGAAGCTTAATTAAGTCCAATAAATTAGGGGGCCAAAACATAATGTGAAATTGTAAGTGTATACAATTTTATACGTTACATTTAGCCCCCACTTTAGTGAGACTATAAACTTACGCTCAGGTTCACACTAAAGTAAAGAAATATATGTCAAGAGGGGTTCAATTGTTTAAATATTAGAGAGATAGGATGACTAGGGATCGAGAAGGTTGCACAAGCCTCTAGGATCCAAGATACGATGGAAAACCAACTTAAGCACAAAGGAAAACATAGGCATGATATGCAACAATACAAGATACACAAACATACATGTCGAAAAGACATGAAGCATACACGGTGAAAACACATGATACAACACAACATATGAATGGTGATGGAATGAAAACACACACTATGTAAGCATGATGCAAACATGGAGAAAACGTATGAAAACATAAAACACAAAACAAAACATAGGGTTAGTACTAAAAAGATTCAAGTCGATAAGGAAAAGAGACTTCAGTCTTAAATTGTCTCAAATACCAAATGTCATCCATCGAATAAAGAACAATGCTCCATGAGGACTGAAGTCATACACAACACTCATGTAACACATGGCTCTATTGGAAAGCGAAGTGTATTATGCTAGGTGGCCATGTCAAGGGTGTTCATGACACACCATAGAAAAGTCTGATATATGCTAGGTGAATCACAAACCATGAGACACAAAGCTAGTGAAGTCCGATATTCACTAGGTGAGCTCCCAAGACAAGGTAAAATGTGAGAAACACACTAGGTCTACAAAGTGTGCCCATAACAAGGTGGCTAAATGAGAAACACACACTAGGTATACCAGGTGTGCCCAACCATACCAAGAGTTATACTCTCTGATAACCTTGATAAGGTGCCACAAAATGATCAATGCTACACTAAGTTCAACTCCTATGAACAAAGTGAAGCAAAAAAATGTCAAACTCGCCTTAGGGGGTGCAAACAAAAGGTAATTTGTCAACAAAAATCAAAGGGGCATTGTTTAATTCATGAAAGGTCACATCTTAGGGAGCATCACAAATGGAATCACCACCAAGAGAGAACAAGTAAAGAAATAGGAATTCCCACCTTAGGGAACGCTAGCCATAGTATTACTGCTAAGGAGAAAGTCATATGCCAAGAAAGATCACACTCTTATAGGACATCAAGTCTGATATTACCACAAAGGAGACACATCACATGGATTAAAAAGACAACACTTTGGTTGACATAGTCACACTTCTTAGGAGATATACATTATCATCACTAAGAAGGGCCATTTCTTATGCAAACAACAATGAGGGACCATATGCCCCCCTCCCCTTGCACCCCCTGCCCCCTTAAAATGTTAGTGTACTTGATACACTAACATTTTAAGGAGAAAAAGAGGGATCGCTTGGTAGAAGAAATACACCTAGGACAAGGCTACCTAACACCTTGCCCCCAAAGTGCAGGGACAAAGATGAGCCGAGATGGATGATGATATGCTGCTCCTTGTGAAATGAAATATGATTGCATAAAGCCAAGCTTATACCCTCATGAATGGTAGTGAATATATTATGCTACTACAACTGCCACATGACAAGGAGCAACAACTAATGCTATTGATTAATTGAAAGGATTTTTGATGTTTTTGAAGGAAAATAGCCAAGACCTCTTGTTGTTTCTTGCGTGCTAGGCTCTATGGGAACACAGATACCTTGTTCTTTCACTCCAAATCCTATTCTATTATAGCCAAATTGTTTCAAAAGTTGATATCCTCTTCCATAAAGTGTTTCCAATTCTTTCAGAGAAGGTGGCTTCTCATGATCATCATATGTGGATGTAGAAGTTGTGTTTTCTTCCTCTTTGCTAAAAGTTGTGGAATCAGATGCTTTTGATGATTCAGTTGATATCATTGCCACTTCTTTCTCTTTTATTGCATTTAATTGTATAATCTTGCATTCCCCATCGAATTTAGGCATGGAATCTAATGATCCCCAATCATCCTTTGACAACATTTTCACACTTGAGAAACACCTATCTATATCCTCAACTTGTGAAGGTTCAACTTTTGTAGTTGGTGTTAATGTGATAAGAGGATTCATCATTCCTATTTTGGTTTGTAAACAATTTTCAGATTTAGGGTCAACTTTTACTGTGTAAATCTTATTGTTGTATATGTACTTCAACATACGATGTAGCATTGAAGGCACTGCATTCATTTCATGAATCCATGGTCTACCCAAGAGAAGATTATATGACAAATCATGATGCATTACATAGATAGTTCTTAAAGTAATGTTGTAGTGTCAAAAAATTTACTTCTTTACATTTTCACACTATGCATCCCCTTAATTAATTGGACTTAATTAAGCCTCTAATTGACCCAATTATGAATTTAAAAGCTTAATCTCATTTTCCAAAAGGGGAACCTGTATTATACAATTGCAAATATCAAATTACACATCTTGGAAAATGTGTGTCCTAGGTTTAGGGCCTAAGACCCATTCGCCCAAGGGCAAATGGGTCCTCAAGTTTAGGACCCCATTTTTTAATATGTTTTTGGCAGAATTTTTATGATTCAAATTCAAATTGCAATTATCGGACTTTGATGTTTAATTGTCCGGAAATTAGAAAATTACCTATAAATATAAGGTATTTTTATCAATTCAAACCTAGAGAAGCAATCTAAGATATCAAGAGATCAATCCTAAGAGCAAAGATTATTGTCAAAAGCATTTGAAAGAGAGGATTTTTCATTCAATTATTGCAGCAATCAATATCAAAATCATCATGTCAAAGTTATTTGCATTCATGCATGTTTTGGGAGCTAACATTGTGATGTAGGTTTCAAGTTTTCAAGCATCCAATTGGTGCAGGGGCACTTTGAACAAAATTTGTCAAACACGGTTGATCATGTGTAGGCTTTAGGACTTTGGGGTAATATGCACTAAATAAGGTCACGTAGACGATTTTGAGGTTGTAATAAGTCATTTTAGATGGTTCTTAGGTGTTTAGGGGGTCATTTGTGTTAAGAGTTGCAAAAGTTGTTAAATGTACAAAAATGCAAAATTGAAAAAGTTGTAAAAGGGCAGATTAGGAAGTCCAACAGTCATATAGATTTGAATGGCCATTTGAGGAAGTTGGAACCATTTTTTTTGGTGGGAAAACACTTTAAATATGTGGAGAAGTTCGATGTAATGGTTGTTGAGACATTTTTGAAGATTGCCACATTAATAATACTCTGTTTTCTCCATTTTTTCTATATTTTATGTGATTGCAAGGTTGTTGTATGGCCCGTACAAGCCCCATATTGTTATGTTTTGAACTGGAAGTTGTAGTAGGGTGAATTAACTTTCAGACATTTCAAGTTTGGTGTATTTTCATTGAATTTTGCAAAAGTTAGAGAGATTTTACTAATTCTGCCAGTGTAAGACAATTTTAAGGGTTTTGTTGAGTTAAATTACAAAATGGACCCATTCCACCTTCTATGAAGATTTTGCCTTAGTGGAATGGGTGGATTATATTAGTTTTAGGTGTGATCATGTTGCTTGAGTGCAGGGGAGGTCAAATGATGTGTTGGGCATGAAGCCCTAGGTGAGGAATTTGAGTTTTCCAAATGAAATTGTGAGGTTAGAATGTGGAATTGTGTAAATTTGGTTGGGGCAAAAAGTTTTATTGATTGGGTGAGTATGTGCTGGCCTATTTGGACTTTATTGATGTATTGGTAAGGTTGTTTGAAGGCTAGAAGAGTGATTTCCATTAAAACCCTAACTTTTTGGCTAGAAGAGAGGGTTTCAGGTTTAGGAACTTTGGTGAGAGGGTTTCTGAAAACAAATTAAGTATTTTTTGAATGTTGCCCAATTGGTTTAAGAGGTTTAGGAGAAGTCTGGTGACAAGTTTCTTTGTTAAACATGCCTAATTTGAGGCCAAATCAATGTTAGAAACTTGATTGGTGGAAGTTGTTTCAAAATAACTTGTTTTGAGTTTGTTGATATGTTGTTGTACACCCAAATGGGTCCCTGAAATGGTGTAAGTCCTAGTCTGAGAGGATCTCTTCAAAAAGTTCCACCCGATTTACTCAAAGTGCAGTGCTACAAGGAATTGTGTTGGATTGTCATGATTGAGAGAATCTGAGGACTTGAGGCTTGAAGGTTGCTATTTTTGTGTGAGATTAAGTTGAGTGATGTTGTAGACCTCCCTTGATTGGCATCAAGTGGTATCATTGTGAAGGTAACAAATCTTTTTGGAAGAAGATTGCAGTTTTTGAAAGAAAGATTGAAGGTGAAGAGGCAAAACTAAGAAGATGCCTCCTAAAGAAACAAATGTGGCAAAGGAGATGAATGACTTGAAGGGTTAGTATATTAGAGAGATTAGAGAATTGAAGGAGAGATTGGCAGCCTTGGAGACAAGCAAGATAAGAGAAGTTGAAAGTAGTGATTCAGATGATTCAGATGAAGAAAAGTTTGAAGATGTTGAGGAAGAACTTGATCCTGAAGATTAGAGAATGGAAAAAATGTTGAAGGAAGTCAAAGGTGACAAACATAAAGTGAAGATTGATGTTCAAAAGTTTAGTGGAAACTTGAATGAAGAAGAGTTACTGGATTGGATAGCATTTTTGGACAACTACTTTGAGTGTGAAGACATTCCAGAAGAATAGAGAGTCAAGATTGCAAAAATAAAACTAAAAGGTCATGCACTTTTGTGGTGGGATTATCTGCAGTCAGAAAGAAGGAAGCAAGGAAAATCCAAGATTGTATCATGGGACAAGATGGTAGCCAAGATGAAAGGTAAATTTTTCCCTTTTAATTATTCTATTCAAATGTTTAAGAGGTTACAAAGTTTAAGGAAAAAGGAAATGGATGTAAAAGCATACATTGAAGATTTTTTCAAATTAAGTATGAGATCTAACCATAATGAGAATGAGGATGAGAAAATTGCTAGGTACTTGGGTGGTTTGAGATTGAATATATAGGATGAATTGACTTTAAAAAATCCTAGGAGTGTAGAAGAATGTTATCAAATGGCATTGAAGGCTGAAGAAAAAGTAAAAAGAAGACAAGAGAAAACAATTAGAGGAAGAGGTAGCACTGCAAGAGGAAGAGGATATTTCTCTACTCCAAGACAAACAAGTGAGAACCAAGACGATGTGCACAAAAAGGAAGAACAAGTTGTATATTTTAGAGGAGGTTTTATAGGCACAAGGGGAAGATTTGGTGGTGGAAGAAATTCAAACATCTTTGCTGGTAGGTGTTACAATTGTCAAGAGTTTGGTCATCCTTCTTACAAATTCCCTGAAAAATTTGGTTCAACATCTAGTGGAGGAGAAAGGAAGAATGAAAGAAGAGCACAAATTGTTCAAGAGGATGAAGCTGAGAGTTCAAACTCCAATAGTATTCATGCTGCTTCTAAAGTAGGTGAAGGTTTGATGATGAAGAGACAACTCCTGAAGACATCCAAGGAGAAGGAGTTGATTCAAAGAAGAGCATTGTTTAGGACAATTTGCAGATGCAAAAACAGGGTATGTAAGGTGATAGTTGATTTAGGATGTACTGATAACATGATATCTAGTGAAATGGTAGACAAACTAAATTTGGAAAGAGTACCTAGAGAAAATCCATACAAAGTGTCTTGGGTTAGTGATAATCAGTCCATTGTGGTGAGTGAACAAGCTTCAGTTGAGTTTCCAATAGGTAGGTATAGAGATAAGTTTGTTTGTGACATTTTTCCTATGAGTTGTTGCCATGTGTTACTTGGAAGGCCCTGGCAGTTTGACAGGTCAACAATGTATAATGGGAGACAAAACACTTATACAATTGAAAAGGATGGGAGAACATTCATTTTAACTCCATTGAATGAAGAGACTAAAGAGCAAGGTGAGATCATTATGTTTGGAAGAAAAGAGTTTGTAAGTGTTGATGAAGGTAAGAATAAGGAATTGGTAGCCATTTCAAGGCATGACAAAGTTGGGATAGTAGATAGAAGAAGTGAAGATAATTTGCAGTTAGTTGTGAAGAAGAATGCTTCCATGTGGAAGAGAAAAGCAAATGGAAATGTGTCTCAAGTTGATACAGTAAAGAGTAAGTGTGAAGTGCTTGTGGAAAAGCAAGAAAAGAGTGAAGAAATCATAGTTGGGACAATCATGTGCCCTGTGGTAGTGAAGACAATGAAGAGGTAGTTGAATGGTGTTGAAACAAAGATTTGTGAGGATGATGGGATAGTGAAAAAGTTGTTTGCAGGCCTGACAAAGACTACTAAGTGTGATGGTGTAGTTGTAAACAAGACTGATAGGGGAAAAAGTGAAGTTAAAATGTGTATGGAATAGAGGTCTAAGCATGAAGCAAAGAGGGAAGTGATGGTAGTTGGTAAAAGTTTGTGCACAAAGGTGAAAGAGAGTGGGACATTAGTATTTGATGGTGGAAAAGTTGAAGAAGACCCCACAAAATAGAGATGTGACCGAGTGGAGCATGAATCAAGAAATGACAAGGACAAGCATGTCAAGCACAAAGTGAATCACAAGCAAGATGATCCTGATAAAGGAGGTTAAGGAGGTTGGAGGAAAGTGATGATCAATGGTGAACAAGTTGCAAGATTCTTTCCAAGAGACTTGGAAAAATTTCAAGTTGGGGTGTATGGTGTAGGGGCACCTTTGAACAAAATTTGTCAAACAAGGTTGATCATGTGTAGGCTTTAGAATTTTGGGGTAATATTCACTAAATAAGGTCACTTAGATGATTTTAAGGTTGTAATAAGTCATTTTAGATGGTTCTTAGGTGTTTAGGGGGTCATTTGTGTTAAGAGTTGCAAAAGTTGTTAAATGTACAAAAATGCAAAATTGAAAAAGTTGTAAAAGGGAAGATTAGGAAGTCCAATGGTCATATAGATTTGAATGGCCATTTGAGGAAGTTGGAATAGTTGGTTTTGGTGGGAAAAAACTTTAAATATGTGGAGAAGTTCGATGTAATGGTTGTTGAGACACTTGTGAAGATTGACACATTAATAATACTTTGTTTTCCCCATTTTTTTGTATTTTCTATGATTGCAAGGTTGTTGTACGGCCCGTACATGCCCCATCTTGTTATGTTTTAAACTAGAAGTTGTAGTAGGGTTAATTAACTTTTAGAAATTTCAAGTTTGGTGTATTTTCATTGAATTGTGCAAAAGTTAGAGAGATTTTATTAATTATGCTTGTGTAAGACAATTTTAAGGGTTTTGTTGAGTTAAATTACAAAATGGACCCATTCCACCTTCTGTGAAGACTATACCTTGATGGAATGGGTGGATTCTATTAGTTTTAGGTGTGATCATGTTGTTTGAGTGCAGGGGAGGTCAAATGATGTGTTGGACATGAAGCCCTAGGTGAGGAATTTGAGTTTTCCAAATGAAATTGTGAGGTTAGAATGTGGAATTGTGTAAATCTGGTTGAGGCAGAAATTTTTCTTGATTGGGTGAGTATGTGCGAGCCTATTTGGAACTGATTGAGGTATTGGTAAGGTTGTTTGAAGGCTAGAAGAGTGTTTTCCATTAAAACCCTAGCTTATTGGCTAGAAGAGATGGTTTCAAGTTTAGGCACTTTGGTGAGAGGATTTTTGAAAAAAAATTGAGTAATCCTTGGTGTGGACATCTGTTGAATGCTTCCCAACTGGTTTCAGAGGTTTAGGAGAAGTTTGGTGACAAGTTTCTTTGTTAAACAAGCCTAATTTGAGGTCAACTTAGCGTTAGAATCCTGGTTGGTGGAAGTTGTTTCAAAATAACCCGTTTTAAGTTTGTTGATATGTTGTTGTACACCCTAATGGGTCCCCGAAATGGTGTAGGTCCTGGTCTGAGAGGATCTCTTCAAAAAGTTGTACCTGATTTACTCAAAGAACAGTGCTACAAGGAATTGTGTTGGACTGCCATGATTGAGAGAATCTGAGGACTTGAGGCTTGAAGGTTGTTGTTTTTGTGTGAGATTGAGTTGAGTGATGTTGTAGACCTCCCTTGATTAGAATCGCCAATCAATCTAGTGTTCATTCATCATTCCTTCCATTTATGCTTTCATTTCATTATCAAGGTTTAATTACCAAACTAGGGTTTGACCAAGGCAAACCCTTATACATAGAAAAAAAAAACATTTTTTCTCCTCTTTGTGTATTTTTAGATTTATAGGTGAAGGATTAAAGATTGATCAAAAGTGCAATTTTGCAAAGTTGTCAAAGTTGTCAAGCCAGAAAATATTATTTGCAAAATTTAATTTTGACTTTTCGACAATGAGATCCAGAGAAATCAGGAGTGCAGATTTAGGAGTAGAGGACTATGAAATAAGATTTTGGATCTCTGTAGTAGGACCCATTCACCCTAGGGTGAATCTTTCCCAGGAGGACACTCAAGTACAACAATTTTTGGTAATAGGTTTATGGTGTCTCACCCTTCTCGGATTTTCTAGAAGTCTATTGTTTTTGATTGTGTGGTGCTTGAAATTGATGATTCAAGTTTCACATTGCATAATTGAGTTCATTTAGTGTTTTTATTTTTTCCCCCAAAAATGCATTTAAGACATATTTTACACTTTTCTATCATAAGGAAAAACAACAAAAGATTTCCAATAGGGTTGACTCACCTAAGGGTTGAAAGTTAATCCTACTTTTGGGGATCTCTTTTCCCTAATGGAACAAGAAAGATAGGTGCATCATATATCCAATCATCTCATTTTGATAAACCTATTTTTCGATGTTTCAAATATATCCAACTTTGACAGGTAATGTTATCATGTACCCAGTGGTTGTTTCCCCATATTATCAAAACCATGAGTAGACAAATCAGCTAGTTGAATTTTAGTTTTATTCATCCCAATTCTATCCAAAAGGTTCACACTAAAATCATTAAGTCCTAAACCATTGTCAACAAGGGTACACCTAATCCCAGCTTTGGTAATAACAAATAATATCATCAAAGCATCATTTTTTTTTTGTGTTTCTAAAGGAGGTAATTCACTTTGATGAAAAACAATGTCCAAATTAGGTTTATTCATGTTCTCAATCAAAGTTTCCACATCAACTAGTTGCACACTAAGAGGGACAACAACATTTTTCAAAGCATTTTGAAGCATGTCATGATAAAATAGTGATGTTTGAATCAAATCCCACAAGGATATCTTAGCAGGAGTGTTGTGAAGTTGTTCAACAAGATCATATTCTTTACCACTACGCTGCTGGATATTAGGTGTGGGTGGGAGATATGGTTGAGGCAAAGGGATGGATGTTGGAGTTTGTATTGGATGCTTATTCTTTCTAGTGTTATATGTGTGAGCTACAGTATGATAATTAGGTTGCTGTGATACATGGTTACTAGTAAGTTGTTTTGTAAAACTTAGGATATGGTCATGAGGTTTAGGAGGTCCTATAATGAGAAATGGTTTAGGAGGCTCAAAAGGGATCTTAGGAGGCCCAATGATTAGAGGACTCTTAGGAGGTCCAAAAGGAGTTTTTGGAGGTCCTATAATCAAGGGAGATCTAATGGCCAATTGTGCATTCATAACCTCAATGGATTTGACTTCTTTCTGATGATCTTCTATCAAGGGGGGATCTATTGTTACCTTAGCATATTCATCTAAGAAAGGCCTCTTGTCATCATCTTATCCAACAATATCTTCCCAAGTGGGAAAATCATTGGGAGAGGGACAAACAAGATTCTCATGACCCTCGATGATTGGATCTTCTAACACCAAGTTACCTTCATCACGAATAGGAGAGGTATCGAGAGAAGGACAACTATGATTGTCATGATTGTCTATGATTGCATCCCCTTTTCCAACAATATCTTCTTAAGTAGGAGAGGTAGGGGAAGAGAAACAATATGATTCTCATTATGCTCAATAACACCAAGATATCTTTGTCAAAAGTAGGAGAGATATCGGGAGGAAAAAAACATGATTCTCCAATATTGTATTCTCTTTCACTAAGCTATCCTCACTCATAGGAGGGATAGTGGGAGAGGGATCAATGAAAAACATCAAAAGAGGGGCAAAAAACTCATTTTCATATGATTGCAAAAAAAATTCCTTAAAATGCTCAATAAAATATGACCATAGAATATGAACTATGACAACACATGACTTTTGTAATGAGAAAATGATGTAAACAACTATCTTACAGATATGAAATGTAGCAATTTTTCCCAAATTTGCAACAAATCAAGCAAACCAACACCTTTCTTGTATATGCAATAATATTGTTTCAGAATTTTAGAATAGACTTTTGAAAGCACGAACAAAGTGAAACTATAGAGACAAAAATATGTATAGAAGTTTGCTAAGGCACTTGTATAAGGATAGGGTCACCCAAGGGCGTTTGAGTCCTTGATCAAGGTTAAGAAAATTGAAAAATTAAATTTTTATGTTGTTTAATGTTTCTTTCTCTGGTTGCAAACAAGTTGAAAAAATGCTATTTTTCTAGATTTTGCACAATTTAGTACATGTATTTCAAAATACAAGTGTGAAACAAAGGTGAAAATGTTTTGACAAGTTTTAAATTCAAATTTTAGATCTAAAATGCAATAATTGACTAATTGTAAGATGTAGAGACCTAGAAATGATGATTGTTGAATGCAAACTTTTGATTCTAAACAATGCACTTTATTTCACTAAATGAACTAAATGAAAAATGCCTAAAAACATGCAATTATTGATTCCAAGATAGGCATATGCAAGTACAATGAAACTGAGCAGATAGAGACAAATAATTATGAAAAGATTGTCCAGAAACATGTATGAGGAAAGGGTCGCCCAAGGGCATTTGAGTCCTTGTTTAGGGTTCTAAAAACTGAAAAGATGAATGTTTATGTTGTTTTTTAAGGTTATTGTTCCTATTTGCAAATAGGTTTTGACAGTTACTGTTTTTCTAGAATTTCTTCAATTTAAGACTATGTATTTCACATGCAAATGTGCAAGAATAAATGATAATTTGAATGCAATTTCCAGATCTTAATTATGCAATAATTGATTGTGTCTAAGATGCAAAATTTTGAAAATGAATATTTGATGCAAACTTAAAACAAAACCTTGTAATTTTTTTTACTTTTTGGCCTAAATGATAGATGCAATGTAATGAACAATTTTAGACTTTAATGACCTAATGAATGCAAATCTTATCTAAATGATTGAAAAAAATTCTAATGCAAGCTATGATGCCTGATGAATGCAATTTTTTTGAATTTTTTATGCTTTTAAAATACAAAAATGAAACCCTAAATGAGAAAATGTCAAACAATGCAATGCAAATCTAAACCTAGGGTTTGCAAAACTTCCAATTTTAGAAAGTTTATAATGTTAACATGTTGTGTTCACTAAAATGAAACATAAAAATGTGGTACACCCTAAGTTGAGTATCCAAGACCTAGGGTGTATTGTTCCATCATTTCTAAGATTTGATTACGATGCAAATCAACATGGTGCATAGATTGACTTTCAACAGGTCCAAGGTGAGTCAATTAGACCTGGATATACATCTTTTTGAGTCTTAGGAATGAATTGGAAATGATTGTGATTGATTTCCCTAATTAGACTATATGAACTAATGTGATAAATGCAATTATCTTATAATTGATAAACAAAAACAATCAAGTTTCAATAGCTCTAAAAGGTGCAGATTGATGTGTACCTACCCAAAAAAAATTGGTCCTACTGTTCCTACAAGGATTGGGCCGCCCAATGGCAACTAGGTCTTTGTAAGGGGGTCCTACTCAATTTTTGGGGCCCTCTAGTGCTAGATATGAGCTTTTGTCTTACGTTCCATGTCTTGACAAGGTTGATGACAATAACTGCAACAATGCAAAATGGATTTTTAAACTCTCTTCAATCCACAAGTTAAACCTACAACCTGCATATTCACAAAGAGGGAAAATTTTGTGCCATATAGGGGCTTGCCTCAGTCAAACCCCGTGTAAGTGTTCCCACTTCTACTATGGAAATGTCAATGATAAAACCTTAATAGAAAGGAAATAAATGATGAATGAACACAATGTTGCAACTCACCACCCTCCAATGGCTATCTTGAAGGATTGAAGTCATACACATCTCTTCAAGGATCTTGGATCTTGCTTGATAGATTTGCTAAGATGCTTGAATGCTTAAATTCTTGAATACTTGGAGACCTACAACAATGTTATCCTTCACCGAATATGAACATGAACACACATAGAATTTGACATGATGTTGCATCTTGAATTGTTGTAATAATGCTCTGATATGTTGCTCTTGACTTGCTCTTGAAAATAGTTTGTGCTCTTGAATGTTATAGGGTGTGTGTTATATTTCAAATGATCAAAAGACTAGGTATTTATAGGTGTTTATCCAATTTCCCAAAAATTAGATTCCAAAAGCTGACACTTCATATTTGAATTTTGGATATTAAAATACTGCCAACAACATATTTGAATTTGGGTCCTGACTAAGAAGCATGGGCGACTGGGTCTTGGCCCAAATTTCTAGGACACTAAAAGTCAGGGACAATTTAATGATTAAATGCATATTTAATGCTTGTTCTTCTTAAAAAAAAGGGTAAAAATTAGGCTTTGGAATGTATAATTTGACAATTTAGAAGCTTAATTAAGTCCAATAAATTAGGGGGCCAAAACATAATGTGAAATTGTAAGTGTATACAATTTTCTACGTTAGAAAAACTATTTGTTTTTTCTTAAAGGTTTGTTAGTTCTAAGTTGGTTTTGAGGTGTGACCTTGATTTTCTATTTGAAACTTTAGTCCTTACATTTTATTTTCATATTTTATGGTGTTGTAATGGCTTGTATTGGGGGAGTGCCCCTTGGGTTCATATTGTATGTAAATTTTATTAACTTTTACCAATATAGAAAATTGAGAAAAAATAGAAAAAATAAGAATCAACATTTAATTCACACATCACTTTAAATATCCAAAAAAAAAAGCTATTTTTTTTTGTAAATTAGTATAATGCTTGATAAACAATTCATAAATCTATAATTTAGCTATGTACTTTCCATATTAACTTTTACAAATTGTATGGAGATTTCCTTTTTTTAACTAAATCCTATTGATACCTTCTCCTCAAATAGCAACACAACCCTCAAATTGAATTTACCTTTAGATATATCCATCTCTTGAAAAGGGAAATTAATTCTCTATTTGAATCACTCTAATTTTACTCTTCAATTCACATGTATCCCTCTCATCACATTGTTTGATTCAAGTCCATAGATGAAAAGATCTTCCAAGAAACCTTATTTTGGTCTTTCATTTAAAATTTGGATCTCTACATTACTACCTAAAGACTTTGATTATCAAATTTTATGAGTGGTTTAGATTTATTGCCTTTCAAATTGACAACATCAGTGCATCAATGGATGGTTGAGATAAACAACTTCTTAATTAATCAATACACCATCGTTAATCAAGTTGTACCACATAGTAGAACCAATGGTTCATAATCTCCCATGATGTTAGGATATTCTACAATATATGGTTGTCACATGTGTGTTCCATGTGAAAAAAATATAGAATATTCACAAAAGGTTCTATGTATACAATTGTTGAAATGTTAGTATAAAGGAGATCAAATTGTATAGTTGCAAGTGGTCTTGAAGATATTGTAGGTCAATCCCTACAAATGAAACCTATGGTGCAAGGATGTAGAAAAAGTGATAAGCATCTCTTTATTCTATCAAAAACCACCTTTAGTAAGGAGCTACCTCTTCTTGAATTGGAGATGCATTATCTACTTAGGTGCATTACAAATGTACCTTACACCCATACATTATTAGATCATCCTTCTTGAATGTGTATAACTAAAACTAAAATGATGGCCATTACATAATTCAAAGCAAAGAAATACTAAGTCCAAGTCCACTAAATTGGTATAAATTTCATGTATATTCACAATGACAGGACGAATAATAAAATCTAGGTCAAAATCACTATTGAAACATAAGAGTGTAAACCATAATCATTCATAATTACACTAGGTGTCAATCGTCATATTTTTGTGTAACATGTGTTGTGGGGACAAAAAGATATGCCAACACATCTAGGTGAGAAATTGATTGCTAGGGTAGGCCCCCATTCATTCTCCTAGTCTCCCTACCCTTCCAAGCTACATTATATTGAGGCAGTCTCTTAAGAGCCCCGAGAGCAAAAAACTGCCAATTTATGATGAAGCAATTCTCAGAGTTTGTGGCACATATGAATGTTTTGTCTAGACCTTAAGGTGGATATGGGTTTTATGCACAATAACCTCTATCATTTTTTTAACTTAACACCATTTGATTGTGCCAAGAACAAATACATCATTGCAAAATGTGTCATTTGAGAGCTATGTAAAGGTGCCAATTTTATGTTATATGCATCATGGGGCCAAACTAAATAGACCAACACATAAAGTGGGTGGGTAAATTATAAGGGATGACCTTATTTATTGTGTTGGTTTCCTAATCCTTCCAAGCTACATTATACTAGGTAGTCTCTTGAGATCTCTAAGAGAAAAAAATTGCCAATCTATGACAAAACAATTCTTGAAGTTTTTGGTGCATATGAATGTTCCATCTAGACCTACAGGTGGATGTGGGATCTATCTAAAATAACCTCAATTTTTTTAGATAAAAATCACTTGATCATGTAAAATATGAATGAATTATTGCAAAATACATCATTTGAAAGTAGTGTAAAGGTGCTAATAGGCATATTTTATGTTATGTGAATCATAGGGTCAAACCAACTATACCAACACATCTAGGTGGATGGGTAAATACTATGGGATTCCCCCATTCATTCCCCTAGTCTCCCAATCATTCTAGGTTATAATATACCGAGGAAACCTCTTAAGAGCCCTTAGAGCAAAAAAAATTCAATCTATGATAGAGTAGTTCTTAAAGTTCATGATGTTGAAAAATGTTCTATTTGAAACTATAGGTAGATGTGGGGATTTTCATAATAAAATCTCTTAATTTTTATCATATCAAATCCATTTTACCATGTGAAGAATGAATGCATTCTTGTAAAACGTGTCGTTTGAGAGTAGTGTAAAGGTGCCAATAAGTATATTTTACATTCCACACATTGGGTGCCAAACTAATTATACTAACATGTATAGGTGGGTGGGTGAAATCTAGGGGAATCTTCCATTAAATTCCCCCAGTCTCCCAATCCTTCTAGGCTACATTATACCAAAGCAATCTCTTAAGATCCATGAGAGAAATAAACTACCAATCTATGTTAGATCAATTATCATATTTTGTGGTACCTAAAAATATTATTTCTAGACCTACAAGTGGATATGAGATCTATCCAATATAACCACTCTCAATTTTTGTTAGCTCAACACCATTTGACCATGCCAAGAACAAATGCTTTCTTGTAAAATACATCATTTGAGAGTAGTGTAAAGGTACCAATATACATACATATGTTTTGTTCCATGTGTCATGGGGTTAAACTGATTGTGTCAACATATCTAAGTGGGAAGATAAATCCTAGGAGAGACCCCCATTCATTCCCCTAATCTCTTGATCATTCCATGCTATATTATACTAATATAGTCTCTTAGGAGTCATAAGAGATTTTTTTTTTAAATCAATGATGGATAAATTCTTGGAGTTCATGGTGCCTATAAATATTTTATATGGACCTACCAGTGGATGTGATTTCCTTCACAATAATCTCTCTCAATTTTCATTATCTCAATACTGTTTGACCATGCCAAGTAAAAATTCATTCTTGCAAAATGCATCATTTGAGAGTAGTGTAAAGGTGCCAATAGGCATATTTTGTGTTTTGTGCATTGTGGGATTGAACCAATTGCACCAAAACATCTAAGTGGGTGTGTGAATACTAAGGGAGGTCCTCATTCATTCCATTGTTCTCCGAATCCTTTCAAGATACATTATAGCAAGGTGATCTCTTAAGAGCCTCAAGAGCAAAAAATGTCAAAATCTATGATGGAGTAGTTCTTGGATTTTGTGGTGCCTAAAAATGTTTTATTTTGACTTATAGGTGTATATGGGGTCCCTCCATAATAGCCTCTCTTAAATTTTCAAACTCAACACCCTTTGACCATGCCAAGAATGGATGCATTCTTACAAAATGTGTCATTTCATAGTGTAAAGGTACCAATAAGCACAATTTATGTTTTGTGCATCATGGAGCAAAACTAACTATGCCAAAAAAACTATGTGGGTAGGTGAATTATATGGTAGGTCACCATTTATTCTCTTGGTCTCTTGATCCTTCCAAGATATATTGTACCAAGGTAGTCTCTTAAGAGCCATAATAGAAAAAAAAAAAACCATTTTTTTTCCTATTTTATCAAATTGTGGCACTTAGAAATGTCTCATTTGTACCTATAGGTGGAAATCAAGTCTCTCTAAAATACCCTATCTCATTTTTGGTCAAATCTAGACCATTTTTTCATGCCAACAATGAATGCATTCCTATGAAAATGTCATTTGAGAGTAGTGTAAAGGTGCCAATAGGCATATTTTTTCTTCTGCACCTTGTGGGATTGAATTGACTCTTCCAACTTGGTAGGGTGGGTGGTTGAATGATACTTTAAGCCTTATTTCATTCCCTATGTCTATCAATTATTCCAGGATATATTACATCGAGGTAGACTCTTACGAATCCAAAGAGTAAAAGGTTGCCAAAAAATTATACTTGTTTTATCAATTTGTGGCACCTAGGAATACCTTTTTTGCAACTATAGGTGGATTTTGAGTCCCTATATAGTGCCTATCTCAATTATAATCAACTCCAAATATTTGACCATGCCAATACTGAATGTGCTGCAAAATGTGTCATTTGAGAGCAATTTGTAAAGGTGTCAATAGGCATATTTTTCTTCTACACTTTGTGGGAATGAATTAATTGTCAACACATTAGAGTGGGAGATTTAATTCCATTCGAGGCCTCGATTCATTCCCTTGGTTTCTTGATCCTTACAGACTACATTGCATCAAGGTGATCTCTTAAGAGCCCAAAGAGGAAAAAAATTCCAATTTTTTGCTTGCTTATTCTCCCAATCTAGTGGCACCTAGGAATGTCTCGTTTGTGCTTAAAATTGGAATTAGATTCCTCTACAATACCCTATCTCATTTTTTGTCAAATATAGAGAATTCGACCATGTCGATAATGAATGCATTCTTACAAAATGTGTCATTTAAGAGCAATATAAAGGCATCAATAGGTATATTTTTCTCTCACACCTCATAGGACCGAACCAACTATATCAACACACCGGGATGGTTGGTTGAATACTAATGGAGGCCTCAATTCATTCCCTGGGTCTACCAATCCTTCCAAGCTATGTTGCACCAGGACAATCTCTTGAAAGCCTAAAGAGAAATTTTTTGCCAAACCTTTTCCTACTTGTTCTCTCAATCTATGACACCTAGGAATGTCTCATTTACACCTGCATGTCAACATCAAGTCTCTCTATAGTATCATATATCATTTTCAATCAACTTAAGACCATTTTACCATGCCAACAATGCATTCATTCTTGCAAAACACATCATTTGAAAGTAGTGTAAAGGTGCCAATAATCATATTTTTATCTCACACCTTGTAGGATGAAAGCAACTATGCTCGCACATAAAGGTAGGTGGGTGAATGCTACTAAAAGACTCAATTCATTCCTTGGGTCTCCTAATCCTTCTAAGATTCATTGCACTAAGGCAATCACTAGGTACATGTTCTCCTAGGCCAACCACTAGAAATATTAGACAAATAATTAAAGACAAGTCTTAGCAATACAAATGCTCCTAGGATGAATATGTAGGTCTAGATTCTAATTTAGTACACCAATATCAAATATTTTACTTTAATTTGAGAGAGAATAATCAAGCATCTCAAAATGTAAATTAGATGCAAATAAATTCCTTTGGTTACAAGCACATCAAATCATAAAATATGTGAACTATTTTTTGTTAATGAATATTTTATCTATATTTTCTATTCTTTCCTTTCCTTTTTAATTTCTTGTGTTTCTTTTTGGTATTTATTTATACTAAGTGTCAATAAATGATCAATAGGTGTAACATTAAGCACTTCTTTTCTTACCCATTATTTTTTCTTAACTTTTCATGTAGGTATATGATGTATTCATAATTTCATGAATATAATGAATTAGTAAACAAAGTCATATGGGCCTATAATTTTATAGTTTAGTAAAATAAAATATTTATTCGCAACAAAGCCATATGTCATACAATGTTATATATTGATAAAAAAATTATATGTACAAGAAATCCATATAGGCATATGAAAAATCAATAATATAGTTAGTCCTATGGACTGGGATGGAATATTTGATGACTCTTTGTTAAAAAAAAGGAGAGGTGACTAGTCGTTGCTTTTGAATCCACTAGCTTGACCTTCCCTCTAATTTTTTATGTCCACCTAATACAATAAAAATATACACATCATGTTGCAAGTAAGAAGGTGTTGTCATTGATGTCAACTATGCGTATGGAAGTTGGTTATTGGCTATATATGTCAAGGATATTGAGAAAATTGTAATAAAGAAAGGTTTGCAGTGTGTGCATGTATAGTTGAGATGTTGAAGAAGTGTTTTGAGTACATGGAGTTATCTTTATGTTGCTATGTCTGAAGGTGTGTTGGAGTGAAGTATGAGCTACAATGATGTCTCTAGTACTTGGGTTCCAGGTGCTTTTGAGAAAATTTGATAAATAGAGAAAGTAGTGTTATGCAAGTATTCAGTGTATGCTCTGGGATGTGCTCTGTGTTTCTTCTGGGTTGATGCTATGCTTGTGCAGATTTTAGGTTTTTTTCATGATTGTTGGTAGTTTCTATATCTAGAATTTGGGCTTTTGGATTGTCGTACAATGTGAGATATTTTCACTACTATGTGAACTATGTATTTCAGTGCATTTGGCTATGGTCTGGGAGAAATGTATTTACTCCACATTTCTCCACATTTTGTGATAGAAAGGGGGTTGGATGAGACTCTCACAGTCCCATGCTCAGGTATTTGTTCTCAAGAACTTCCAGGTGACTCCTTCACCATAACCCTTAGGTCCTATCTCAGGTATAGGCACCCCTGGTATTACTGGCCAACCCCTCTATCAACATTCCTCCATACTACCAAGCCAACCTTGGTGCCTTGCCACTATCTCACCATTGACCCTTATTCTTCCCTAAAGGCCAAATCCTCTCAACATTCAATTTGATTCTTGCAGGGGTGTGTAAATGTTGTAATTGCTTCAAGGTAATCAATCTAGGGTTCTTGTTTCATCACAAAACTCCAATTAACCATCGCTTTCACAAAATCCCTTCCTAGGGTTAGAAAAGGCTACAAGCCTAGAGCCCCAATTAGGTCTCTTACCCCGGGTAAAATGCAATTTTCTCCTAAACCCACCAAAAGACCTGGGTTCTTTGCTTAGGGTTTGTGTTTCTCATGCCCTTACCTTGAATATTTTCAGGGTTTTGAATCAGCACTGCTCGCACACTGCTCATACACAAAAATGGTCAAAACCCTAGGGTTTGCTAGCCCTTTCTAGACAGTTTTCAGACTGTCAAAAGTTTCTCCCAACAAACGACTTGATAGAGCCTCCTCCTGGCTACCAGGCCTCACCAAGACCTTCAAAAAAATTCACCAAAAGAAATTTCTCAAAGATCTAAGCACCCCTGCAAGTTATTAGTCTTTTACTCCTGGTCTTCCCTAGCCGGACCCTGCCTGGCTCGCCTAGGGCAAGACATTACCAACAACTCCTGCACTAAAAAAAAACCTACCAACTAACATATGTACAAGCATGGTGTCTAGGCACTGTTTCCAAAAGGCCGTATGGTTTGTACGGTGGAAAAGTGCTCTAGCACCCCATTTTCTAAAAACAGTCTGGTTCAAACCAGCAACAAGGCAACAATGAACTATTTACAAAAAGATACCTAAAGATTGTACAAGAAGCTATTTAAATGAATACAACATGCTTGAATTCCAACTTCACTTCATCCTACAACAAAACATAAACAGATCTAATCCATTAAGACTCAATCAAGATGCCAAAAGTCTGGAATTTTTGCATAGAATGTTGTTTCCATCAACTTCACAATGTGTCACAATAACAAAAGTGCTTCCAACCCTATTTCATGGTCGAAGCAAGTCTTAAATAGGCTCCATAGATAGTTAAGCCCTTTTTGTCAAACCAATAGAAGACCTAAAGATGCAATTTATAAAGCCCACTGTGTTTTCAAATCTTTGGCTAGGTTGGCAACCTAGACAAGTTAGAGCTTCAAAACCCATCCATGCTTTCCACCTCCCAATCCATTGTTCACAACCGATCAAGTTTTATTCCTAATCCACCAAATGCTAACAAAATGGTCAACATGACCAAAAGATAACACAACCAAACTAGAACTTTAAATAAAACTTCTAAAAAAACCTAGTATTTTCCCAGGTGCTCCTGCACCATTCTCCCCCTCTCAGCTCAAACACTAAGGATTGCAAGGAGAAAGCAAGGACAGGTCAATGCCCTACTTTTTAAATTCAGCTTCATCCACCCAAGTAGCCTCAGATTCAGGCTTGGTCTTCCACTTGATGAGGTGTTCCATGTACACCTTGTGTCTTGTGGCCTTCTTCACCCTTGACTCCAAGATCTTCTCTACCTGAGGCTTGTCCTGAGTAGGTATGGACATGTTTGCTAATGTACTTGAAGATCTCTTTACTGTCCTGATCCAAATCCTTGACTGTCCCCGTATACTTGATCAAATCAGCAACATTGAACACTGGTGAGATTCCTAGATTGGTAGGTAACTCCACCTTGTATGCATTATGCCCATACTTGGCCAATATCTTGCAGGGACCCACTCTCTTTATCTGCAACTTGGTTGAAATTCCCTTCTACAACCTTGATTTGTTAAGGTGGACCATAACATAGTCCCCTACTTGAAATTGCACATCTTTCCTTGACATATCTGCCTTCTCCTTCACTTTTTGTGTAGCCTCAGTGACTGTCCTCTTGACCTGCTCCTGAATCTCCTTCATGGTCTGACTGAAATCTTCTGCATGTCCACTCCTATTCTCCATAGATCCAAGGTCTCTAAGCCCACATATGCCTCTTGGGTGCATCCCATACACAACCTCAAATGGACTCTTCCTTGTTGTCTGGTTGACACTATCATTATAAGCATACTCAGCTTGGGAGATAACCATATCCCATGTTTGTCCATATTCTTTAGTTAAGCACCTTAGAAGATTACCAAGCACCTTGTTAACCACCTCTGTTTGACCATCGGTCTGAGGATGGTAAGCTGATCCAAATGACAAATTTGTACCCAATCTACTCCATAGAGTCTTCCAAAAATGACTCATGAACTTCACATCTCTGTCTGAAACAATGCTCAAAGGTAGCCCATGGATCCTTACAACCTCCTTGAAGAAAAGGTGAGCTATGTAGCTAGCATCATGAGTAGTTTTGCAAGGAATGAAATGACTCATCTTGCTAAATCTATCTACCACAACATAAACACTGTCAAAACCAGTCTTGGTCTTAGGAAGGCCTACCACAAAATCCATGCTCACACACTCCCATGGTCTGTTAGGAATGGGCAGGGGTTGATATAAACCAGCATTGCTAGCTCCTCCCTTAGCTTTCATACACACAACACATTGTTCCACATACCTTCTAACATCTCTTGCCAACTTAGGCCAATAATAGAATCTTTGTACTAGCTCTAAGGTCTTATTGATGCCAAAATGCCCACTAAGACTGCCATTATGCTTTTCCTGAATCAAATTTTCCCTCATTGACCCTCTTGGAACACAACTGATTTCCCTTAAACAACAACCCACTTTGCAAAGTATACTCAGAGTATTGACTATGGAAATGGTTCTCAAAGTTGGAACATACCTTATAGGCCTCTGAAAAGTCTTCATCTTCCCCATATAGATCCTTGAAACTCTCTATGCCAATGCTCTTGAGCTCTATCTCTTGCACTGTCAACAACCTTCTGCTTAATGCATCTGCCACCTTGTTCATTTTCCCTTTCTTGTGCTTGATGGTAAAAGTAAAAGCTTGGATGTATTCCATCCATTTCAAATGCCTATTACTCAACTTCTCTTGAGTGTTGATAAAACTAAGTGCCTGATTGTCAATAAAAACCACAAACTCCTTGGGTAGAAGGTAATGCCTCCATTTCCTAAGTGACTGAACCAAAGCATAAAGTTTCGAGACATAGGTTGAATAATTCTTCTTTGCTTCATTTAGCTTCTCACTAAAGAAGGCTATAGGCCTGCCTTCTTGACTTAGCACTCCTCCTACTGCCACTCCACTTGCATCACATTCAACAGTGAACAACTTGTCAAAGCTAGGTAATAAGAGAATTGGTTGAGTTGCCACTTCTTGTTTCAGTTTCTCAAACCCTTTCTCAGGCTCTTGAGTCCACACAAACTTAGTTTTTATACCACCCTTGATTGTATCTAGGACTGGTGCACATATACCACTAAAGTTCCTTATGAATTTTCTATAGAATTGAGCCAATCCATGAAAACTCCTTACCTCTGTCCCTGTGGTTGGTGTAGGCCAGTTTAGGATGGCTTCCACCTTGCTTGGATCCATCTTCAATGAGCCTTTGGACACTACAAAACCCAGATAGACAAGCTCTTGCTTAAAGAACTCACACTTCTCTAGATTGATTGCCAACTTCTCCTCTTTCAACCTTCTAAGAACCATCTCAACATGCTTCAAGTGTTCTTCTGCTGTCTTGCTAAAGATGAGTATATCATCAAGATACACTACTACAAATATCCCTATGAAATCCTTAAGCACTTCATTCGTGAGTCTCATGAATGTGCTAGGGGCATTTGAGAGGCCAAATGGCATCACTTTCCACTCATATAACCCATCATTTGTCTTAAAAGTTGTCTTCCACTCATCACCATCCTTAATTTTGATATGATGGTAACCACTCTTGAGATCCAACTTAGTGAAGTACTGTGCTCCTCCAAGGCAATCCATTAAGTCTTCAATCCTAGGGATAGGGAATCTATATCTGATTGTGATCCTATTTATTGCTCTAGAATCAGTACATAACCTCCACTTACCTCCTTTCTTGGTTACTAAAACCACTGGCACTGCACATGGGCTGATGCTCTTTTGAATCAATCCTTGATTCAATAATTCTTGCACTTGCCTAGCTACCTCTAGGTTATGCTCTGGTGTAAGTTTTTATGCTGCTTTGTTAGGAAATGAGGCTCCAGGTATGAAGTCAATTTGATGACTTATTGCTCTCTTTGGTGGTAAGGTTGTAGGTGTACCATCACTAACTATGCTCTTGTACTTATCAAGTAACCTTTGGACTGCTTCTGGTAAGGCTATCTTTTCAGCCTTGTCTTCTTCTTTAGGTTGCAACATAACCACATATCCTTCATTCCCTTGGTGTAGGTTCTTAAGGAACTCCTTACCACTGCTCAACATGATGTTTGGTGCCTTTGACTGTCCCTCTTCTTCTTCTG
The DNA here is from genome assembly GCA_007258455.2 of Sequoia sempervirens. Classification (NCBI taxonomy): domain Eukaryota; kingdom Viridiplantae; phylum Streptophyta; class Pinopsida; order Cupressales; family Cupressaceae; genus Sequoia; species Sequoia sempervirens. The sequence goes on along the minus strand of VDFB02256132.1, from coordinate 242,148,264 downwards.
ACAGTGACTGCAGCTTGAAGGTCCTTCCATCCTTTTTGAAGGAAATAGTATTCTCTTTCCAATCATAAATAGCACTTCTATCATATTGCCATGGTCTGCCCAGTAGTAGATGGCATGCATCCATGGGTAAAACATCACAAACCAACTTGTCTTTATAACCTCCAATAGAAAACTCCACCGTTACTTGCTCATTTACTAAAACACTCTGCCCTTTGTTCAACCATGTGACCTTGTAGGGGTTATTGTGGGGTACCTTCTCGAATTTCAGTTTTGCTACTGCCTCCTCTGAGATTATATTGTTTGTTGAACTTGAATCTACTATGACCTTGCATACTTTGCCAAGTATCTTGCACCTTACTCTAAAAAGAGCTCTTCTTTGTTTAGGTTCTTCCCTAACCGGTTGTCTGATCAAGACTCTGTTAAACATCAGATTCTCTCCTACCTCAGTTTCTATATGACTGATCTTAGATGACTTAGGACTCATGGTGTCCTCTTGTGCATAAGCCACTCTCTTTTCATTGCTTGATGAGGAAGCTTTCTCCAGGCATCTATAAGCAGGGTGACCTATTTGATTACAATGGTAACACTTCATGTTTGCAAAATAAGAATTGCTTCTGCCTGCTCCTCTTCCTCTATTTGAACCTCCTTGAGGTCCTCTACCCCTATTGTATCCTCCTCTTGAAGATGTTTCACCTCCATGCTCTGTGAGTTTAGACTCTCCTTGGTTTCTTTGGTCATTGCCTCTACCTTGGTATCCACCTCACTGTCCTCTTTGATCTCTTTGATCTCTGCCTTTGCCTATGCCCTTAGAAGCTTGATCTTGCTTCCTCTTGCTTCTTTCCTCAATCTTTATGGCCAACTGATAGCATTGGTGTACTGTCTTGGGACTTAGAAGAGCCATCTCTTCTTGGATATTCCACTTCAAACCATTAAGGTACCTAGCCACCTTGAGACTTTCATCCTCTGTCACATTAGATCTCATGCAAAGTTTTTGAAACTCCTCGGTGTGAGTGTTTACATCTTGGTCTTTCTGCCTTAGACTTTGCCTCTTCTTGTGCAATTGAATCTCATAGTCATCTGGCATGTAGGCTTCTTTCACCTTGGAAACCATTCCTTTCCAAGTTGTTATGGGTTGTTTTCCTTCTTTTTCCCTCTCTTTCTGAATGAACTTCCACCATGTCAAGGCTGATCCTCTCAATCTTGATTTAGCAACCTTCACCTTCTGTGCTTCAGTGATTCCATCACATTCAAAATGGTTTTTCATTCCTTCTATCCAATCCATAACTAGATCAGCTTCCATCTTTCCACTAAAAAGTGGTATGCCTTCAAGTGCTTTTCCACTCAAAGCTTTCAATGCCTTCAAGAAAGCTCCTCCTTCAAAACAGGGTCAGGTTCAGGCGTCTTATCTTCCTCTGCAACCTCTTCCTCTTTTGGTATCCTTCCCTCAAACTGTGCACTCCTCACTGCTTGCTCAAGTTGGGCTATTCTTTCCCTCAATTGTTTATTGTCTTCTTCCTGCTCTTCAACCATCTTAGCCAGTTCTGCATTGGTCACCATGATGGAAGAATCACTAGACTCAACCTATGACATATAAGATGCTTCCCAAATCTTTAACTTGCTCTGATACCAATCTGATAGAAAGGGGGTTGGATGAGACTCTCACAGTCCCATGCTCAGGTCTTTGTTCTCAAGAACTTCTAGGTGACTCCTTCACCATAACCCTTAGGTCCTATCTTAGGTATAGGCACCCCTGGTATTACTGGCCAACCCCTCTATCAACATTCCTCCATACTACCAAGCCAACCTTGGTGCCTTGCCACTATCTCACCATTGACCCTTATTCTTCCCTAAAGGCCAAATCCTCTCAACATTCAATTTGATTCTTGCAGGGGTGTGTAAATGTTGTAATTGCTTCAAGGTAATCAATCTAGGGTTCTTGTTTCATCACAAAACTCCAATTAACCATCGCTTTCACAAAATCCCTTCCTAGGGTTAGAAAAGGCTACAAGCCTAGAGCCCCAATTAGGTCTCTTACCCCGGGTAAAATGCAATTTTCTCCTAAACCCACCAAAAGACCTGGGTTCTTTGCTTAGGGTTTGTGTTTCTCATGCCCTTACCTTGAATATTTTCAGGGTTTTGAATCAGCACTGCTCGCACACTACTCATACACAAAAATGGTCAAAACCCTAGGGTTTGCTAGCCCTTTCTAGACAGTTTTCAGACTGTCAAAAGTTTCTCCCAACAAACGACTTGATAGAGCCTCCTCCTGGCTACTAGGCCTCACCAAGACCTTCAACAAAATTCACCAAAAGGAATTTCTCAAAGATCTAAGCACCCCTGCAAGTTATTAGTCTTTTACTCTTGGTCTTCCATAGCCGGACCCTGCCTGGCTCTCCTAGGGCAAGACATTGCCAACAACTCCTGCACTCAAAAAAAACCTACCAACTAACATATGTACAAGCATGGTGTCTAGGCACTGTTTCCAAAAGGCCGTACGGTTTGTACGGTGGAAAAGTGCTCTAGCACCCCATTTTCTAAAAATAGTTTGGTTCAGACCAGCAACAAGACAACAATGAACTATTTACAAAAAGATACCTAAAGATTGTACAAGAAGCTATTTAAATGAATAAAAAATGCTTGAATGCCAACTTCACTTCATCCTACAACAAAACATAAACAGATCTAATCCATTAAGACTCAATCAAGATGCCAAAAGTCTGGAATTTTTGCATAGAATGTTGTTTTCATCAACTTCACAATGTGTCACAATAACAAAAGTGCTTCCAACCCTATTTCATGGTCGAAGCAAGTATTAAATAGGCTCCACAAATAGTTAAGCCCTTTTTGTCGAACCAATAGAAGACCTAAAGATGCAATTTATAAAACCCACTGTGTTTTCAAATCTTTGGCTAGGTTGGCAACCTAGACAAGTTAGAGCTTCAAAACCCATCCATGCTTTCCACCTCCCAATCCATTGTTCACAACCGATCAAGTTTTATTCCTAATCCACCAAATGCTAACAAAATGGTCAACATGACCAAAAGATAACACAACCAAACTAGAACTTTAAATAAAACTTCTAAAAAAACCTAGTATTTTCCCAGGTGCTCCTGTACCATTTTGGTTTAAGGACTTGCGATTCTAAGAATATATTGATAAGGTTTCTCTCTTGCTTGGTTCAAGAGGATTTGAGATTTGACGTTGTTGTTGATGATTTTCTAAGTTACAATGTATTCTAGTGGCTGACAGGGTTATTCAAATGTACAAAATATTGATACTCTTCAGATGAAGTTTGTTGCAAAGTTTCTGGATGAATTTACAAGTGTTTATTACTTACTCCAAATCATGTTCAAGTGAATTTTGTTGTTCAAAAGGATTGGACTAAGTTAAGGATGTGTGTGCTTAATTTTTTTATGTGTTTTGCACGGGTGTTGGACGAACTTGTGTTAAACACTACTTGTGAAGTTCATAGAAGAATGTTGAGGCATGTTGGGACTCATTTAGGTCCTCATTAAGTATATGTATAGGTCACCCTCATTCTCTTCCACTGCAAGAATTCTTTGGAGCTGACCTAGTTTGAATGTGTAAATACAAATTGTGTATGGTTGACCTTGGAAAGGTTTCAAGGTTGAAGATGATATAAGTATGAGTTGAGATGTGTGTGAAAGACATAGAGAGATGTGAGATATGTGCGTGTGATGTGAGTTCAAGTAGATCAGTGCGAATTTCAAAGTGTTGAGTTCTTGAAGGAAATGAGTTGAAGGTGTACTCTCTATTTCAAGCATGTCTACAAAAGTGTCAACAAATTGTGGTGGAATCTCTATTGTAGTGAGATAGTTTTCTCTCTGTAACAACTCTCTTCTATCTTCTTTGTAATTCAATGGCAATGAGCCCTCTGAGCAGTGAGCCCTTATTGGATAGTGTGCCATGTATTGGTAGTGAGCCTTTGTATTTGATTTTGGAATTATTTATATTGTGAGCTAATCCTCACTGCATGGTTTTTACCCTATTGGGTTTTCCACATAAATGTGTTATTGTGTGCATGGTTTTATTACTTTTAGTTTCTATTTTTGAATTTAACAATCAAACATATTAGCATAATAAAAGGTTTTGTGAATGCATGTAAATCTAACTTCTGTTGAGGGTTTTAAAATTTAAAATTACTACAACTGATTCACCCCCCCTCTTAGTTGTCTTGTTCAACAATTGGTATCAGAGCGAGGTTCCTTGGAGAAGAGCTTAACCACTTAAGGAAGGTATAGGATGGTGAGCAAGATCACTATTGAGTGTCCTAGGTTTGATGACACTGTCTATGCATTCTAGAAAAAAAAGATGGGAGGGTATATGTCATACTGTAAATATGAGATTGAGAAGTCTATTCATAACTAATATGTTCCTACGAATGGTCCAAGTACTGTTGATGAGATCAAAGTGCATGAAATCAACAATAAGGTAAGGTTTATTATTGTAAATATTCTTTCACATTTTGTATTAGTTAAAATTATGAATCTAAAGACTGCTAAAGAGGTTTGGCATAAGTTGGAAAATATGTATGAAGGAGATGAAAAGGTTAAACAAGCAAAGTTGTAGAACTTGGAGGCACAATTTGAGATCCTGTGAATGTGCAAAGATGAGAATGTCAAATCCTACATGTAGAGAGTAGATGAGCTAGTAGGTGGAATGTGAGGACTTGGTGCATAAATAGATGAATCTAGGATAGTGAAGAAGATACCTAGAACTCTCCCTGATATATATAGTGAAAAGGTATCTGTTATAGAGGAAATTGTGGATTATAATACTTATACTAAAGATCAGTTGATTGGTACTCTAACCTCATTTGAAATGAGAAAGCTTGGTTTGAAAAAGGAACAAAGATAGAAACTACATTCAAGGCTGCAAAAATGGAACATCTAGATGAAGAAAATATTGATGAAGTAGAAGCAAATTTTGTTAGAAGAATGAAAAAGGGCTCCAATAAGTATCAAGGTAAATTACCATTCAAATATTTTAGCTATGGTGGAATAGGTCATTATGCTTTGAGATGTCCAAAAATAGCTAAAAGAAACATAGAGAAGGTAAATAAAATAAAGGAAAGATGATCAAAAGAGCATATTATGTCAATAAAGATGCTAACATTTCTGATGATGAGTCTGATTATGGAAATTTTGATGGTAATGAATGCTTCTTCCTAGCTTTAATAGATGAATCTACTCCTGAAAGATGTGTGAAGGAAAATGCTTCAGAGAAAGTTAAAGGTATTGTGGTCTCTTCTCTTCATGCTAAACAAGAAGAGAACTACTTGATCGTTGATAGTGGCTTCTCAAATCACATGACCGGTGACAAAAGTAAGTTTGTTGAACTTGAGAAATATGATGAAGACTTAGTTAAGTTTGGAGATGATTTTGGTGCTAAGATCTGTGGGATAGGTTTAATCAGTTTTGATGGCAAGCATAATACTGATGGTGTCTACTATGTTAAGGGTTTGAGACATAATCTCTTGAGTGTTGGAAAGATGTGTAAAAATGGATATAATTTTGTGTTCAAGGATGAAAAATGTGAAATCAGAAAAGGGTCTGGAATTGTGATTGTTGCTCGCAAAGAGACTGAAGGAAGCATCTATCAACTTAAGGGCGCTGATGGAAATTGCTTTATGTATCAAATTAATGATAGTTGGCTATGACATTGGAGGATGTGTCATATGAATTTTGACAACATGGTGAGAATTAGTGTAGTACAAGCTGTGAGAGATTTACCAAGAATTACAAATCCTGTTAATGCAGTCTACAAGGACTGTTAATTTGGAAAGAAAGTTAGAAACAAATTTAGGTCAAAGGAATAATCTACTGCCAGACTATTGGAATTGATTCATATAGATATTTTTGGTCCTACAAGGGTGAGAATTCTACAAGGTGACAGGTATTTTATGCTTTTGATTGATGATTACTCTAGAATGACATGGGTTACTTTTCTTAGAGAGAAATATGATGCATTAGAAAAATTCAAGACATTTAAGGCAATGGTTGAGAATGAGATAAATTTGAAAATAAAATGTTTGAGGTATGAAAGAGGTGGTGAATTCACCTCCAATGAGTTTACCATGTTTTGTGAAGCCCATGGAATAAGAAGACAATTGTTTACCCCTAGAACTCCTCAACAGAATGGAGTTGTTGAAAGAAAGAACAAGATAATTCAAGAAGTTGCTAGATCAATGATAATAGAGGCAGGTCTACCAAAAGTTACCTAGAGAGAAGCAATTCACACTTCTATTTATGTGTTCAACAAAAAATTCAAGCTAAAGCTAACAACACTAAGACCCCCTATGAGCTATGGTGTGGAAGGATTCCTACCATCAAGTATTTCAAGGTATTTGGAAGCAAATGTTATATCAGAAGAGATGAAGAAAATCTAGGAAAGTTTGATGTTAAATGTGATGAGGGTATTTTCTTTAGATACTCTACTAGAAGAAAAGCTTATAGATGTTATAATAAAAGGTTGAGAAAGATTGTAGAAAGCAAAAATGTCAAGGTTGATGAAGCTTTGAAGAACTCAATTGAAGTTGATGGATATGTGTTAGATGAACCTCATTGCAGAGAAGTATAAGAAATAGTTGGAGAACAAGAAGTGTAGAATAAAGAAGAAGCTTTGGAAAGGGTTCCTAAAACCCCTAAGTATGTACAAAATAATCATTTAGAAGATCAGATCATTGGAGACAAGAGGAAAGGTGTATTGGCAAGAAGCAAAGCTGCTGAAGTTGAGGTAAACTATTGCTTACTTTCTAAATTTGAGCCTAAGAAAGTGAGTGAGGTAGGTAAAGATGAACATTGGATGAAAGCAATGAAAGAGGAACTTATGAAAATTGAGAAAAATCAAACTTGGGAATTGGTTCCTAGACCAGCAAACAAGAACATAATTGGAAGTAAGTGGGTTTTTCAAAAACAAATTGAATGAGAATGGAGAAGTAGTAAGAAACAAGGCAAAGCTTGTGTGTAAAGGCTACTCATAAGTGGAAGGTATAGATTTCTAGGAGACATTTGCTCCAGTGGCTAGAATGGAAGCTATCATAATGTTTTTGGCATTTGCTGCTCATAAGGACTTTAAAGTTTACCATATGGATGTGAAGTCTGCATTTCTGAATGGTGAGTTAGAAGAATTCTAGTACATGGAACAACCAGAGGGATTCTAGTTGTCAGATCAACTAGATATGGTTTGCAAATTGAAAAAGCTTTTATATGGTTTGAAGCAAGCTACTAGAGCTTGGTATGCAATATTAGACAAATATTTGATTCAACAAGGTTTCAACAAAGGTACTGCAAATAGAAATTTATATTTCAAAATAGAAGATGACAAAATCTTGATAGTAGGTGTGTATGTGGGTGACATTATTTTTGGAGGAAATGAAACTATGTGTAAGATGTTTGATGAAGAAACACAAAAAGAATTTGATATGTCTATGCTTGGTGAGATGAATTCCTTTCTTGGACTGCAAATCAATCAAACAGACAAAGGGATTTTTATTTCACAATCGAAGTATGTAAAAGAAATGTTGAAGAAATTTGGAATGGATGGTTCCAAACCAATATGCACTCCTTTGGTAACTAGCTACAAATTGAGAAAGGATGTGATTCTCCTAAGGCTGATAAGAGAAAATACAGATAAATGATTGGAGGATTGTTGTATAAATAACTACTACCAGATCGGATATCATGCATACAATTTGTCTTGTGGCTAGATTTCAAGAGGATCCCAAAGAAACACATGTTGCAACTGTCAAGAGGATATTCAAATGTCTAAAAGGCACTTTGAATCATGTCTTATGGTATCCTAGGGATACCAATTTTACACTAATTGCTTATACAAATGCAGATTGGGAAGGTTGTGCTAATGATAAAAAAAGTACAAGTGGTGGTGCATTCTTTCTTGGATGCATATTGGTGTCATGGTTAAGCAAAAAGAAAGATTTGGTTTCCTTATCCACTGTAGAGGTTGAGTATATTGCTGTAGCATTTTGTTGCACACAAATTTTATGGATGAGATAAACATTAAAAGATATTAGAGCAATGTATGATAATCCCATCTCTATTTTCTATGATAATACAAGTAAAATTAATATTTCAAAGAATCCAGTGATGCACTCAAGGACAAAGCATATATCTATCGAGATCAACTTCTTGAGAGAGAAGGTTATGTAAAATGAAGTAAAGCTTGAGTATGTACCTACAAATAATTAGATTGTTGACATATTTACTAAGGCTCTTCCTAAAGATACTTTTGAGTATCTCTGGGAGAAGTTAGGGGTTATTGCCCCTTCTTTCTTGAACTAGATGCATATGGAGATGCATTAGTCCAGTGGATATATTGATCTATCATCCTTCTGGATTGATGTTTGGTGGCTACCTCTTAGGGGGAGCAAGTAGTGTCATGTGTTGTCATTGTGTAGTTAATTGGGTGCACTCCTAAGGGGGGGTATTTAGTACTGGTATAGTTCTTGGTTCAATGTCAAAGGAGACAACAATGCAAAAAATATTTTCTCTTTGCCATTGATGTCAAAGGGGGAGAGAAAGTATCATGTGATTTTTTTTATCTACACAGGGGGAGAGAAAGTAAAAGAAATCATGAGAAAGTGTGTTCAGAGCTGTTGTGCTGTCTTTGATGGTTTTCACATCATGTGTTGCATCAATAAAAAAGGGGGAGATTGTTGCAAGTATGAAGGTGTTTTCATTGATGTCAACTATGTGTATGGAAGTTGGTTATTGGCTGTATATGTCAAGGATATTGAGAAAATTGTAAGAAAGAAAGGCTTGCAGTGTGTGCATGCATAGTTGAGATGTTGAAGAAATGTTGTGAGTACATGGAGTTATCTTTATGTTGCTATGTTTGAAGGTGTGTTAGAGTGAATTATGAGATACAATGATGTCTTTGGTACTTGGGTTCTTGGTGCTTTTGAGAAAATTTGATAAATAGAGAAACCCGTGTTATGTAGGTATTCAGTGTATGCTCTGGGATGTGCTCCGCGTTTCTTCTAGGTTGATGCTACACTTGTGCAGATGTGAGGTATTGTTCATGACTGTTGGTAGTTGCTATATCCAGAATTTGGGCTTCTAGATCGTCGTACAATGTGAGATATTTTCACCAGTATGTGAACTGTGTATTTCAGCGTGTCTGGTTGTGGTATGGAAAAAATGTATTTACTCCACATTTTTCTGCATTTTGGTTTCAAGACTTTCAATTCTGACAATATGTTGATAAGGTTTCTCTCTTGCTTGGTTCAAGAGTATTTGAGATTTGGTGTTGTTGATGAGTTTCCAAGTTATAGTGTATTCTAGTGGCTGACAGGGTTATTCAAATGTACAAAATATTCATACTCTTCAGGTGAAGTTTGTTGCGAAGTTTCTGGATTAATTTACAAGTGTTTATTACTTACTCTAGATCATGTTCAAGTGAAGTTTTTTTTTTGGAAGTATTGGATTGAGTTAAGGATGTGTGTGGTTAATTGTTTTATGTGTTTTGCACGGGTGTTGGCTAACCTTGAATTAAACACTACTTGTGAAGTTCATAGAGTTGAGACGTGTTCATTTAGGTCCTCATTAAGTATACGTGTAGTTCACACTCATTCTCTTCCACCACGGGAATTATTTTGCGTTGAACTAATTTGAATACAAATTGTGTATGGACGACCTTGGAAAGGTTTCAAGGTTGAAGACAATATAAGTATGAGTTGAGATGTGTGTGAAAGAAATATAGAGATGCAAGATATGTGTGTGTGATGCGAGTTCGAGTAGATTAATGAAAATTTCAAAGTGTTGAGTTCCTAAAGGCAATGAGCTAAAGGTGTACTCTATCTTTCAGGCATGTCTACAAAAGTGTGAGAAAATTATGGTGGAATCTCTATTGGATTGAGATAGTTTCTCTCTATAACAACTCTCTTCTATCTTCTTTGTAATTCTGTGGCAGTGAGCCTTTGTATTCGGTTTTGGAATTCTTTATATTGTGAGTTAATCTTCACCATGGTTTTTCCCTTATTGGGTTTTCCACATAAATTTGGTGTTATTGTGTGCATGGTTTTATTACTTTTAGTTTCTGTTTATGCATTTAACAATCAAACATATTAGCAGAATAAAAGGTTTTGTGAATTTACGTAAATCTAACTTTTGTTGAGGGTTTTGAAGTTTAAAATTGCTACAACTGATTCACCCCCCTCTCATTTGTCTTGTTCAACACATCAATATATGAAAAATAAAATATACTATGACATATAAGTAAATAGTCACTTATTGCAAGTTGATAATCTTTCTTAACCATTTGTTTATTCCCTTCATTTGTCTAAGGAGTAGATGCACAAATTAGATTTGTGACCCCTTATAACAAGAATTAAGAAACAAATATAAATTATTATTTAAACTCACACTAATAGACAGGATAAAACAAGACAAAAAATGAAATTTTATAATCTAGATCATAAATTTGTCAAAGGAATTGAAGACTAAACTACTATAGCAACACCCATTTCCATTGTACCATAAAAATCAAGATAAGTTTGAACTTTTGCCATCAACTGAAATAGAATAATGTTATTTTACCATAGTATACCTAACATTGTTTACAAATATAATGATTAAAAATAGTAAAGTTTACCTTAGTGAAACTTCTAGTATGACCACTACCACTAATGGGTCCTTATATTGATGGTCCAACATCTATATGTTCATCATAAAATTTGAATTTTAATATTAACATTCATGTAAGGAAAAAAATTATATCATAAATTTATTATTTATTCAAAAATTACATATTCATAGACATGACATGGTTACATAATTAGGAGTTGAAGTGATGATAGACTTAGGATGAAAAATTTGACCCTAAATTTGTTGGATATTGTTGTAGTGTTTTCATTGATGTCAAGAGGGAGATTGTTTCACTATGTTTCCTTTAGTGTTGTCATTGATGTCAACCTATGTCAACCTTTAGTGTGGTGTTAAGCAGGTGTTATAGATGGGGAGATTGTTGGTGTTACAGATGAGGAGATTGTTGTAATCTCTAATGTGGTGTTGATGAGAATGTGTTTGTGATGTTGTTGATGCAACTAGTTTACTTGGTTTCCAAGTGCTTTTGAGAAAATTTGAATAAGAGACTGTACAAGGTGACAAAGTTGTGTTTTGTGTTGTGCTCCACATTTCTTCATGGTTGAAGATGTGCTTGTACAGTTTGGATAAGATGATCAGGGGTGTTCAGAAGTGTTATATCTAGAGTTTTAGGTTCTGGATTATGTGACAATAGAAGGTGTGTTTTACAATGTGTTGGATGTGAAGGTTGTCTGGGAGAAATGAAATTGCTCCGCATTTTTCTACATTGAGGTTTCTTGTCTTGTGGATTTAGAAACATGCTAATATTGTTTGTACCTACCTTCCCTTGGAGTGTTTGGTGTTCAATTTTTCCAAAAGGTTGGTTAGTGAGTTGTGTGTCTATGGCAGTGTGGTTGGTTGCATAGGATGTTTAGTATTCTCAATTGTAGGTGGTTGCGTTAGTGTTGCTAAATATTCTAATGGTGTTGAATATTCTTGGATGTTGTGTGATGTTCCTATGTGGTCCACGTGGTGTTTTCGAACTTGGAGAGGTGTGTATGTGGTTGCTTTTTAGTGTTAGTACAAGTTTGGATGATCTAACATGCTAGTGCTAATTGTGGATTTTTTTTGTTTGTGGAAGCATGGTGGTATAGATTTGGGTCCTAGTTAACCCTTTGTGTGATATGCATTCACTTCTTTCCACAACTAAAGTGTTTGGTGTCAAATTTTTTGTTGGTTGCATGTTTGAGGTGCATACATTTCATTTTGGTCAACATGGAGAAGGTTTTTGAGGTTGTGGAGGATATATGACCAAGTACAATTGTTGTAGATGTGTGAGATGTGAAAGTGATCAAGTGTGGTGATTTGAGTGCAAGCTTAAATGCCTAAGGCTACCAAATGTAGTGAGCAAAAAATGTTTACATTTTAGTGTGCCTGAAGCTGCTGGAGGTAGTGTGCTGAAGGTTGCAGATGGTGTAGAGGTATTGTGGTGGATCTTCCTATTGCTTCAAGGTAGTGAACCTCCTTGTAATAGTCTTCTTCTTTTCTTCTTTCTTTCGACCAGTGATTCATTTGGGTAGTGATCCTTTCTTCTCTTTTGGGAAGTGAGCCCTTTTGGAAATGAGCCTGTTGCATTCAGTGTTGTTATTCATATATAGGTGAGTTAATCCTCTCCATGGTTTTTCCCTAATTAGGTTTTTCCACGTAAATTTGGTGTTCCATTGTGTATGGTTGTGTTTGTGTTTTTTTAGTTATTTACATTCATGCTAATGATTCATAAGGACTCGATGTTGAATAAGGGTTTGAAAGTTAATGAGGGTTTGATAATTTCATTGTACAACTAATTCACCCCCCTTTTAGTTGTCTTGTGTGTATAACAATTGGTATCAGAGTCATGGTTCCTTAGAAGAAACTTAACTGTTTGAGGTAGATTTGGATGGTGAAAAAGAATGGTATCTATTGCAAGTATGAGCAAGTTTGGTGGTGTTGTCATTAATGTTGTCATTGATGTCAACAATATTTATTATGTTGTATATTGTACATGTATAGTTGAGATTCTTTTGAGATGTGAGTACATGGAGCTATCCTTATGATGTTGCAGATGTGCTGAAATGATGAGTTTCCAAGTGCTTTTCAGAAAATTAATAAAGAAGAGAAGTCGGAGTTATGAATGTGTTCAGAATTTTATCTGGTATGTGCTCTACATTTCTCCTATGTTGATCCTATGCTTTTGTGGATCTAAAGGTTTTCTAATGGTTATCTAGTGGTGATATCTCATGAGTTGAAGCTTCTGGTTTGATGGGATGTGAAAGTTATGTTCACCGGTGCGTAGACTATTCTGGCAGAGTTGGTCTTTTGTGGACTAGGAAAAATGTTTTTGCTCTGTAGTCCTCTGCTATTCTATTTCAAATCTTGTGGATCTAGAATCTTTCTTATGTTGGTTTTCTTTTGGTTCTAGAAAAGACGTGTGTGGTTTGGTGATCCAGAAGTCATGTTTTTGAGTTGTTGTATGTGTCTGTATAGTCCTTATGGACTGATGGAAGGAGTTTAGTATTTGAAGATTGTTGCACTTGATGTAGATGTATCTGAAGGAACCTGAGAAGTTTTCTTGTACATAATGAATTATTTTTCATCGTTCGCGTGTTATCTTCTTGTTGGGAAGTGTGTACATATATGTTCATTTGTGTTTTCATTAGGTTTGGCTAACCTGGTGTTTACACTTCATTTGAAGAATTAAATTTGATTAAGGAAGTGCGTGGTTGATCCGAGACATTATTTTTGGTCTTGGTTAAGTATTTTTATTGGTCCACTCTCATTCTTTTCCACTGTGAGAATGTTGAGTTGCTGGCCTAATTTGAATTTATGAAATGAAGTTTATGTGGCTGACCTTGGAGGAAGTTTCTAAGGTTGAAGATGGTATAAATGCAAGTCGAATTGCGAAGAATTTTATGTAGATGAAAAGTGATGAAATAAGCCACAAATCAAAAAGCAGAAGTGTGTGAAAGTGAGTTGAGGAAGTAGTACTTCATTGTGTTAGATTCCTAAAGGCAGCGATCTGAAGGTTTTTGCAATCTTCTGATCAAGGCTATGGATGTGTGTTTATTGTTGTGGTGGATCTTTTGTTCTCTTTTGTATCTGTAGGCAGTGAGCCTCTCTGTTGGACAGTGAGTCCTTTCTATAGGCAGTGATCCTTTGTATTTGGACAATGAGTACTCTTCTGGGTAGTGAGCCCTTGGCAGTGAGCCTCTATATTTGGTTTTATAATCTCTTATATTTTGAGTTAATCCTCACCATGGTTTTTCCCTCATTAGGTTTTCCATGTAAAAAATTTGGTGTTCATTGTGTTGATTTTACTTTTTATTATCTGCATTTCATGTTCATACTTAATAACGAAATAGTGTGGTTGTGGGATTGATAAGTGTTGAAGTTTTGAATTTGAATTTGTGTGACAAATGATTCACCCCCCTCTCAGTTGTCCCGCACCTTTTAAGAATTGGTATCAAAGCTTTGGTTCCTTGGTGTAGAGCTTAACCACTTAAGGGAGATCTGATGGCACATAAGTTGGCGATCCCTATGTTCGATGGATCTGATTACAGTGATTGAAAACTACAGATGAGAGGATATATTATTTCTCTTGGTTACAAGACTTGGAAGGCTGTTGAGACAAAGTATGTTGCTCCAGTGAGTGGTCCTTCTATTGCAGATGAGGTTTCTGCTTATGAGGAGAATGAGAAAGAGAGGTATGCTATTTATAGTGGTTTATCTAAAACTGAGCGAACTAAGGTTCTTTCTTTAGACATTGCTTATGAAGTCTAGAAGAAGTTGGAAGAATTGTATGAAGGAAATGAAAGAGTAAAGTTGAAAAAGAAGTTGGCAATAAAGCGCAGATATGAGAATTTGAAAATGGAAGATGGTGAAGAGTTTACAAGCTATTTCTAGAGGGTTGAGATGACAACAAATGAAGTTAAGAATCAAGGAGGAAAGCTGACCAATGAAGATATAATTGAGAAGATCCCGATCACCCTACTGGATTGCTATAGTGATAAGATCTCAGTTATTGAAGAGATGTATGATCCTAAGAAGTATACTAAAGAACAATTATTTGGCACCTTGCAAGAATTTGATATGAGAAAGTTCAAGAAAGAAGACACGAAAGAAGAAAAGACAGAAACAAAATTTAAGGCAATGAAGATTGAAGATGATCCAGAGAGTGATGGTTCTGATGAGTTTGAAGCAAAGTTCACTAGAAAGTTGAAGAAAGGTATTGGAAAGTATAATGGTATGTTTCACTTTAAATGTTTCAATTGTGGTAATATTGGTCATTATGCTTCAAGATGTCCAAATAGAGTTGTACATAAGAAGAAAAAGGATTATAAAGATAAGGATAGAAAGGATAGGAAATACAAGAAGCTATATTATGTTAAAGAAGAAGTCAAAATCTTTGATAATGAATCTGATTATGAGGGTGATGATAGTTAATGCTTATTTTTAGCTTTGGAGAATAAATTTGTGTGCTAACTCAGGAAAATGTGCCAGGAAGAATGCTCCGGAGAACAAAAAGAATAAGATGGAAGGTACTTTGGTCATCACCTTTCATGCAAGACATGATGAAGACTATTGGGTGATTGCGAGTGGATGTTCTAATCACATGACTGGAGATAAGAGTAAGTTCACTAAACCTGAAAAGTATGATGGTGGTTTGATCATGTTTGGTGATGATTCAAGAGCTAAGATTTTTGGGAAAGGTACAGTTAGTTTTGATGGAGTACACAACACTGATGATGTATATTATGTAAATGGTTTGAGGCATAACTTTTTGAGTGTTGAACAAATGTGTAGCAATGGTTTTAAACTTGTGTTTTAGAATAATACCTGTGAAATGAGAAAAGGATCTAGAGATATGGTTGTTGCTGGAAGGAGAACTCATGGAAACATTTATCAGCTTAAGGGAGTTGATGGTCAATGCCTTGTATCTCAAGTTAGTGAAAGTTGGTTATGACACTGGAGGATGGGACATGTAAACTTTGATAATCTAGTCAAACAGTTCAAGAGATGTTCGAGGTCTGCTTAGAATCACAAGGCTTTCTAATACTATTTGCAGAAGTTGTCAGTTGGGGAAACAAACAACATGCAACTTTAAGAGAAAAGAGAAATCTACTACCGAAATGTAGGAATTAATTCATACTGACCCCTGTGGTCCAACTAGAATAGGAAGCCTGAATGGTGACATGTATTTTATGCTCCTTATTGATGATTATTCTTGAATGACATGGGTTGCTTTTCTTAGAGATAAGACTCAGGCTCTGGATAGGTTTAAAGTGTTCAAAGCAAGAGTAGAAAATGAAGTGAATTTGAAAATAAAATTTTT
This sequence comes from Sequoia sempervirens, assembly GCA_007258455.2. NCBI lineage: Eukaryota > Viridiplantae > Streptophyta > Pinopsida > Cupressales > Cupressaceae > Sequoia > Sequoia sempervirens. The sequence goes on along the minus strand of VDFB02256132.1, from coordinate 242,132,334 downwards.
GAGATCTGATAGAGGTGGAGAATTCACTTCTAGCGAGTTTAATAGATTTTGTGAACAACATGGCATAAAGAGACAATTTTCTACTTCGAGAACCCCTCAGCAGAATGGAGTAGTTGAGAAGAAAAATCGGTCAGTACAGGAAGCTGCAAGAACCATGATGAAATAATCAAATGTATCGGATGTGTACTAGAGAGAGGAAATACACACAGTTGTTTATGTTCTTAATAGAGTTCATATCAAAGGCAACAACACAAAGACTCCTTTTGAGTTATGGATTGGTAAGACTCCTACTATGAAATACTTTAAGGTATTTGGAAGCAGATGTTACATTAAAAGAGATGATGAAAATCTTGGGAAGTTTGATGCTCGATGTAATTAAGGAATTTTTCTTGGGTACTCTACTACCAACAAAGCATATAGATGCTTCAATAAAATATTGAGGAAGATTGTTGAAAGTGCTAATGTGAAAGTTGATGAAGACATGCACAAACCTATTGAGATAAGTGAACTTGAACCTAATGATCCTATCTGTGGACAAGTACCTGAAGAGAATAAGGAGAAGGAGGAAGAAGAAGAAAAATAATAGATTGAGGAAGAAGAAGAGAATGAACCATAACCTGTTGTTAAGACTCCTAAGTATGTACATAAGAATCATTCAAAGGAACAAATAATTGGAGATAAGAGTGAAGGTGTGAAGATAAGAAGTAAAGTAGCAGTTGAGGTAAATCTGTGTTTACTCTCTAAAATTGAACCTAAGTCTGTGAGTGAAGCATGTGAAGATGAGAGTTGGATGAAAGCTATGAAAGAAGAGTTGCAACAAATAGAAAAGAATCAAACATGGGAATTAGTTCCTAGACTTGTGAATAAGAATGCAATTGGTTCAAAATGGGTGTTCTAGAATAAGTTGAATGAAAATGGTGATGTCATAAGAAATAAGGCAAGACTTGTATGCAAGGGATACTCACAAGTTGAAGGCATAGAATTTGAAGAAAAAATTACCCCTGTGGCTAGAATGGAAGCTATTAGAATGTTCTTGGAATTTTCAATCGACAAGGATTTCAAAGTATATCAGATGGATGTCAAGTCAGTATTTCTGAATGGGGAATTGGAGGAAGAAGTATACATGGAACAACTTGAAGGATTTCAGTTACCTGAAAAATTAGACATGGTTTGTAAGTTGAAGAAGGCATTGTATGGACTAAAGCAAGCTCCCAGATCTTAGTATGCAAGATTGAATAAATACCTGGCAAAGCAAGGATTTGACAAAGGCCTTGCTGACAACAATATTTACTTTAAAGTGCAAGGTAACAAAATGTTGATAGTATTTGTATATGCTGATGATATCATCTTTGGTGGAAATGAAGGCATGTGTAAGAGATTTGCAGAAGAAATGCAAAAACAATTTGAAATGTATATGATTGGTGAGTTGAAATTATTTCTTGCTCTTTAAGTAAATCAAACTGATAAAGGGATATTCATTTCACAATCTAAGTATGTAAAAGAGCTGTTGAAGAAGTTTGGAATGGATGACTCCAAATCGGTTAGTACCCCTATGGTAACTAGATGTAAGCTGAGTAAAGATGATGAATCTACTAAAACTAATCAAAGCAAATACAAATATATGATTGGTGGACTGTTGTATCTTACTGCTACTAGACTGGATATTATGCATGCAATATGTTTAGTTGCTAGATTTCAAGCAGATCCTAAAGAGGCACATGTTACAACTGTAAAGAGGATATTTATATATCTTAAAGGTACACTGGATTATGGCTTATGGTATCCTAAGGGTGTTGATTTCACCTTGAGTGCTTATACCAATGCGGATTGGGTTGGTTGTGTGGATGATTGGAAGAGTACCAGTGGAGGTGCTCTCTTTCTTGGTGGTAGATTGGTTTCTTGGTTGAGTAAGAAACAAGACTCGATTTCTTTATCCACTGCAAAGGTAGAATATATTGCTGCAACATCTTGTTGCACATAGGTTTTTTGGATGAAGTAAACTCTGAAAGACATTGGAGTAATATGTGATGAGCCTATTCCTATTTTCTGTGACCACATAAGTGCTATAAACATTTCAAAGAATCCGGTTATGCATTCAAGAACAAAACACATATCTATCAAATATCATTTCTTGAGAGAAAATGTGTTGGAGAATGAAGTCAAATTGGAGTATGTGACAACAAAGGAACAAATTGTAGATATATTTACTAAGGCTCTTCTGAAGGATACTTTTGAGCATCTTAGGGAGAGGCTGGGGGTCATTGGCCCTCCAAACTAGGTGCACATGAAGGTGCATCAGTTCAGTGAATTCATAGATTCTTCATTTATGTGGACTGATGAATGGGTCTACTCCGCAGGGGGAGTAGAAAAGGTTTTCATTATTGCAGTATGAGTTGAATGGGTGCACTCCTAAGGGGGAGTGATCATAGTTTTTTATCTATTCCATTGATGTGAAAGGGGAGAGAAAGTCATGTGAAAAATAGTTGCAGAGGAAGAGAAGGTGTTCTCCCATAATATTGTGTAGGATGTTGTCTTTGATGTTTTTTCACATCATGTGTTGCCATCAATGACAAAGGGGGAGATTGTTGCAAGTATGAGAAAGTTTGGTGGTGTTGTTATTAATGTTGTCATTGATGTCAACATAGTTTAGTATGTTGCAGATTGTACATGTATAGTTGAGATACTTTTGAGATGTTGTGAGTACATGGACCTATCCTTATGATGCTGCAAATGTGATGAAATGATGAGTTTCCAAGTGCTTTTGAGAAAATTAATAAAGAAGAGAAGTCAAAGTTATGAATGTGTTCAAAATGTGCTCCTGTATGTGCTCCACGTTTCTCTTGTGTTGATCTTATGCTTGTGTGGATCTGAAGGTTTTCTAATGGTGATATAGTGGTGATATCTCCTTATTTGAAGCTTCTGGTTTGATGGGATGTGAAAGCTACATTCACCAGTGTGTGGACTGTTCAGGAAAATTTGGTCTTCTATGGACTGGGAGAAATGTTTTTGCTCCACAGTCCTCCATTGTTCTATTTCAGATCTTGCAGATCTGGAATCTATCTTATATTGGTGTTCTCTTGGTTCTAGAAAAGAAACATGTGGTTTTGTGACCTGGAAGTCATGTTTCTAAGTTGTTGTATGTGTCTGCACAGTCCAGATGGACTGATGGAAGGAGTTCAGTGTTCAAAGATTATTGGACTTGCTACGAATGTATCTGAAGGAACCTGAGAAGTGTTTGCGTGCATAATGAAGCGTTTTGTGTCATTCATGTGTTATCTTCTTGTTGGGAAGCGTGTACATCAATCTTCATTTGTGTTTTCATTAGGTTTGGTTGACCTGGTTTTTACACTTCATTTGAAGAATTAAATTTGATTAAGGAAGTGTGTGATCCGAGACATTATTTTTAGTCTTGGTTAAGTATTTTTATTGTTCCACTCTCATTCTTTTCCACTATGGGAATGCTAAGTTTTCGACCTAATTTAAATTTATGAAATGAAGTTTATGTGGACGGCCTTGGAGAAAGTTTCTACGGTTGAAGATGGTATAAATGCAAGTCGAATTGCAAAGAATTTGATGTAGATGAAAAGTGACGAAGTAAGCCACAAATCAAAAAGAAGTGTGTGAAAGTGAGTTGAGGCAGTAGTACTTCATTGTGTTAGATTCATGAAGGCAATGAGCTGAAGGTTTTTACAATCTTCTAATCAAGGCTGCAGATGTGTGTTTATTGTTGTGGTGGATCTTTTGTTCTCTTTTGTATCTATAGGTAGTGAGCCTCTCTGTTGGACAGCGAGTCCTTTCTGTAGGTAGTGAGCCTTTGTATTTGGACATCGATTCCTATTCTAGGCAATGAGCCTTTGTATTCAGTTTTATAATCTCTTATATTGTGAGTTAGTCCTCACCGTGGTTTTTCCCTCATTGGGTTTTCCACACAAAAAATCTGGTGTTCATTGTGTTGATTTTACTTTCTTTTATTTGCATTTCATGTTCATAATTAATAAAAAAATAGTGTAGTTGTGGGATTGATAAGTGTTGAAGTTTTGAATTTGAATTTGTGTGACAAATGATTCACCCCCCTCTCAGTTGTCATGTGCCTTTTAATAGTATCAAGGTACCTATGTTTGATGGAACAAACTATGCTTTCTAGAAAGCTAGGTTGGAAGATTTTCTTGTCTCATTAGGGTTTGGTGTTTGGAAATTAGTTGAAAATGGATACACTATGCCTACTAATCCTTCAGAAAGTGATGATGAGATCAAGGATTATGAGAATAATGCAAAAGCAAGGAATGATACCTTGAGTGGGCTTTCTGATTCTGAACTTGCGAAGGTGATAAGTCTCAAAACTGCTAAAGAGATCTAGACAAAGTTGGAGAGAATTTATGAAGGAGATGATAAGGTCAAGCAAGCAAAGATGTAAAATTTCAAATCCAAATTTGAAACCCTAAGGATGTTAGAAGATTAAGATATTGCAAGATACATGCTCTGGATGGATGAAATTGTCAAACCATCAATGGTCTAGGTGGAAAACTGGAGGAAAGTGAAGTTGTGAAAGATGTATTAAGAACTCTTCCTAAAGCTTATAGTGCTATTTTTTTTGCTATTGAGGAAGCTCAAAATTTGGATCAATATTTTAGAGATCAAATGTTTGGTGCTTTAACTACTTTTGAATTAAGAGAGTTTGACAAAGATGCTCCAAAGAAAGAAACTGCTTTTAAAGTCAACAAGAAAGATGATGAATCTGATTCAGACGATCTTGATGAGGTGGAAGCAATTTTTGTAAGAAGACTAAAAAGGGAACTAGCAAATACAAAGGTAATTTACCCTTTAATCATTTCAATTATGGAAATATAGTCATTATGCTTCTAAATGTCCAATCAAAGTTTCAAATGACAAACAGAAAGATCATAAAGGTAAATTTGTCAATAAGAGTTATTATGTTAAAGAATATAGTGGTGTGTCTAATGATGAGGAATCAGACTATTTGGATGATGGAAGTGATGAATTCTTGTTAATGGCTCTAAATTTTGGAACTAATTCTACTAATCTTGAAAGATGTGTTAAGGAAATTGCTTTGAAAGTAGGTCACAGTATTGAAGCAACTATGTTGATTTCTTTTCATGCAAGAGAGGAGAGAAACTACTAGATAATTGGTCCAACAGATGCTCAAATCATATGACAAGTGATAAGAGTAAGTTTTTTAAGCTTGAAAGGTATGATGACGGTCTTGTTAAGTTTGGAAATGATATAACTGCTAAGATCTATGGAAAAGGTTCAATTAGTTTTGATGAAAAACATAAAACATATGATTCTCTCTATGTCAAGGGTCTATGGCATAATCTTCTCAATGTAGGGAAAATGTGTAGCAGAGGATTCAATTTGGTGTTTCAGGATGATGATTGTGAAATCAGAAAATGAAGCTACAAAACATTGGTTGCAGCATGAACAAGGACAAAAGGAAATGTTTATCAGCTCAAAGGTGGTGGTGTTAAATGCTTTATGTCTCAAATTAGTGAAAGTTAGCTATGACATAAAAGAATGGGTCACATCAATTTTGATAGCCTAGTGAAGATCAACTCTACTCAACCTGTGATAGATCTGCCAAAGATTACAAATCCTATCAATGCAATTTGCAAAGAATGTTAGTTTGGAAAGTAGACAAAGAGGAGGTTCAAAACTATAAATGTTCTACTACTCGACCTCTAGAGTTAGTCCATACATTTACCTATGTGGACCTACTAGAATAAGAAGCTCTCAAGGTGAAATTTATCAACTCCTAAGGCTCCTCAATAGAATGGAGTTGTGGAGAGGAAGAACATGATAGTTCAAGAAGCAGCAAGAACCATGATGAAAGAAGCAAATCTATCAAAATTCTACTAGAAAGAAGCTATTCACATTGTAGTATACATCCTTAACAAAGGACAAGCAAGAGTGAACAATTGAAATACTACCTATGAACTATGGTATGGAAAACCTCCTACTGTGAAATAATTTAGAGTGTTTGGAAGCAAATGTTATATCAGGAGAGATGAAGAAAATCTGGGAAAGTTTGATGCAAGATCAAATGAAGGAATCTTCCTTGGATATTCTACAAAGAGAAAGGCATACAAATGCTACAAAAAAAGGCTAAAGAAGATAGTTTGAAAGTACATGTATCAAAGTGGATGAAGAATCACAACAAAGTTCATTGTTGATAGAAGGATATGAATTTGATGAGCCCCCTTGAAAAGAAGAATAAGAATAAGAAGAGAAAGAAAAAGAATAAGAATAAGAAGAGAAAGAGAAAGAAAAATAAAAAGAGATGATAGTGGAAGAAGGATCTCCAAAAAAGAATCCTAAGACTCCTAATTATGTGAAAAATAATCATTTTTAGGATGAAACAATTAGAGACAAGAACAAAGGTGTACTGACAAGAAGAAGAGTTGCTATGATAGATGAACAAGTAAAATTTTGTTTACTTTATGAGATAGAACCTAAAAGAGTAACTAAAGTATGCAAGGATGAAAGTTCGATCAGAGCTATGGAAGAAGAGTTGAGTAAAATTGAGAAGAATCATACATGGGAACTGATCCCAAGACCAACAAATAAGAATGTGATAGGAACCAAATAGGTTTTTAGGAAAAAGTTGAATGAGAATGGAGAAGTTATCAGGAACAAGGCAAAGTTGTGTGTAAAGGCTACTCACAAGTGAAAGGAATAGATTTTAAAGAGAATTTTTCTCCTATAGCAAGAATGGAAGCCATTAGGATGTTTTTGGATTTTGCAACATATAAGACTTCAAGGTGTATTCGATGGATGTCAAGTTTGCATTCTTGAATGGTGAGTTAGAAGAAGAGGTATGCATTGAACAACCACAAGGTTTTCAATTATCAAAAGATTTTGATATGGTCTGTAGGTTGAAGAAGGCATTGTATGCATTCAAAAAGGCTCCTAGAGTGTGGTATGCAAGGTTGGATAAGTACTTATTACACCGGGGATTCAAAAAGGGCACTACAAATAGCGATCTTTACTTCAAGGTTGCGGAAGATCAAATATTCATTGTGGTTGTGTATGTTGATGACATAATATTTCTAGGAGATGAAGGAATGCGTAAGAGGTTTGCAGAAGAGATGCAAAAAGAGTTTGAAATGTCAATGTTTGGGGAGATGAATTTCTTCCTTGGGCTACAAATAAGTCAATCTAATAAAGGTATATTCATCTCACAATCAAAGTATGTCAAGGAAATGTTGAAGAAGTTTGGAATGGAAGAATCTAAACCAATATGTACTCCCATGGTTACTGGTTGTAAGTTGAGAAAAAATGATGAATTTCCTAAGATAGATCAATGATTGGTGGATTGTTATATCTAACTACTACTAGACCAGATATCATGCATGCAGTGTGTCTTGTGGCAATATTTCAAGACGATCCTAGAGAATCACATGTTGCAACAGTAAAAAGGATATTTAGATAATTGAAGGGCACTCCAAACCTTGGTCTATGGTATCCTAGGGATGTTGATTTATCTTTGAGTGCTTATATGTAGATTGGGTAGGTTGTACAGATGATATAAGAAGTACAAGTGGAGTTTCTTTATATCGCAAACATTAAAGGATATCAGAGCATCATATGATTAACCTCTTTCTATCTTGTGTGATAATACAAGTGCTATCAACATTTCAAAAAATTCGGTAATGCATTCAAGGACAAAGCATATCTCTATCCAGTACTACTTTATAAGAGAGAAAGTTGTAGAGAATGAAGCGAAGGTTGAGTATGTGCCTATAAAGGATCATATAGCAGATATTTTGACAAAGGATCTTCCAAAAAGATACATTTGAGTATCTTAGGTAGAAGCCAAGGGTTATTGCACCTCCTTTCAAATAGATGCATAAGTTGGTGCATCTGTCTAGGCGAGCAATTTAAGATTTATTCTTTTTCTTGAATTGATGGAGGCTACCTCTTAGGGGGAGTAGGTAGTGGTGTCTTTAGTTGGTGCAGTCAGGGGGAGAATATCTTGTGCCCCTAAGGGGGAGAGATTAGTGGAGATAAAGTAAATGGGAGAGAGAGTTGCTTGTAGGTGTTGCCCTTTGCCATTGATGTCAAAGGGGGAGAGAGTGTTGTTTGAGAACATAGGGGGAGAGTGAAGGCTAAAGAAGAAAGGTGACAAAAAAAGAGGAGTATTTATTGTTGTAGGGTTGCTATTGTTGTTGATGGTTTTTCAAAGTTGGTGTTGCCATCAATGACAAAGGGGGAGATTATTGCAATGTTTCCATTGATGTCAACAGGGAGATTGTTGCACTATGTTGTATTTAGTGTTGTCATTGAAGTCAAGATATGTCAACCTCTAGTGTGGTGTTATGTAGGTGTTATAGATGAGGAGATTATTGGTGTTGCAAATGAGGAGATTATTGCAATCTCTAGTGTGGTGTTGATGAGAAGGTGTTTGTGATGTTGTTGATGCAGTTGGTTCACTTAGTTTCCAAGTGCTTTTCAGAAAATTTGAATCAAAGAGTGCACAAGGTGACAATTGTGCTCTGTGTTGTGCTCCACATTTCTTCATGGTTAAAGATATGCTTTTGCAACTTGAATGAGATGATTAGAGGTGTTCAAAGGTGTTATATCCAAAGTTTCAAGTTCTGGACCATGCGACAATGGAAGGTGTGTTTGACAGTGTGTTGCCTGTGAAGAAGGTTGTCTGGGAGAAATGGAATTGCTCCAAATTTCTTTGCATTGAGGTTTATTATCTTATGGATTTGGGAACATGCTAATATTTTTTGTACTTAGCTTCCCTTGGAGTGTTTGGTGTTCAATTGTTTCACAAGTTTGTTTAGTGAGTTATAGTCTATGGTAGTGTGGCTTGTTGTGTAGGATGTTTAGTATTCCTAGTTGTAGGTGGTTGCATCTGTGATGCTAAATATTTTGATGGTGTTGAATATTCTTGTATGTTGTGTGATATTCCTATGTGGTCTGTGTGGTGTTTCCAAACCTCGAGAGGCATGTATGTGGTTGCTTGTTAGTGTTAGTGTAGGTTTGGATGATCTGACATGTTATCATTAATTACAAAGGTTGTTTATTGCTTGTGGAAGCGTGGTGAAGCATGTCGGTGTAGATTTGGGTCTTAATTGACCCTTTGTGTGGTCTTCCTTCACTTCTTTCCATCATGGAAGTGTTTGGTGCCGACTTATTTGTTGGTTACACGTTTGAGGTGCATACATTTCATTATGGTCGACATGGAGAAAGTTTTTGAGGTTGTGGAGGATATATAACCAAGTTCAATTATTTTAGATGTTGTGTGAGATGTGAAATTGATCACGTTTGGTGTTCTGAGTGCGATATTAAACACCTAAGGCTACTAGATGTAGTGAGTAGAAGGTGTCTACATTTTTTAGTGTGCCTGAAGTAGTTGGAGGTGGTGAGCCAAAGGTTGCAGATGATGTAGAGGTGTTGTGGTGGATCTTCCTATTGCTCTGAGGTAGAGAACCTCCTTGTAATAGTCTTCTTCTATTCTTCTGTCTTCCATATAGTGAGTCCTTTGGATAGTGAGCCGTCGATAGTGATCCTTTCTTCACTTTTGGGCAATGAGCCCTTCTAGCAATGAGCTTATTGTATTCAGTGTTGTTATTCATATATATATGAGTTAATCCTCACTGTGATTTTTCCTTGATTAGGGTTTTCCACGTAAATTTAGTGTTCCATTATGTATGGTTGTTTTTTTGTTGTTTCAGTTATTTACATTCATGTTAATGCTTCATAAGGACTTGATGTTGAATAAGGGTTTGAAAGTTAATGAGGGTTTGATAATTTCATTGCAAAATTGATTTTCCCCCCATCTTAGTTGTCTTGTGTGTCTAACAAAAATTTCATTGCATATGATTCTTTACATTAATTTTTATTCATAATATATTAATATAGTTAATCTTAGATTTCAAAAGGAAATATAATAAATTACATAATCTTATTGAAAATACTTTCAATCAATGCCAAATATGTTATCAAGAAACTCATTCGTGAACACTATATCATCTAATATAGATGCATTTTGCTCCTATCCCAATACATCATGAGTATCCTTGGACCCATAACCATATATATATCCACAATACAATGAAGGTTCAAGGTGACTGTCAACACCTAGGAACCTCGCCCTTGCCACCTTGTGAAAAAAAATTTCTATGTTGTAACAAGGTTTGTCTGAGGGAACTGATGGACTTTAAATTCTTCACCTAAACACTCTCCTTCACAATAGAAAGGATTTTTACATGTTACATTTCTACCCTAGGTAGGGGTTGTCATTCTTAGTCCTAGGAACAACATACCTTGTCTCAATCATATGAAGAAACTTTTCCTCTACCTTTGAAATCACACATATCAAATTAATTTATATTCTCATTGAGGAAAAAATCACAATAGATGTTCCTAAAAAAATATTGTGGGACCTTGTTATTGTTGGATGGATAATGGTAAAACACTTTCCACCTCATTTCCAAAAAGGCATCCCTTATTCCTTAGTGTTGGAACCAATGAATAGGTAATACCTTGCAAATTGTGTGCATGGGTGCATTGGTTCTTGGATCAATAAATAATGCACACAAATCACATTTCATTTTTTTTTCTATTTCATTTATTTGTGCAACAATTTTGTGGAATAAAATTTCCACGCATCCTCCCTTTTATTGGACCACATATTTATTTGGCCACTCATAAAATCTATATGAGAAATAATATATTTCAAAGATGTGGCAAGGGTTTTCTAATGTAAACTAGTTGCATTTGGATTTTTCAAATTATCAACTACTACTTGAAGTTTTTTTTTTTTTGTTTCAATTTGACCTTATAAATTTTCTTGTGTTTAGGAGGATGGTGAGGAATAGAAAAAGGAGTTTGTTGAGTGTTAATTCATGCCTACCTTCACTAGGATTTTTGTTGTACTTATAGTTTGGTGAATTAGAGGTTGAAAGTGTTTAGGATTTTCAATTCCTAAAAAATATAAAATATTGAATCAAAACATTTAAAGTACATTTAATTTTAATTTAAACTACTAAAAACCTTAACTTCTTTACCTTCTGAGCATCATGGTAGGATTGTGTTGGCTTGAATCAATTGAAATGGCTAAAATATACACTCATTCTATTTCTTGGTCATGTTTGGGTGCTAGAGAGAAAGGGGGTTAGGATCAAGTGAGCTCGACTTGTAATTTTTTATCTTTTTATCATAGACATAATGCAAACTCATTATGGGTTAGTAGTGATTGACCTAGGCTCAATCACTATCAAGCCATAATAGGAGCACATACTAACACACTCATATTTATCCTTGAGTATACCAAAAAGTGGTTGTGGCCACTTTTGGCTCCCCATATTTATGCACATGCCCTAGGTATTTCTTTGAATGTTTGTATCAATGGAATTTCAATACCCAACCTTTTGATCATTTGTGTAAGATGAGTTTAATTTAAAGAAATTATTTTTGGAAGGAATTTTGGTCTTACTTCTATAAGTTTCTTTGGAAAAGGGGCTTGTTTCAAAACATGATGTTCTTCTCGAGTTCTAAGGTTAAATCCCAAAAAATATTTAAAAAGTGTTTGGTAACATTCTTAGTGGGATGCTCCAAGAGGTGGTCAAAATAATTCTCTGAGGAAGCTCCAAAAAATTACTTCACAGAAGCTTTAGAAGATAAAATATAGAAAGTTTCCAAGAAGTGCCTCTAGTGTGGCTCTAGAAGGTAATTTTGGAAGTCTTGAAGGGTTTTCCCATGCTAGTCTCATCAATTAATATTTTATGAGGTTTCTTTGTAGGTTGTTTATCATTTTAATTAACACGATTAGATTTATATTCTAAAATGGTTTCTTCATTACCACCTATTTTTAAATTATGGTATATTTAGGTGGTTTTATTTGACCTAAGTTGTACACCTTCGTAGTGTATAGAATTAATTCCAACCATGTTTTCCTATTCAATAGAATACAGAAGGGAAACCTATATTTTATTCTTTTAATTAGCAACCAATTGGGTTGTGAGTTGAGGTTGTATAACCTTGTCACCTTATTGTTTGTTCTTTGGAGGTGGTAGTAGGGATTTTTGTTGATTTTGCATGTTGTGAAGTTTTTGATAAAACTGGTAGATTCTATTGTGGTACATGGTTTGGTGGATATCATGATTTTTATGATTGATTAGACCATTTTGGATTTGACCATTATTGATTTGCACATTCTATGGATCCCCAAGAGTAGGGCCCCAATACTATGGTCCTTGATGCTAATGCCAAGGTGTTTTCCATTGATTATTAATCTAGTTGGGTTGTGGTTGGCTAAATGGATTTTAGATTTTTCTATGGTAAGATTTGTTTTCAAGTTTTTTAACTACATAATTAACATCCTCCTCTATTAGGAAAGACTTTTTCTTAGAAATTTTGATGATGTGAAGTAAGTCATATTGGACAATATGGTGGTTTTTATCACAAACTTGATAAATTTCAATATTTTCCAAAGGAAATTCTTGTAATAGGCATTTGTTTATGCATCTCAAGAAACAGATAGAGACCGTTTCCAAGTTTTAAGTTTTGGCATACATTCCATCAAGGGTGGTATTTAATTGAATGAGTTCATAGTAGTCTTTAAACTTTTTATCTCTTCCTTCAACTATCCTATTTCATTAGTCCCTCTCATTAAGTTAGATTTCCTAATTCCTTGTTGGGTTCATGAATAGTTCCTAAAAAGTGCAAAGATCTTAGAGAGATCTGTTTTGGCCACATCTCCCTTCCCCATTAAATCAAGAGAAGTTTGTGTATCCTCATCAAGTCCTTTAAAAAAAAAAATTAACTGTTGGAGTAATTAGGACATCACTTGATAATTAATTAATTATTAGGTCCCTTATTACTTTATTAACTTAAGCTAAACTTAGGAATGATTTTTTATTATTATATTGGGCTATTTATAGGTTAAGTTGTCTCACTGCATGAGATTAGGACACTTGTCATAATCTAATCAATTCCTTATCACTAGGGTTTTCCTTTTGCTTTTATAAGCATTCATTTGTACTTTGTAATCATTTCATTCCATTCAATAACAATTGTAGGTTAATTTCAATATCAAATTATTGTGTGATACTTGTGTGAATTCAATCATTCTCTCTTGGTTACATAGCAAATCAGTTGCTTTGATATCTCGTTTGTGATAGGAATTTTGGTTGTACATGATTTATGGGAGTTGTGGGGTTCACCATCAACTCCAACATGGTATTAAAGCACTAGACTTGTGACTTCTTGTCTAAATTTTAAGAGATTTAGCCTTGAGGGAAAAATCAGCTCATCCTAGGGTGAAATAGAAATCACCATTGAGTCTAGAACCACCAAAAACCTTAAGAACACATGTGTTTCATCAATTTTGGAGCAGTTGTAAAAAAGAAAAAAATTAGCAACAAGGGCACAAAAATCCATACAAGAACCTGTATGGCCCTTCTACCATTTCTCCTTGGTGAGTGTGCACACATGAGTAGGTACAAGGGTTTGAATTTTTTTTATATATTTTTTCATAATTTTCTCTAGCTATAAATGAAATAGAAAGAAAAAGAATAAAAAAAATATTTTTTATTACCAACTTTTTGGTGCTACACTGGGTACTAGTCATACCCAACGACAACAACACCTGCCCAATCAAGCCCTCATAGGCCGGTCAATGACATCAAAACTTGTTGAAAGAGATACTCATCATCACTCAAGCAACCACAAAACTTCAACGGTAGTAGACAGCCAAAAACTGATGATAATTTAAATTTTTTTCGACTATCCATAAATCTTCTAGCAATGACAGGCAACAAGAACATTTCAAGAATCAAAGAAGCATGTTCCATCAAATCAATGAAATATTTTGGCACTACACATTTTTTTGATAACCAAGCATTTTTTTGATGTAAGGGAATATTTTGAGAATATTTTGTTGCTAACATCATGTTGATGTTAGTCGTACAACTAACCTCTCAGGGCCCCTGTCCAAGCTAATTTTCCCTAAAGGAGTTATTTTTTATTTTTGGCATAACTTGTGTATACAGAGTTGAAATCAAGCAAACGAGATATCGTTGGAAATATGGTTCTAAGCACTTATCAATGGTTTTCCCATCATCAAATTTGGTTGATGGTTTAGTTTATTCTCAGTTAAAGTCAGATCATCATTTTCTTCTTTTGAGCTCATAATGTTTCACTTGTATCTCCGATTGTATGATTCTAGTGACATTGAAAAGGTATTTTAGAGCTCTTCAGAGCTATTCATGTACTTTTTCCATAATATACCCTAGATACATTTTATTTCATTTTTTGTGATTTCATATTTGTATCAATTATTGAGACATCTTGGAACTTGGAAAGGATTTATTTATGTGAGATGACTTCATTTGATCTAATTTACATGTATTGAGGTTATAAGTCTTTGATTTTTTTCATTTGAGGAAGTATCATGGGTTTTTTTATTCATCCTTCTATGGTCATCTTGGAAAAGGATAACTAGGAGTCTTGGTGAAATGACATCCTGACACATCTCAGGTGGCTTGGTATTTTGTCTTATCTTTATGGACTCATACCTACACTAGAAACACTAGGGATTTTATCAACATGGGGTATTATCAGTAATCATATTGTAGGAGTGATTTGTTCTAGTGTTTATCATGAAATTGTGTGTTGTAATAGGCATTGATTGTCCCCACATGCTTTGGAATAGACTTTGGAAGATCCATGGAGACCCTCATATCTCTCCATACCCAAGGGATCTTGCTAGATATTGTCTCATTCCTCTTGCAGATACAAATTACCTACCCTTTGATGATGAGACTTTAGAGGGGATTGAGTATATCACATGTCTTTCATATTCCAATGTTTCAAAGACTTATCTTCATGTTCTCACTCTTCAGATTGAGACTTCATAACCATTTTTTTTTTCATGATTAGCTTGGCATTTACACATCCTCGGCCCCTATTTGTTTAGTACAATAGGACATCCATCATCTTTCAAACACAACTACTTGGGATTCATATCTTGCAGACATATTATCCTTTTTTTTAGAGTCTTAGATTACAAATTTGGAGGATTACTTTGAGGACATTCATCTCCTCTTTGTTGACAACCACATCATCATTGTTGGCCCACCATCATCTTCATCACCTTTGCAACTTATTCTACATTAGTCTTCATAAGATATTGGTTTGACATCATCTGATTCCAACATGTGGATATTTGAGCATTTTTTAGAGGCACACATTGGTTGGATTTGGATTCTTGATTCTTCCATATTTTTGGATTGGCTTCTCCAATCACCAATGGATTTTTTTCTTCCTAATGGGAGAAATGTTGTTTACAGGAAGTGGATCATTTTTTGTCTTTAGGCATTCATCATTGGAATAGGAGCTATTTCTTTATGGGGGGATTCATATCCTCATTTTCTCTCTCCTACTGGGGGCATCTATTGTACTTGTGTGATAAAAGTAGTCCTTGGGGGGTTACATTGAATTCTCCTATCCTTCTTTCACTAGTGCAGTTATTTCATTTTATTTTTGGAGAGGATCTTTTACCATGTTGTTTTCTCCTTTTCTCTAACTATGAGAGATTAATTTGTTTGTATTTGGGTACCTCATTAGGCCTTGTAGATGTGACCCATCCATGCATCCATCATTACATTCTTCATCAGGGTTTTTAACTTCTCCCTAAGTTGATCTTAAGGGTGTTGGAGTAATTAGGACATCACTTGATAATTAATTAATCATTAATTAATTATCAGTTCCCTTATTACTTTATTCACTTAAGCTAAACTTAGGAGTTCTTTCTTATTATTATATTGAGATATTTATAGGTTAAGTTGTCTCATTGCATGATATTAAGACACTTCTTATAATATAATAAAATCCTCATCTAGAGTTTTCCTTTTGCTTTGATAAGAATTCATTTATAATTTATAATCATTTCATTTAATTCAATTATAATTACAGGTTAATCTCAATATCAAATGTTTATGTGATACTTGTGTAGATTCAATCATTCTCTCTTGGTTGCATAGCAAATCATTTTCTTTGATCTCTCATTTATGATAGGCATTTTAGTTGTAGATGATTTATGAGAGCTATGGGTTCACTATCAACTCCAACATTAACTAGTTTAAGAATCATTATATCCTCACCACATTGTTTTAAGATAAAGATGAATCTTTGAGACTCTCATCCTATTGTTGTTTAAGACAAAAGATTTCATCTTTGTTATCAATTACCCTATATTAATCTTGATATTTATCTAAAAATATAGTTTTCATCTATTGTTAGATAAACCCACAAACCAATACATAATCAAATCCCTTTGTGTGGAAGGGAATAACTTAAGTTTTTTATTGTTAGTTTTATAGCCATGTCTAGCAAAGGACCTTAAATTTAAAAAGGAACCAATCTAGATATTCTAAGTTCATACCTCTAAAAATACCTCTAAAAGTGGGTAGGATAAAAGGAGATATATTGTTCATTAGAGTATCTTCATATGATTTTAAGTTAATAGGATAAGTAAAAAAATCTAACCTTATTTATTCTCTCCTATTATTTTTATCCATGATTTCTACTAAAAAAATTATATTCGTTGTTCACTCTCAACGATTATTTGTGAAATAGTAGGTGGGTGATAATTAACTAATTGATGCTGACAAAATTATTCAACCAAGGCTTTTATCTCATCAAGTTCAATGATTGGTGTTTGAGGTTGGGGGTTCTACAATAAATATTTTGTGTGGTACCCTTTTCGTATCCATGTAGAAGGAGTTGTTAATTTTCATATCATTGATTTGGGTTATCTAACTATATTCCTTATTGAACTTGGAATAAAGAACAAGTCCTCAAAAATAGGACCAAAAATTGATGAGACATCATCAAACCTCATATGAACAATATTTTTTATGTTGTCAATTAGGGTCATATCTGATGGTTATATATACTAAACAATCAAATATCTCATTCTATTGGTTATATAAAGCTACAAATTAGAAGGTATTTTTTATGTAAAAACAAAATCTAAACTATGGAAATATTTGAAATATAAGCTATAAAAAATATTCAAAATCTAAATTGTGGAAAATATTTGAAATTTATCACATAATTGAAACAAAATATTCAACTACTTGACTATTTTGAGAAATAAAATCTATAAACTTTTTAAGATATATTTACTGAATGAACTCTTAAATTGAAATTGCTTACCGATATTTTTATTATAAAGTACAACACTTCAACACACCATGAATACACTAGACAATACACATAATATTGAATAGTACAAATTTAATACTAGAACAAACTATCTTGCAGGTGAAAATTTAAATAACTTATTATATTTTTTTGAATACAATTACTTAAAAATATAATAATTCACAATAACATCAAGAATTAAAAATACTTATCTATGAATCAATTTTCTTCTTCCCCAATCAAGTGGCTAACTCTCTAGAGAATGGAACTTCTAGGAACTCACAATATCATCACACACACATATTGTTAGATTTAATAAAAGTAAAATAGAGCTATAATTCTTCTTATATTCCTTCAAAATGTCATCTCAAGAAATGAACATCACAACACTATATTATTTCTCCTACATACTAGATTCTTTATTCATGCGTATAATTCAACATCGTACAATTTATGCATGATTGAATTGCTAATTTTTTTTTTAACAAAAATCATAAATGATAAATTCTACTATAATTAATAAAGGTTTCATTTCTTCATCAATAAAGAAATTGGGAAATTAAGGAAATATAATTTCAACAAAAGTCTTTGTCTTGTAGAGATTTATGTACAATTTATGAACCATGTTGTAATATCTTCAACCATTTTTACAAACATGGGACAAGTATGATTAACAAGGTATAATGTCCTATTAACATAATTTATCTAGAACTACCTTTGCAAGTATTCTAGGGCTACAAACATTAAAAGGTTTCTTATGAGATATGAGGATCCTTTCCCACTTCCTTTATAGTATGTCTTCTAGAGTTGGATGAACTCTGTAAACTTCTACTACCTTATTTGATAAAAAATGAATCTTTCTCACCAAGATATGTTAGCATTGGAATCCCTTTTGACATAGAATAGAAAAATAGAAATACACACATCATTCTTAATTAGGATGGCTAATAATTTATCTTATAATTAGATTAATAATGACATGATAGAGTTTTTAGGTAATACAATATGGTACTTTATTCAAAATATGATGAATCCAATCTCAACTCATTAGTGGACACTTTTTGATTGGAGGCAATAGATTTGATTTGATTACTAAGGTATATAAAAAGAATAAAAAGGATGGATTCACATCATTGGCCCCAAATAGTAGCGGAGGAAAAATAACATAGAAGAAAGAATACATGGTGAAACAAAATACCAACTGGATAGATAAATCCAACATCACCATACAATAATGTCCAAACACCAATGATGGAATCAAATATATATGAGAAAAGGTTAAGGTAACCATATGAAAAAGTAGCTTGGGAAAAATAAAGAACAATATGTTAAATAATTCAATCCAATTTGTGATCATAAGCAAAAATAATATATATGGGAGTGAAAATATTGATAGCTTAGCTAAGGATTAGTTCACATCATCTTATGTGTGAGATTAGAACATGGAAAACACATAAAGAAGATTATGTAGATAAAATATGATGTTTTTCACTTTGTGATTAGTATAAATGGAATGACACTATGTCATGAAGTGTCTACCTTACAAGGATATCTATATCAAGTACATTGATATATTGAAAGGTGACACATTGATTACCTTATTTAGAGAGGTAATAGTAGTTCGAGAAATATACTTTTTGACAAAGATACATAGAAAAAGATCTAAAATTATAAATAAAATATATATCAATTAGGAATTGTTGGGGAAACACCTATTATAGGTGTTTGTGTGTAAATCAATGTTTCTATATTTGGGTTGGGCATAGATTGATTGGTCTTCTAAATATCATTAAAATATTTCATTTCAATAACAAATTCACCAATATGAGTGTTGTATGGGTTTTGGAAGATTGAAAGGCCAATTCATAAGGCTATCAATTTTTGTTGATTTCACTTTCACTATTAAAGAAATATACAAATATTGAATGGGTGAATGACACATCAAAGAGCTTACATAATTCTCTAAATAACCATACTACTTCAATAAATGACTACACCAATTGAGGAAATATTGAAGCTCCAAGAAAACGTCTAGAGAAAATAAAATGATAAAGGCAATTAACATTCCACAACATGTAAAACTAAATTTGTAAAACCTTCCCAAGTGGTTATAGAATTTTTTTTATAGACAATTCAATCCTATTAGCCATTAAAGGAATTTAAATTTGGGTTGGGCCAATGAAGCTATAATAAATATAATATTTCCTTAACTCCCCCATTAATGTGAACTTAATCAATTAACAAATCCTAGATTAGCTCAAACTCATTTTGGGTTATTATTTTAGTATTCAAATTTATATTGTGAATCACTCTATAGATTTAGGACTCTCGGTAACATACCATAGAGCTTAAGAAAATTTAGTATATAATTTTGTGGCCAAGCATTTTAGGAAAATCCTAGGCTATATTTCACTTGATTTCAAACTATCACTTAGATCAAGCCTTCAAGTAGGCTAATCCTTTAATTAAAAATAACTTCACAACATATATAAATTTTATTCTTATTATCAATTCATACATAACCATTTTAGAGCACATTATGATCTCTAAGAACTACAATTAATCTAGTCAATTCGGCCATGATGAGTTTATCTATTGCTAATCTAATCCTTATTTATTATTAAAAATTACTATTTGATCTTAAACCCATCTTGAAGTAAGCCATTTTAACTAAAAAATTCAAGTCAAGTATTCATGAATGATTCATAAAATTCAAATACACTAAGGATTAATTTCACTTCCTATCTCTACAAGATCAATATGCATATGCTACTCATGGACTTTATCCACATTTACAATAATTCATAGAAACCAAGAATTATCATTGAATGGTATAGTAAAATTCCTTAATATTCCTCTATGTTCCTTATCCAATATTCATTCATTGATTTGAACCAAGGGCTACCTATGTATAATTCTACACAACCAACTATTATAAAAAATTATAGCGATACTAACACATCACCTATATTTAAAAATAAAAAGGGAATACATTGCATGTACTATATTATTTTCTTCTTAAGTCAATTCTACATTATACTTAACATAAGACAAAATCAAGTAAGGATATAGAATTAGATTTCACTATTTTATAGGTGTATTCAACCACTAATTAGTCTCCAACATGTCAACATAAAGAAATCAAAGTAGAATTCCTTCCAACCACCCTCATAATAGATGTATGGTTCTGTAAGGGATGATGGAGAGTGTTTCTAACCCACATATTCTTGTTTTATTCTAGTCCAAACTGATATCCCACTAAACCTCCTTCATAACCCATCTTCACTCCTCAACTTCCTTCAACTCATTAGAAAAATCAAGCTAAGTTTGTGGTTAGTAGATAAAATAGACTACTATGTACATAGGTTTCATTCTACCTTATTTAGTGAAAAATCAAGGGAATTTCATAAATGATCTTATAATCATTAAATAACTACTCTAATCAACTTCTTTGGTTGGGAAAAAATATATAATTCAACCTCTTCAATAGAAAATGTGAGGTCTCTTAGGGGCTAACTAGGTCAATTAGGAAGGATCACCTAACCCACAAATTTAATGTTGATTTTTCCATATTGTTCAAAATGATATAATTTATTAACCATATATCATAGAGTGTACTATAATAAAATAAAACATCAGTGATGTACTTTTCCATGCCACAACTCTAAACAGTAGGAAAAATGTTAATATAATAAGACTAACATAGTCCAACAATATAGCTAAATGATAGTGTTAGGATAGGTGACATTATAATTGCTATCCTAAGTTGATAATTGTGTGTCTCCATGTTCTTCGGAAAGTGTTCTAGAGGATATGGGAAAAATATTTATTTATATTTTCCTATAAAAATTGTAATTGCATTCAAATAGGTGGACCCATTACAGTGACAGTTACAAAGCATCTTGGGAGCATATTCCCTTTGGGCATCCAACTTCTAGTTGGGGAACACTTTGCAATGCATGTACTTGCATGTTATTTGCATGGTGGGGCACTCAATTTTGCATGTTGGTGCATGTTCTTGCATGAAGCTATCAGAGTTGCTAGAGAGTTATGGAGCACTCAATATTGACCAATTTTGATTAGCTATGGGTTAGGAACTCATGTGAAGGCTATGTGATCATTTAATATTTTTCACCATGGTTATGGGTTGTGCACTAAGGGGGGCATGTGTTTTTTCTAGGTGGTTTTTCTTGTTATTTTCAAGATACCATTTGTGGTATTCTATCCCACAAAATTCTATATATTGGAGCATTGAGATGGTGGTTTAGGAAGAGTTTGTTTGCAGGTTGTTAAAGTAACAAAGTGATGTCAGAATTCAAAGAGGAGTGTTATATTTGTATATTTCATTTGAAGATTAATACAAACATTGAATCTCTTTCGGTGTGGTTTTTTTTCCTGCAACCATATCTCCACGTATATCTTGTGTCACTTGTTATTCTCTACTTATGGTATTGTTGTTTTTATTTCATGTTTGGAATTGTTAATCACATTATCATTTTATGGTAATATTGGATATACATAATTTTATATTTGCAAACACATTATTAAGTTCTATTGTTGCAAGTTTCACCTTGAATTTACAACATTTGGTATTAGAGCTAACGATTTTGTTGAGAGAGGGACACCTTTCTTTAAGTGTTGAAGGTTTTTGGGTTGCAGTGGGAGCTTGTGCATTGTAGGTTTTGTAGATTTGTGAAGATTAAAAACCATGGCTTCTACCTCTCATCTAGATATAGAGAAGTTCAATGACACTAGTTATGAGATATGGAAGTTGAAGATGGAGGATCTCCTTGAAGAGAGAGATCAGTGGTTGGTAGTTTCAAGTGGAAAGAAACTAGAATCAACATCTGATGAAGATTGAAACAATATGGATAAGGAGGCATACAAACCATTTTGTTGTGTCTTTCAGATTCAATCCTCCTGAATGTTTTAGAAGAATCTAATGCATACAAGTTGTGAGGAGGATAGGTGAAATTTACCAAACAAAAAGTATAACAACTAAATTATATGTCAAACGATGTTTGTATTCTTTGAAAAATGAATGGTTATTCTATTGTCTTGCAGATTTTGGAACGTGCTAATATTGTCTGTATCTACCTTCCCTTGGAGTTTTTCATTCAGGTGTTCCACAAGGTTGGATAGTGTGTTGCATGTTTGTGCTAGTGTTGCTGGTTGCATAAGATGACGACCTTCTTTTGTTGCAGGTGGTTGTGGTAGTGTTATTGAATATTCTGATGGTGTTTGAATATTCCTAGTTGTTGTGGAGTGTTGTTGTGTGGTTCACACGTTTTTAGACTTGGAGAGGTCTGTGCGTGGTTTTTTAGTAGTTTTAATATAGGTTTGGTCGACTTGGCATGTTAGTATTACTTGCGGATGTGCTTTGTGGATTGTGGAAGCATGGTGAAGCATGTTGATGTAGATTTGGGTCCTAGTTAACCCTTTGTGTGGTTTTTCCTTCACTTATTTTCACCACGAAAGTGTTTGGTGCTGACCTATTTGTGGTTGCACATTTGAGGTGCATATGTTTCATTAGGGCCGACATAAACAAGGTTTTTTGAGGTCATGAAGGATATATAAGCAAGATTAATTGTTTGAGATGTGTGTGGTGTGTTGTGAGTTGAAAAAATATGCAAATTTGATCAAGTGTGGTGATTTGAGTGCGAGCTTAAACACCTAAGGCTACCACATGTAGTGAGCAAAAGGTGTCTACTTTTTTAGTGAACCTGAAGTTGTTGGAGGAAGTGAGTTGAAGGTTGTGGATGATTGTTGTGGTGGATCTTCATGTTGCTCTAAGGTAGTGAACCTCCTTGTAACAATCTTCTTCTACTATTCTTTCTTTCAGATAGTGAGTCCTCTAGGTAGTGAGCCCTTGGCAGTGAGCCTTTCTTTTCTTTTGGGCAGTGAGCCCTTGGAAGTGAGCCTTTCTTTTATTTTGGGCAGTGAGCCCTTGTGATAGTGAACCTATTGTATTCAATGTTATTCATATATATGTGAGTTAATCCTCACCGTGGTTTTTTCTTTATTAGGTTTTTCCACATAAATATGGTGTTCTCTTGTGTATGACTATTATTGTGTTGATGTTTCATATGATTACTTTATGTTGATGCTTAATAATGGTTTGAGGATTAATGAGGGTTTGATGATTTTAAAGTACGCCTAATTCACCCCCCTCTCAGTTGTCGTGTGTGTCTAACAATTGGTATCAAAGTTGTAGTTCCTTGGAAGAAGCTTAACCACTTGAGGTAGATCCGATGGCACACATGAATGGTGTCAAGGTGCCTATGTTCTATGGAACAAACTATGCTTTCTAGAAAGCCAAGATGGAATATTTTCTTGTTTCATTAGGATTTGGTGTTTTAAATTCAATTGAGAATGGATACACTATGCTTGCTACTGCTCCAACAATTGATGATGAGATCAAGGACTATGAGAATAATGAAAAAGAATGGGATGATATCTTGAGTGGGCTTTCTAATTCATAACTTGTGAAGTTATAAGCCTCAAGACTACTAAAGAGATCTAGACAAAGTCAGAGAAAATTTATGAAGGAGATGATAAGGTCAAGCAAGGAAAGATGTAGAATTTTAAAGCCAAATTTGAAACCCTAAGGATGTCAAAAGATGAAGATATTATAGGCTACATGCTCCGAGTAGATGAAATTGTCAATGCCATCAATGATTTTGGTGGAAAAATAGAAAAAAAAAGAGAAGTTATAAAAAAGGTATTGAGAACTCTACCTAAAGCTTATAGTGCTAAAGTTTTTGCTATTGAGGAAGCTTAGAATTTGGATCAATATTCTAGAGATCAAATGTTTGGTGCTTTAACTAATTTTGAATTAAGAGAGTTTGACAAAGATGTTCCAAAGAAACAGACTGCTTTTAAAGTTAGGAAAAAGGATGATGAATTTGATCTAGATGATCTTGATGAGGTGGAAGCAAATTTTGTAAGGAGACTAAAAAAGGGCATTGGAAAATATAGAGGTAAGTTACCCTTTAAGTGTTTCAATTTCAAGAAGATAGGTCATTATGCTTTTAAATGTCTAATCAAAGTTACAAATGAAAAACACAAAGATCATAAAGATAAATCTGTCAAGAAGAGTTATTATGTTAAATAAGACAGTGGTGTGTCTAATGACAAGGAATCGAACTATCCAGATGATGGAAGTGATGAATTCTTGTTCATGGATTTAAATGTTAGAACTAATTCTACTGAATTTGAAAGATGTGTGAAGGAAAGTGCTCCGAAAATAGGTCACAATATTGAAGGAACTATGTTGATTTATTTTCATGCAAGAGAGGCAAAAAACTACTAGATAATTGATAGTGGATGCTCAAATCATATGATAGGTGATAAGAGAAATTTTTTTAAGCTTGAAAAGTATGATGTTGGACTCGTTAAGTTTGGTGATGATACATCTGCTAAGATCTATGGAAAAGGTTCAATTAGTTTTGATGGAAAGCATAAAACAAATGATGTTCTTTATGTCAAAGATCTCCAACATAATCTTCTCAGTGTAGGATAAATATGTAGCAGAGGATACAATTTGGTGTTTTAGGATGATGGTTGTGAAATTAGAAAAGGAAGCTCCAGAATATTGGTTACAACAAGAACAAGGAAAAAATGAAATGTTTATCAGCTCAAAGGTGGTGGTGTTAAGTGCTTTATGTCTCAAATCAATGAAAGTTGGATATGGCATAGAAGAATGGTTCACACCAACTTTGGTAGCCTAGTGAAGATCAGTTCTACTGAAGTTGTGAGAGATCTGCCAAAGATTACAAAGCCTATCAATGCAATCTGCAAGGAGTGTTAATTTGGAAAGTAGACAAAGAAGAGGTTCAAAACTAAAGAATATTCTATTGTAGGTCCCTTGGAGTTGGTGCATATAGACCTATGTGGACCTACCAGAATAAGAAGCTCTCAAGGTGATAATTATTTTATGTTATTGATAGATGATTACTCTAGAATGACTTGGGTGACATTTCTCAAAGAAAAATTAGTAGCTCTAGATAATTTTAAAGTATTTAAGTCTATGGTTGAGAATGAAATGGATTTGAAAATAAAATGTTTGAGGTTTGACAGAGGTGGTGAGTTCACCTCCAATGAGTTTAATAGATTTTGGGAAGATCATGGAATCAAAAGATATTTATCAGCTCCTAGGACTCCTCAATAGAATGGAGTTGTGGAAATGAAGACCATGATAGTTCAAGAAGCAACAACTATGATGAAGGAAGCAAATCTACCAAAAGTCTACTAGAAAGAAGCAATTCATACTGCAATGTACATTTTTAACAGAGGTCAAGCAAGAGTGAACAGTTCAAAGACCCCCTATGAACTATGGTATGGAAAACCTCTTATTGTGAAATATTTTAGAGTGTTTGGAAGCAAATGTTATATCAGAAGAGATGAAAAAAACTTAGGAAATTTTGATGTAAGATTTGATGAAGGAATCTTCCTTGGATACTCTCCAAAGAGAAACGTATATAGATGCTACGACAAAAGGTTAAAGAAGATAGTTGAAAGTGAAAGTGTCAAAGTGGATGAAGAATCACATCAAAGCTCAGTGTTGATAGAAGGATATGAATCTGATGAGCCCCCTTGTAGAGAAGAAGAAGAAGAAGAAGAGAAAGTAAAAGAGATGACAGTGGAAGAGGAAGAGGCTCCAGAAAAGAATCTTAAGACTCCTAAGTATGTGCAGGAGAATCATTCTAAAGATCAAATCATTGGAGATAAGAGAAAAGGTTTACTGACAAGGAGAGTTGCTATGACAAAGGAATAGGAAAAATTTTATTAACTTTCTGAGATAGAACCTAAAACTGTAACTGAAAGATGCAAGGATGAGTGTTGGATCAAAAATATGGAAGAAGAGCTAAGGTAGATTGAGAAGAATCAGACATGGGAATTGATCCCAAGACCAAAAAACAAGAATGTGATAGGAACTAAATGAGTTTTCACGAAAAAAATGAATGAGAATGGAGAAGTTATCAGAAATAAGGCTAGACTTGTGTGTAAAAGCTACTCACAAGTGGAAGGAATAGATTTTGAAGAGACTTTTGCTCCAGTAGCAAGAATGGAACCCATTGGGATGTTTTTGGATTTTGCAACATATAAACACTTCAAGGTGTATCAGATGGATGTCAAGTCTACATTCTTGATTGGTGAGTTAGAAGAAGAGGTATACATTGAACAATTAGAAGGTTTTTAGTTATCAGAAGATTCTGATATGGTCTGTAGGTTGAAAAAAGCTTTATATGGATTCAAATAGGCTCCTAGAGTTCGGTATGGAAGATTGGATAAGTACCTATTATAGCAGGGATTCAAAAAGGGTACTACAAATGGGTAAAAGCACAAAGTTGTGTCACACTTTATAAAGAGAACGACCAACACTGATCCAACTTTTAAACTTGAATCACTAAAAAATGGCATATATGTTTTGAATTTTGAAATGATGTAAACTACTAATTTTATGTTTGTATTTAAAAATAAAAATAAAAAATTATTTAAAACTAATTTTTAATAAATTAACACTATAATTTAGTTGCTGATAAAATGCTGAAAAAATGAAATTGCATGAGACGTCAAACTTTTTATAGTAAATTTTATTTTTTCTTTCAATTTTTTTGTGTTTATTTATAACTTGAAACTTTAGTGCATGGATATATTTTTTTTCTAATTTTGATAAATATATTTTTAAATAAATATTAAAATGTGTGAATCAAAAAATAGTTGTTTCCACTGGACGCCAACTTTCATATTAAATATTTATTTAAAATGGAATTTAAAGAATTATACTATCTTGAAATATATTCTTTTATTTAGTGCATTATATTTTTTTAATAAGTTTTAGTATTTTTCCTTGGCATGGTAATCAACCTAATATTTTGTGTTGATAAACTACTTTTAGTAAAAATAAAAAATAACTAATAATTAAACTATTAAAATAAATATATTTTTGAAAGCTACACTTATGGATCTACAAAAACGTATTTTTATATTTAAAAAAAATATGTTATTTGCATAGTATGAGTTATTGAAACTTCAAGTTTTTCAAATAATTTTATTTTTTTGGTAAATTGGACTCAAAGTGGTGCTCCATATATTTTTAGCCAACAATTTTAGTTGAAAAAGTTGTGGAATTATCTAACTTAGCTAGAATTAATCTGACTACATCATATGTTTGACCAAAATTGATTTTTAGTTAGAAATACTTAAATTCAATTGTGTTGATAAGTTGGCTAAAAGTGTGACACAACTTTGTGCTTTTACCCAAATAGCAATCTTTACTTCAAGGTTGAGAAAGATCAAATTTTGATTGTGTTTGTTTATGTTGATGACATAACCTTTGGAGGAGATGAAGCAATGTGTAAGAAGTTTGCAAAGGAAATACAAAATGAGTTTTAAATGCCAATGCTTGGGGAGATGAATTTCTTCCTTGGACCACAAATCAGACAATTTGATAAAGGTATATTCATCTCACAATCAAAGTATGTCAAGGAAATGTTAAGGAAGTTTGGAATGTAGGACTCTAAACATGTACTCCCACAATTATTGGTTGTAAGTTGAGAAAAAATGATGAATCTCTTAAGACAAATCAAAGCAAGTATAAATCAATGATTGGTGGATTTCTATATCTAACTACCACTAGACCAAATATCATGCATGCAGTGTCTTGTGGCAAGATTTTAAGAAGATCCTAGAGAATCACATGTGGCAGTAGTAAAAAGGATATTCAAATACTTGAAGGGCACTTCAGACTATGGTCTATGGTATCCTAGGTATACTGATTTCTCCTCGAGTGCTTATATAGATGTAGATTGGGAAGGTTGTACATATGAAAAAAAAAGTACTTGAGTGGAGGTGATTTCTTTCTTGGAAGAAGATTGGTTTCTTGGTTGAGTAAGATGCAGGATTCAATATCATTATCTACTATAGAGGCATAATATATTGGGGTGCTGTCATAATAGTGGTTTATAATTCCTGAGAGGAACGAATTTTAGTTGAAGTCACATATTTTTAGAAAATATAATGATTTAAGCCTTAAAAAGTTCCATTTTAAGGATTCCAATTGAAAAGGGTTTGATCAAATCACCTTAGATCAAACCCCCTTGGATAGAACCTCGCTAGTTTTAAACCATACCTATAAATACGTCTCCTTTACACCTATCAAAATGCTGATAAAAAATCACTTTTGATTTAGATTTTGGGGGATCAAATGAATTCATTTAAAATTTATTTCAAATGATTATGGTATTCCTCAGAATAAGCTATCCAATGAATATAATTTTAATATGTTTTGGTTTTGTTATGTATTTGTTTTTTAAGTTCTATTAAACATAGTTTTTTCATCGAAAATGAATTTCTTTGTTCTTCACATGTGGAAAATTATAAGATTATCAAAAAAAAAAATTGAAAAATATGAGTGCACCAGATACTGAAGTCCTTGATCCAACAAAAAAAATAAAAAAAATTGACATA
The DNA here is from genome assembly GCA_007258455.2 of Sequoia sempervirens. Lineage (NCBI taxonomy): Eukaryota > Viridiplantae > Streptophyta > Pinopsida > Cupressales > Cupressaceae > Sequoia > Sequoia sempervirens. Next base: position 242,103,684 of record VDFB02256132.1, on the reverse strand, counting down.
TATAAAAAGTTACGTTATACGCCAAGGGTGTCTAAATTGTAATTTGTTTGACTTTTGAAACTTGATTAAGGAAAAATATTCAATTAAAACTATATAACCAGTGGAAGCACTAGATATCATTAAAAATCTAAATTTGAAAGAATTATAATTTTATCCTTCATGGAAAAGTTATAAGCTATACAAGCAGGTGTCACTTTTTAAAATGTTGTTTTATGAAAAAAATCTATTTTCGTGGAGATGGAAAGAAGAAGTGTAATTTGATTCCAAAAATTTTGAAAAAAAATATTTTTAGAATCTATAGACAAAATTTGATGAGACTCTAGTTTGCACCATCTTCAAATTCCTCATAGTTTAGCCGCTATAGGTGCCCGAATGTGAAGATTTAGTTAAAAATAATAATTTCAATGTCCAGTTTGGCCAAAAATTGTAAACCACTATTATGGGATCACCCATTGCAATAGTATCTTGTTGCACATAGGTGTTGTGGATGAAGTAGACAATGAAGGATATCAAAGTATCTTATAATGAACCTATTTCTATCTTGTGTGATCATACAAGTGTTATCAACATTTCAAAAAGTCTAGTAATGCATTCAAGGAAAAAACATATCTCTATCCAGTATCACTTTCTAAGAAAGAAAGTTGCAGAGAATGAAGTGAAGTTGGAGTATGTCCCTACAATGGATCAGATAATAGACATTTTCACAAAGGCTCTTCCAAAAGATACATTTGAGTATCTTCGATAGAAGCTAGGGGTTGTTTCCCCTCCTTTCAACTAGATGCATAAGTTGGTGCATCTGTCCAGGTGGGCTATTCAAGATACATTCTTAGTCTTGGACTAATGAAGGCTACCTCTCAGGGGTAGTAGGTAGTGGTGTCTGTGGTTGGTGCAGTTAGGGGGAACATATTTTGTGCCCCTAAGGGGGATAGAGTAGTAGAGAGAGAGAGCAGTGGAGAAAGAGCAGTGAGAGAGAGAAAATTTCTTGCTGGTATTACCTGAAGTGAAGTATGCAAGTGTTGCCCTTTTCCATTGATGTCAAAGGGGGAGAGAGTGCAGTCTAAAAAAATGAGGGAGAGAAAAGTATGAAGAACACAGGGTGAGAGTGAAGCCTGAAGAGAATGAAGTCTGGAATATAAGAAGTGCTCTAGTTAGGGGGAGTGTTGCTTGAGTACTTCTTGATGCAGGGTTTCCTTGTGTGTTGGTGTTGCCATTGCAAAGTTGCTTTTGTTGTTGATGGTTTTTCAGAGCTGATTTTTCCATCAATGATAAAGGGGGAGATTGTTGGAGATTGTTGTAGTGTTGTTATTGATGTCAATAGGGAGAGTGTTGCACTATGTTGTCTTTATTGTTGTCATTGATGTCAACCTATGTCCACCTCTAGTGTGGTGTTGAGTAGGTGTTATAGATGGGGAGATTGTTGGTGTTGCATGGTGAGATTGTTGCAATCTCTAGTGTAGTCATGCTATGAAGGAAATGTGGTGTTAATCAGGTATTGTTGATGCAACTGGTTCACTTGGTTTCCAAGTGCTTTTGAGAAAATTATATAAAGAGGGTGTGCATGGTGATAGAGTTGTGTTTTGTGTTGTACTTTGTATTTCTTCATGGTTGAAGATGTTCCTGTGTGGTTTGGATGAAATGATCAGAGGTGTTTAGAGGTGTTATATCCAGAGTTTCAAGTTTTGGATCATGTAGTAGTGGATGATGTGTTTGACAGTGTGTTTCCCATAAAGAAGGTTGTCTAAGAAAAATGGAATTTCTCTGCATTTCTCCATGTTAAGGTTTCTTTTCTTGCGGGTTTGAGAATGTGCTAATATTGTTTGTATCTACCTTCCCTTGGGGTTTTGTGTGTTTAGGTGTTCTGCAAGGTTGGATAATGTGTTGCATGTTTGTGGCAATGTTGTTGGTTGCACAGGATGATGGTGTTCTTATGTTGCAGGTGGTTGTGGCAGTGTTGCTAAATATTCTAATGGAGTTTAAATATTCCTGGTTGTTGTGTGCTCTGCATGTTGTTTTTGAACCTGCAGAGGTGTGTATGTGGTTGTTTGGTAGCGTTAATATAGGTTTGGCTAACCCAGTTTGTTAGCATTACTTGTGGATGTACTTCATGGATTGTGGAAGCATGGTGAAGCGTGTTAATGTAGATTTGGGTCATGGTTAACCCTTTGTATGGTATTCCTTCACTTCTTTCCACCATGGAAGTGTTTGGTGTTGACTTATCTGTGGTTGCACATTTGAGGCACATACGTTTCATTGGGGTTGACCTAAACAAGGTTGTTTGAGGTCACAAAGGATATATAAGCAAGATTGATTATTGGAGATGTGTGTGTTGTGTTGTAAGTTATGAAAAGATGTGAATGTGATCAAGTGTGGTGATCTGAGTGTGAGCTTAAACGCCCAAGGCTACTAGATGTAGTGAGCAAAAGGTGTCTACATTTTTAGTGAACCTGAAGTTGTTGGAGGTAGTGAGCGGAAGGTTGCAGATGATTGTTGTGGTGGATCTTCTTGTTGCTATGAGGTAGTGAACCTCCTTGTAACAATCTTCTTCTATTCTTTTTTCTTTCGAACAGTGAGTCCTTTGGGTAGTGAGCCCTTTTGGAAATGAGCCTATTGTATTCAATGTTGTTATTCATATATATGTGAGTTGATCCTTACGTGGTTTTTTCCTGATTAGGGTTTTCCATGTAAATCTAGTGTTCTCTTGTGTATGATTGTTATTGTGTTGATGTTTCACATGTTTACTTTATGTTGATGCTTAATAAGGGTTTAATGATTAATGAGGGTTTGATGATTTTAATGTACAACTAATTCACCCTCCCCCCTCTCAATTGTCTTGTGTGTCTAACACCCTCTATACCTTTACTAAGGGAACCTAAGAGGTTAATAAAATTATAGGGAATAATAGGTGGCTTAGGGGTTAAGGCTAAATGATATTTATAGAGTCTAAAAATAAGACCTTGATGTAGTGGAACTTCAACCTAATTCAACAACACCTCCATACCAAAGTTCTCCAGGGAATTTAAAAGGAGGGGAAGCTAATTAATATTTTATGATTTAAGTGGTTATAGAGCTCATCATAAGATGATAGTTCAACTCTAAATTTTCCATGCCCCATGAGATATAACACCTAAACAATAATATTAGCCCTTTGTGAGAAGTAGTGAAAACCCTTAGAGAAGTTCTTAACACCCTACTTAAACTAGAAACAAGTTTAGTGCAATTATCAATATTGTAGAGGATAAAACCAAAAACAATTATCATGCCACCATTTTGAAAATTGGTACAAATGGTATGATCATTGAAGCCTACCACATATGATGTCATTATTGGAAAATACCCTCAATTAATTATAACATAAGCCCTTGTTATTCCTAAGAAATGATTATTAATGATTATTAGGAGAGTTACAAAATTGAGCTCTCCAATAACAAAGTCTCTTCAAATCATCATAAAGGTGATCATTCAAATCAAATAAAGTCTTCCAACCTAAGATAAACCTATTTGAAGGACCTAAATAATGAAAATCCTTAAATATTGCTTAATCATCCATTGATGATACATTTTCCACTTCATGTTTTAATAATGGGGTAATTACTTTAGGTAGATCAAACATGTTACACCAGTAAAGTCAACCCATGAATGTAGAGCCAACATTATCCATAGTATCAAAAACTTCTGGTTATCTTCTCTATAAATGTAGGCATTAAAAAACTAAACATACTCCTTGGCTACAATTTAAATAAAACATAAGACTAAATATATTTCTTTCTAATTTAGCCAATACATAATGATGTTAAATACAATTAAAAGGATATTTATAGAACATCTTAATACATGGAGTTTTCAATCAAGATAGATAATATAGTGACGTTAAATACAAGTACAAAGACATTTAAGAATACACCATATACATATAATTTTCATTTAATAAATCCAATATAACTCAAAAATACAGTTTTAATTTTTAATTTTTTAATAAAATCAATCTTCTAAACAATAAATATATTAGACCAAGATATTAAGAACACCTTGCCACATCAACTTCAATATAAATCATAGATTCATGTTATTTTGAAAAAATAATTTTAAATTATTTAAAACCTCCCTTATATAAATGAACTATGAGAACATAAAGATTAATTATACATATTTACAATAATATATATATAAAATTTACAAACAATAAAATAATAGACACCTCATTTTTTAATTTATGTTATAAAATATCTTTAATACACAATAATTAACTGTTTTCTCTTTAATATAAAATACCGAGTATAAAACTTTTTCTCTATATATTTTAATTTTATAAATTATTTCTAAATTAACCTTCACCATTTTAATAAGTATAATCATCTCATTATAATTACAATTATGTTTTATTAAATAATTATAAGTATATCTGTTCCCATCCAAGGATATCTAATCCATCCAACACACATCTTTCAAATCCATTTATACATTTGAACTAGAAACAATACTGTTTTTTGACTAATTCAAATCTGTATTCATTCAAAAAGCACATCCCATCCTTCCTGGTATCATTTTATTTTAATGACTTCTTACTTCCTACCAGTCCTTGCCTTGATTCGTAATAACTTTTCATATATGACCCATGGGAAGCTTATAAAATGAGGGTTGTTCTCATCTTTCCCTTCATAATCTCCGATGCCCCAATACTCAGGATGATATGTTACGTGATACCAGGCAGATGCTTTTGCATAATTAGTATCATCGGAGCTGCTTTCCCCATCATCAAACCATGACCTTGCTTGTTTTTTGAGAGCCTTAATTTCTGTCATGATACTTTCTTTGAGATCTCCAAGCCTAGAGCCACGTAACTTTGACAAACTGAAGATGTTCCCACTCACTATTTCTGCTTCATACTTAACTCCATAGTGGTACATTAGTATAGCTAATCTGGAGTCATACCAGTTTTTGTACACCATTGCTTCCTCGAGATAGTTATTAAATCCCGATACCTCCAAATCCTTATCATATGCCTTTTCTGCAACTTCCCTTGTGAATGGATTCATAAAAAGAGCCTCTGTTGCCAGTTTCTTAATAGACCTGTACAGTATTCCAATAACTCGTACTGATTCATACATGGGTTTATCCTCTTTCTCCATGAAATCAGGATAACGTTTAGGAGTTAGAGAAGGAGGAATATGAGCAGGAATGCCAGTTTTCGGAAAGTCAACTGCTGTTGAAAAGAGCCGGGCCAATTCTAGACAAATCGGACTACGAGCCATTCTAGGCTCCATATCAGCATACACAGTATGCCTATTAGATATGATTCCCAAAGTGTTATTTACAATATAATTTGCAAAGTACTCCTGAATCTCCTGCATCGTGAAGCAATCTGAATGAGGTAAAGTCCAAGATACAGTAGCATAGAATGGTAAGTCAGTCAGCAGTGTAAAATTATTGACCTTAAGAAACCACCATTTTCTATATCTACAAATGCTAATAGGCTTGTATTCTAAAGAAATATCGGCAGAGCAGGCAAGTGGCAGAGACTGCTAATTCTCTATGTTGTCAAGCACAAGACTCAGAACGTTTCAGAGTTGGAAAGGTATTTTGCTTCTCACATCACGTGGCCAAACAGGAGCCAAAAGAATCATGGGAAATGGAGCATTGGGCCGCCAGGGTATAGAAATCAGAACCCTTATCATTGAAAATGTATAATATGGAAAGGAAGAGTGTTTTTAAACTATTAGGGTAGTGGAATCAGAAAAACACTTATTATAAGTGTGATGTCTTTATGGACATAACGGACAAACATGTAAATATCTTGAAAGGTGATTCATGATATAATTTATTTAGTGAGGGGACTGTTGAGAAGTTGGGGGAGTTCATCAGTTTTGAATAGAAAAAAAATTGAAATACAGAGATAAAAAATGATAAGACTAATTGTCCCATATACTATTTTTAACCTGATAAAAAATGATAAGACTAATTGTCCCATATACTATTTTTAACCTCGTAGAACTTAAAAATTATTCATTCATTTGTTGTAAGATTTATTAAAAAATACCTTTAACAATATTAGTTATATAGGAATCAAATGAACAATGAGGCTTTTCACACACCACATTATAAAAAAGAAGAAAAAGACAAGGTGGTTGGCCTACACCAACAGTCTATTGATAAAGTGAGCATACTTGAAAGTCAAACCATAAATAAATTTAATTGCTTGATGATTTTTGGATTTGATTGTGTAAATAAATTGTTGCTAGTTATTCTAAGCTTTAAAGAAAATTAGGAAAATAATAACAAAAGCACTAATCTGTGAATTCCATGACAGGAACAGTAGAATATAAGTGTCAATAATCTCCAGAACAAGAAATCTCAAATCTACATGTACCAATCATACCTCAATTGTAACCGGATGGTCCAATAAATCAGCTGGCTTAGGTACATAGTCCATTGGCTTGTCCTGTTGAGGTGGAATAAGAGACGTATCCCAGCTCACAAAATATAGGTCACCATCCAAATCACTACCAGAACACTCGTCTGGATGGGGTCTGCATACTCAAAAAAATGATAATGTAAGGTTTCGGTCAATTTTATAATCTAAAAAACGCTCTCAAGTAGAAAAATGAACCAATTAAAGAATAATGGACATAGAAGAAAATGGATAGAAGTTTTCAGGTATTTAAAGTCTTCCTTCTAATCCTTTGTGTCAAATGATCAATGCAGCAAACAACTTAATGTCGTGAAACTCATTGTATGTATATCAAATTTCATGGTATTGCATATTGGACTCGCAGCCAATTGTGTTCCACTTGACTGCTTAGGAATGCATAATATCAAGGAGTTGCAGATAAATAAAACTTTTGAAGAAACTATATTTTAGAAATTGACAGAGGCCATAAAAAAATCAACTCTCAGATAAATATCAGTATTTCTCTTAGCGAGGTTTTCAGGGTTTGTCACATTGATACTTAACATGGATACCATTTCCTCCTCTTTGCAAATCATTCATCTCATATTACACGGGATTTGAGAGCCGAAAATTTATCCCAGATTCCCAGGTGACACCTTGGTACTTTCCTTTCCGATGACTGTCCATACTCTATGGTTTTGAGCATTTCATATTATTTTGGTGTCGTCATCCTTTGCTAGATATTCTGTGTAACAGATTCTCTTTCGCCCAGTCTTCCTTCACACGGTTTCCATGATAGAAGGGTAGACAGAAGGTAACACGGAGTCCTCTGTCCCACACATTGAGAAATATATTTCACCACTTCCAGCTAATTTTCCTATCTCTCTAACAATTTTCAATCTGTGAAGGTGAAAAGTACAGTGCTCCTCGGGGACGCGTCCTTGGTACCCTGCCCCCATATCCAAAATGTTTCAGAGTTCGGGGATGTCTTGGAAATGTCCCCCCATCTTGATCAGTGCAAAAAGTGGACGTCTCGAAATGTCCCAAAAAAAGGGCAGGGGACGGCCTATAGCCCTATAGCTGAGCAACGTTTCACTTTAAAAAAACGCATTTTTAAATTAAAAAAAGGGATGGGCAGACCTACAAGGACCCTTCACCCCTTAAAAAAAAACACTAAACCTATTTCACTTACCAAAAAGAAAAAAACTTGAGATGAAGAGCTGCAAGTGAAAGAGAGAACAACAATTGAAAGAGGAGAATAGGACATCAAATCAATTTGTTTTCCAAATTTTCAAGTTGTTTTCAATCTTTTTATCACATAAGAAGGGTATTGTGAGTTTGTTTTTTCTTTTATTTGAACTTGCAACTCTATTTTCAATTCTTAATTAAAAAAAATCATGAGCAATAGCAAGAGTATCAATAATGATAGTGAGGAGATTGAGGTTCAAGTATATGAAAGAAGTAGACCTAGAAGTATAACTCATAGAAGTATGACAAACATTGGGGATTCTTCAAAGAGTGAGATTGTGGCAGGGTTAGTGTTGTACCCAAAATTAAATTTTTGCTTCAATAAGGCATTTTGATAAAATGGTCTAAATCTTGTAAAATTGTTGTCAAAAGTCAATTTTAGGTCAAACAAAGCATGGGCTTTTTGTGGGCTTACTGTCCAAAGGATACTAGCAAATTTTGAAAATTAGGGTTTCAGGCCCCTATTTTTAGAAAAAACCCTAAAAAATAGGATATTTTCTAGAATTGATTGAAAATAATTTTGATTGGCTTATTTCACTTCAGGATCACATTGGAAGTCAAAATCAAGAAAAAGTCAGTTTTGCTCTGGTGGGTCTACTTCACTTTTTCAAGAAAAAAGTTAGGACCTTTGAGGTCAACAATGACAGATGGCTAGTACCAGGTATTAAGATCTAAACCTCAAACGCATCATAGAAGATTCTATGGCAGAAGATGCTCGAAAAGATGCTTCGTGACGAAGGGGATTTTCAAAAGGTGAAAAATGTAAAAAATATTCTAGTCAACGCCCAAGGTGAAAAATGTAAAAAATATTGCAATCAATGCCCAAGTCAACTTTATAGTGTTCATACATGCAGAAAAATGGTGAATGTGCTCATGTTAGCAGCAAAAATGCTTCAACGCAATCAACTCAGTCAAGTAACACGGTGCTCGCAAAGCGTGAAAGAGGTGAAAACCATCAAAAAATGACTGAGTCTAAAGCCCACTGCGCCCCTACTGGCCAGGGTCACCCTTGAATTTGAGAGGCCAAATGCAGTGGTTAACACTTGCAAAACCAGTTGTTTTCTCTAGAATTCTGCCAGCTTTTTGGTGAATCATCAAATGAATTCAACAGATTTGACAAACTCCGGCAAACGACGATAGAGGCGGAAGATACGGAAGGTCAACAAACATCTAGAATGATATCCTGTTATGGAATTTGTACCCCTTTAGCCCAGGGGCGCCCAAGTATGAAGCCTATTAGATGTCAGTTTTTGCATTAACTATCTCCAAATGATCTTCTTGACTTCAATCTAGCTTCGCAACGAATCCGTTCACCAGTCCATAAGACGTATCAAACGAAAGTAGTTGTCGATCTAGCAAGCACGTAAAATGGAGGATAAAATGAAAGTCAAAAGGTCAAATGTACCTTTGTAGCTTAGGGGCGCCTAGAATTTTGGTCAAATAGATAATGTTTTCAGCAGGTGCCTTCTTCAAGAGATTTGCTTAGCATCCTTCTAGCTGCATGATGAATTTAGTAGTTAGCTCTCGGGACTTGTCAAATGCCCATGAATGAAGATCAGACATAAAACAACAGAGATGTTCAAAGCAAGTTGGAAAACATGGAAATTTGGCTATGTTGGGAAAGATGCACCCTTCTTGGAAAAGACACCCAAATTTTTGGGGCCTTAGATGCAACTTTCTGACTTCGTGACTACTAGGAACATCTCTTTAGAGTTGATTAATCTTTGCGATGAGAGCATCAACACAAACATCATAGCAGTCAAACTCTTGGAAAGGAGGGTCAAAATGAAGCTTTTCCTCAAAGGTTATATTGTGAAAAATGTATCTCAGAGACACAAAAGCGCCCCTATAGGCCAGGGGTGCCCTTGAATTTGAGTATCATAAATCAACTCTCAGACGTTGCAATACCAGTCATTCTTTCCAGAACTGAACTAGTTTTTTGGTTCCATATCTCGACATGTTCATGGGAATCGTTAGTCACCTATACTTGCAGATTGAAGCATAGAGGGTCAAATTGACAAGATTGAAAAGCATTCAAAAAATGGCTAAGTCTGGTGAAAAAAGCACCTTCTTGGCAAAAGGCACCCAAAATTTCAAGCTATCAGAACTAGTTTCTGAGGTTTGCAGCTCCTAGGAACATCTCTTCAAACTTGATCCAGCTTCATGATGAATCTGTCAACTCAGCTTCAGGATCAACTAGGCTCAAACAGAGGCCGTTCGTCACCGCGGAAGTTGTAAATCTTTAAAAAAATTCTAACTCCCTCAAGCTTGGGCGCCAAAAGTAAAAGTGGGCTCAGTTGACTCTCAATTGCAATTTTCACATGCTTCCTCTTGCATATGGCATCTTAAAATTAGAGAACTTTCAATTAATGAAGCATGCATAGAAATTGACTCCTCAATTAGGGTCGGCGCACCTAACTAACACTCCCACCTCCAAAATAGATATTTATTCAAGCTTAGGCATCCAACTTTATTATTTCTTGTAGGTTGAAGCTAAATTAAGCTATTTTCTCTCTAATACATTTTGAAGGATCTAATGGAGGCCATTTTCAGTGTTCTTCACAGTTTCAAGTTCAGATTGCATAGAGGAATAATTTTCCATGCTTCATCTTTCCAATATGTTCTTGCCAAGAATTCATCAAATTGGGTTTATACAAAAGCATTTTTCTTGAGGATTGAAGGAGGCAGTTTATAACTTCTATCTTCTCCCACTCACATTTCTTCTATCCTTGTCTTAAGTTTTCTCTTGCATGTCCAAGTAAACAACATTTTTTTACAAATCTAGCCATCTATGTATGTTCAATACAGTGTTGGCAACAAAACCCACATGCCAAAAATTTTCGAAAAAATTGCCCCGCTGCCCCCTATTTTTCAAGTTTCTGAAAAATGTCATCATTTCAAAAAATGGACAAATTGGGTTTGATCAACATGCAGGCGCCTACAAAACCCATATGCCAAAAATTTTCAGGAAAAATAGCCCTTGTAGCCCTATAGCCCCTGCAGCTTTCGTTTCTAAAAAAATGGTGCATGCCCGAGGAAAAGTCACTTTTTCAAATTTCTGATGATCTAGGTTGGCTTAGAAATACATTCTCTACAAAACCCATGTCTCAATTTTTTTTGTAAAAATTGCCCCTCGACAAGCTATTTTTAGCTCACCAGAAAAAGTTGCCTAAACATATCCGTGTTTATAGTCAATAGTTTAGTTTTTCATAATACAATTCACTCAAACTAAATTCAAGACCAAATCGGTCTTGATTCATGATTTCATTAGAATCTAGCTGACACATATTTGCATCAAGTACATCCGAAGGTTGAATTAAATGCTTTAGAAGGCATAAACCAAACTACACTTCAAAACATTGAGCAATCTGGGTTGCTTGAAGTGGCTTCATGTCCCATCTCAGCACAAAGTGTAGAGTTTGTAATTGCTTGTGTAAAGCATTACAACCCTATTGCATGAGAAATTCAATCAGTAGATGGGAAAGTGTTATGCAGTCTCAAGCCCAAAGACATCGATAACTGCTTCGATATTCCTCCAAATGCAAATAATTTGGTCATATCCATGGAGGAATGTGAAAAGGTGTTCAACTCTGAAAGGAAAAATGTCAAAGAATGGCAAAAAGGTGGCTCAAACATAAAAAGAATAGTTTGCCAAAGAATGTAGGACGTGGAGAGTTCAAAGATGAATACACAATGATGATCACCCTACTCAACCGTGTCACCAGTCAAGCCGATGCCAATAGGTTCCAGCCATGGATGTATTACGTCATGGCTCAACTTATCAATTGCAAGGAACACTATGACTAGGCTTCTATGATTAGTGACATTCTCCACAAGCAGATGACCAGTTTCTTGATTGCTCACAAATTCCACATGTGTTCATACCTCGTGTATCTGATAGCATTCCAAGGCCAGTTTAGAGGGTTGAATACTGTGGGGACTCTAGGTGTATAGAAGGTTCATCAGTATTACTCACAGCTTGAATTCACACAATCAAAGTGACACTTCAAGCAAGTGAATGAATTGTTCTTAATGTACACAGTGAGGAATCTTGATTATGAGTTACATGTGCATATTTCAACAAAAGCCAAATTGGCGATGGTAGATTGGGCGGATTGGTTCATCCAATTCCTTACTTTTACCTACATTTGTGTATATGGATACTTTGGTCATCCAGCCATGTTACCCCATTATCCATCGAATAAGGTGGCTTTCATGGAGTTTCTACGACAATTGTACAAAGTCCACTCCTATCTGCGCATTAAACACAAGACAACTGCCACTTTTCCTTTTCAAATGGAAATTTATAGGCACAGGTTAGTAGCTGACACCAAGGATATGAGCCATGAGATGACAAGACTTAACCTTAAGTATCTCATAGAAAGACGCTTATATGACCCTTGGGGTCATTTTTCAACATGCCTTGGCAAGCGTTCTTCACATAAACCTTCCATAGAAGATTTTTGGTCTAACTATGAAGACAAGTGCAAAGTGCGTAGGTGCAACTACAGTAGGTTTACCCTTTCACAGATCATTGATTTCATGTTAGAAGATGTGGAAGGGTTATCACATGATGATGGGGATGTCACACTTCCTCAATTCTTTAGAGATCAAGTTGACATGCAGCCTCTTCTAGCCATTGATTGGTATGCCAAGGAAAACACATATCTTAAGGAAAGATCGAGCAGAATTGTAAGAAACAACATACTTTACTTGGATAGCAAGAGGATGAGGAAGGTAACTATTCCAAGCTAAGAGCCACCACCGGTTACTAATTCACTACCTTCCACGTCAAGATCAAAACCCAGACAAGACATGGAGTAATCCTTCTAAAGGAAGAACGTTAAGGCATACAAAGGGAAAAACACCAGTTGTTGATATAGATCAGCAAGAAAAACATGTGCAGATAGCTACAGATACAACTGATATAATGCTAGAAACAAAAGCAGAGCTTCCCAATCCATCACCATCACAATAGTCTCCAATTCACATAGACTTGGAGCTAGAGTTGCCACGACATAGCAATGCTTCAACACAATCTCACTCATCAGAAGTTCCTAGGATTGACACCAATCTTTCTAGCGAGATTAGTTAAGAATCTTCTTGGATTGAGAATTAACTAGGTAGGAAGAGGAGAAAGTCGTCTTACCAATTGAACTTTGTAGAATTTGATCACGTCTACCAAGACACGTCAGATAAAAAGTGCAAAAAATAGGTTCATGTTGAAAGGAACACTGACAAAGTGATTGTCATTGAGACTGCCACACCACCAGAGGACAAAAAACTGGATGAGGTAGAGGTTGATGACTTCACCTTGATAAAGGTTATCCTTGGTAAAAGCACATTCCAGGCTGACGTAGATCTCCTCGAGGTTGCAACAATAAGCATAAAGGAGAGAGTGATAAAAGATGATGAAGATAAAGCAACCCTCAAGGCTAAAAACTAGCAACTTCACCAATATATCTCCAACCTTATGCACAACACTGAAAATGTTACTAGCTTACTCTCGCAGATGCTCGAGTTACCAACAAAACAAAATCAGCTAAGTTAGTTGGTTGTTTATGGGAAGTGCCTGAAAGACTGGGAAGAAGAGTTTGTCACAAGGGGTCGTTTCATACTTTCAGAATTGTATCAGTTGAGGTACAATGCCCACGAGATTTGTGCAAAGATTCAGGATTTGAAGCAGGAAATAGCGGTAGACAAACTACGGAATGAGATCATGGTATCTCACTTGAGGACGACATATGACTCAATCACTATAGAAGGGGATAAGGAAGTACTTTTTTACTTGGAGAGAACAACTAATCTTCAAGGTAAAAACACATGAAACAATTTTTGCAGAATTGACCAAGAGCAACGAAAAGGTGACAAGTGTGCTCAAGTTTGTGAGAACTTTCGTGTTGCAAGTCCCTTGCCAATATCAACGTGAGGATGGTGAATACATCGAGCTCGCCAACGTGTAGTCGGAGTTTCAGAAACTCATTCATGGTATTTTCAGTGGTGATTCAAGTGGTTGTAAGTTGAGTCAACTTGTAGTCATGTCACACAATTCAACAAAGTGGCCAAAAGTGGAAGAGAATTGTAGAGTCAAATCACAGATGGTGAAGAGATGTTGCAAAGACATCGAGTACTTTAGAGGAGTATCAGTGCTCCGGATGGTGAGGTGGCTAACAACTTGTTGGAGGAGTTGATTGCTCATGATCACAACCAATGAACTACTAAGTCAGGACGTCCCACCTTTCCAAGATAGACATTAGACACAATAGTTAACTTGATGCCTCTTTTCAAGTTAACTCACTGTCCCACCAATGTTCATGTCTATTTTGGAGATACCTATGTACATATGGAGTTCTAGTTTAATTTAGAATTAGTTAATTAAAATGGTTTTTCTAGTTAACTATTAAGTTGCATGCATTTAGACATAGGAATAAATCTTGCATGTTGGCAAGACTAAATGTTAACTCGAGGAGATTTTAGGGTTCCCTACTCCTTTGAGCTTCTATAAATAAGAGAAACCTTGCTCATTATTGTTTAACTTTTACTTGTGATAACAAATTGTTGTGCCACTTTCACCTACAATATTGCTATTTAGTGTTGGTTCACATTGTGTAAGAACAAGATTGTATGCTTACTTGTGGCTGCAAATCCTTGTTTAGTTTATTGTTTAATGTCATGTTATAAAGTTGCTTTGATTCTCTATTGTGTGTTTGTTTCATCATACAATTTTTTGTCCCAAATGTACTATTGTTGTTCAAGAAAGCTTTGAGGAAATAAATCTCACACCTTTGTGCTTTGATCCAATGTCTTATTTCTTTCAGTAATTTGCTCCCGTAATCTTTATTTCAACTTACAAACAAAAGTACAATGAGTCTTCGGGTGAATGTTGGATGCAAGTTTATTTGATCTTTTGTGTCAAGAAAATCACACTTGTTTACTTTTAATTTCTCTTGCTCTGAATTTACTTGAGAAATTAGAAATGTTTTAGAGTAGGCTTAGTTGTAGTTAGATTTACGAAACCAAAGAAAATCTCAGCTACGACATGTTGATGTGTTTTTTGTGACCGCACCAACACAAAATAAAGTTTCCAATAGATACTCTATCCTCTCTTGATCAAAGTATTTCGCATGCTAAGATTGCAAGAAAGGTCATGCGTTCAACTCCAAGGTTCCTTTATGCAATGGATAGTCTCAGTTGGCTTGATGTGATTTGTTGGTATTTCAAGGGGACTTACGTAATTGTTCACTCCAGAGGAAGGGGTTTTCGGGATTCAAAGGATTTATCAATGAAGCTAAGATTTCCTAAACTAACCAGGAAGTATTGAATTTAAATGGTTGTAGGGATAGAAGATGCTATGGACTAATCTATGAGTGGGACGTGGAAATCAATTTCACAAGCCTCAACCAGATTCTGCTTTGCCTCACTTCGGACAACTTCCACAAAACCAGTGCAATCTTCAAGGGGGGTAACTAAAGATATTTAGATTACAATTCAACAATGAAGACACTGTCATGACGACACATACCAACATGAAGATCGTAATCGAAGTTAAGTCCAAAAGTTTCCAATTGACCATGCAAGGCAAACTCACCATCAATGAGCCCACTAGTGGTATGTATAAACGAAGTTTGCTCAAATTGAAGTCCACTTTCCACAATTACCAGTTACTTGCATGAAATGAAATTTATTCTACTTTACGCTACTTTAAAAATGTTAAGTGATTTAGAAGGACGAAAAAGCATTGCTAGCTACTCACAACAAAAGATGCAATCATCATCAATGAAAACTCTTTTTATTGAGAGAGTGTTCACAACAACCTTTTACAAAGCATTCAATGAGAAAGCTTTCCTTCCTCTTCAAGCTATGCTAACAAACTAATGCTAAGCTATCTCTCTACTCTATCAGAATGTCTACTCTCTAGTCTAATGATTTGATCTAATCTAGAATCAGGTACAAATGAAGGGGGATGCCCCTTTTATAGTTGGCCAAGTCCAATGGACGGCTCAAATTCAATTACAATGAAGGGATTAGATTGAGCCATATAATCCCTAACCCTAAAAACCGCCACCAAGAAGAGGGGTAATAAATGAGCACTTAATGTCCACCACCCTTCTAGAATATTCCTGTCTGGAAACACATTCGCATTGTTCTTCTTCTTCTTCTTGACTGCAAACTAGATGAGTCTGACCAATACTGCCTTAGCTTCTAGGACTGAGATGGAAAGTACGTTAAGTTGCTTGATGATGATCTTCCTTTCTGTTGTCATTGTTGGAGAACATCTGTTGGGTCACTGTCGGAGAAGGAAGTCATTCCTAAGAAGAATTCATCCACTTTCAATCCATCCTATTGTCATTTTTTAACTTCAAAGTGCTTGAGGATGATTTCTAATGCTTGGGCCTTCATTATTTCCCCATTTGATCTTGGAGGATTCTCCAGTATTGGACTCGATCATTTCTTCTTTCCATTCGCCTAATTGCATTGGGTGCATATTGGGTCTTTGAGGAGAAATTCCAACACTTAGCCATTTCTCCCAATGTAGGATCTTGAAACATGTAACTTTATCTCCCTAGCATTGTCATGGAGTATTTGGTCCATCACCTCGAGCCATCATGCTTTGGTCCTAGTGTTCATTCTTCAAAACAAACAAAATAAGAGCATCAAAATGCTTTATAGTATAAATTCATTCCACTTATCTAATCTCGGTGTTTTGATTTCCAAGGTCTGAGTGATCTCTGATAAAATTTGTCATTTTTCTCTAGCAAACTTTTCTTTCTTCATGCTCTTTTATCATAGGCGTACTTTGACCATGTATCATCCTCTAGAAAATTTCATCAACCAGGCGCTCAAGTAAAATCTCCACCTTAAAGTCTCAGGCAAGGAGTGAAAATTTTCAAAATCATCTTCTTGTCGAAGATATCCAATACCTAGAAGAAAATTCCCCTCAGAAAATGCAAAATTCATGTGTATCACTACGAAGGGGGACATTTAATTTTTGAATTTTATACCTTAGAAAAAATATTTCTCACCAAAGTTTATCCTCACTCTTCTTTGGGTGCATTTCTTCTCTTGCTTTTCTTTAGAAAAAAATATTCACTTCTTCAAGCTGGGTGCATCTGCTAGGGGCTACTGAAACTTTTCTTGCCTTAGGAAAATTTCTCAACTCCAATCTCTTGAGGGCGCATTTGGCTAGGGGAGGTGGAATTTTTACCACACTTAGAAAATTTTTCACAACTACTTTCCTCCACCTTGGGCACATTTAGGTAGGTCTCCTGCCAGTTTTAAAACACTTAGGAATATTTTCAAGTCACCTCACCTCCACTTGGAGCTTGGGCGCATTTGGGAGGTTGAGCTTCCAGTTCTCATGACTTAGGAATTTTCAAGCTAACACATCATCTTGGGCGCATATTTGAGGCCATGCTTCCATTTTCTGTCACTTATAATATTTTTCATCACCTTTCTTCACTCTAGGTGCATTTGGAGGAGTGCTACTCATGATTTTTGTGACTTAGAAAAAATTTCCAAGCAACCTCTTCAAGGGCGCATTTGAGGTGGCCTACTACCAGTTTATCATGCCTTAGAAAATATTTCAACTCACATGTTGCCTCCAACCACCTTGGGTGCATTTTGGAGGTGCTCCTGCCATTTTTCATGACTTAGAATATTTCTTGACTCCCTTCTTATCTTGGGCGCATTTCATGGGTAGTGCTTCCATTTTAATTGTCATGGAGGAACTTCTAACCACCTTGCATTTGGAGGGGTGTCAGGGAAGTTTTAACACTTAGAAATTGTTTTCTCATCCACCTCTAGGTTGGGAACATATGAGGGGGGTAGGTGGAATTCTTCTTTCCTTAGCAAAATTCTCAAATATCTCTCCTATCTTGGGTGCATATCAAGGGGTCTAGAGGAACTTTTAGCGCTTATAATATTTTCTCACCACTATCACTTGCAACATGGGCACATATAAAGGGGGGAGGTGGATTTTCATCACTTAGCAACTTATCTTGAGATCCTCCCAAGACATGGCGCATTTGATAGGTGATGGAGGAATTTCTCTTCACTTAATGTTTTCCTTGTCTCCTTCTAAGCTAGGGCACATTTAGCTAGGTGGACAGGAGCTTCAAGACTTAACAAACCTTCTTCCAGCTAGAGGGTGCATTTTAGGGGTCCTCCAGGAACTTCAATGCCTCTTTGAAACTTTCTCCTCACTCCTCAAGGTTGGCCACATTTCCAAGGGTGGACAGGAATTTCCAATGCCCTAACAAGTTTTCTCCAGCCTTGGCAAGATAGGGCATATTTCAAGGTATGCTCTGCCAGTTTCAAACTTAGACAATTTTTCGCCTTCTGCCTAGCTTTCTATTTTTAGTAAATATCCTGGTTCTCATACTTTTGCAACTTGGATTGATTTGAAATTAAACCATAGGATCCTCATGATCTAATTGACCTGTTCACATTGCCATCTTGCGTCAACTTGCTATTTATAGCCTATTTCTGGAGGTGATTTACTATTTATAGTAACTGTTTGATTTCAGGACTTCTGCAACTTTGTTCGATGTGGAATTTGTTCCATGGGGTCCTTGTGGGTTGACTGACTTGTTCACATTGGTGCCTTGCACTGACCTGCTATTTATAGCCTACTTGAGAAGTGACTTACTATAAATAGTAAGTACTCAGATTGCCTTCAAATTTTATCAGTGGACTCCTTAAAAGATACTAATTGCAATGGGATACATCAGTTTTCAGAGATTCTGGTGTTTGATCCCAAAATTGGAAACCCTAATCTGACTTGCATGTTGCTCAAATGATCTTCATTTGACTCTGTTTCTATTGCATGTCGTTGTGTTCGTGGCGTTGAAGTGTTGGACAACTGCCAGAGTGATCCTGCTAAAAATAGTAAGTGTCTGAAAAAATGACCAATCAACTACCAGATGAGTTTGCATGTCACACAACTCGAGAGATATCACAAAACCTAGAAAAATCCAACAAACCCGACTGCATGTGGGCGCTGGCTAAAAATAGTAAATTCTTGAAAAGTGATCAACTCTGCTTGCATGTCACATTATTGCGAAGCTCTTGAAAAACACATGGTGAATATGCTGACATGCACTGAAAAATCTCACATACAAACCCTAAAAATAGCCTTTGAAGCCTGAATTGTTGAAAGTCATCATCTCATTTTTGCATGTTACATCATCACGAAAGTCTTGAAAAACCCACAAAGAATCTCCAGACATGCATTGGAAACTCCAAGATGCAAACCCTAAAATTGGCTTTGAAGCCTGAACTTGCTAAAAATAGCAAGTTGTTAGATTCAACTCAAAATGTGTGTGCAGGTAGCTAACAGTGTTCTAACTGCAGTGTATCAGCGAGAATTTTCAACTCTGCTGAGAAAATGCCCCAAATTGAGTACTTACTAAAAATAGTAAGTGGTCAGAATTCAGTGAAATTTCAGTGGGAACCTGTTGGGAGCTTTCTTACTTCATTTCCAAGCATCAAATTTCAATTTTCTCACTCAACTCGTCCCAAATTGACGTGAAAAGTGAAAACCCTAATTCTACAGACAACCAAAATTTCAATTTAGGATAAAAAAGATGGGCACATCCCCGGAAAGACAGATGAAATCGAGAGAGACAGCAGAAAACCAACCAAAAACCAAGCCAAAAGACTCAAACAAAGAAAAAATTAGGGGGTCCCCATCTTGAATGGGGAGATGTGTGAAAAGGTCACAACACGACACAAAGAGTTTTATAAACCTTGTGCTCTTAAGCTGAGGACAAAAAGAGAGGCCATTAGTTTAGTTGTTTCTTATAAAAACATAATCAACAAAGAGGGAGCTTCCCTTCCAAATTCGAAGAGCAGTTTGTTTGCACATAGCTGTCTGTTTCCACTACATAGTCTAGAGGTGTGAATTGAAGCACCAATAGTTAACAACTTCAAATCTATTTGAATGTCCTTCAAAAGTCCTCAAAACCCATGCAAAAGGCCCATTTAATTTGGAGCCATATATTTTCTATGCTTTTATCATTTTATAGTTGAAACTTGGAGTCTTCTGGAATTTTGTTATAATTTTCATATAATATGTATGCACATTGGCAATGAAATCAATTGAATTTCTTTAATTGTTTTGTCAATTTTCATATGAAATCTCAAGTCTACTATTATGTAAATTAATATTTTACAATGTCTATGATGAATTCTTTATCAATGTTATGATATGAATATTTGAAATTTCTCTATATTTAAAAAAAAAATCATATTTTTAATAGTTGTCCCCTGTCGTCCCCTAAAAAATGGCCCAAAAGTACCCTTGTACCAAAAACACGTCCTGTTGTCCCCTACCGTCCCCATCCCCAAAACTTGGGGGAGCATAGGAAAAGTAGCATGTATGATACTCTATATTGGTTGAGACCACCTTCTACCAATTTATTTGAAAGCTATAAAAGAGCTATCACATAGAATTAAAACCATACTACAGTGAGTAAACTAGTCAATGAAGCTTCTATGACCATAAAGCAATTGGTTTGAATGGAGATCGGAGGGGAACTAAGTCCAAAAGAAACCATTATTATGCACCATTTGTAAACATCTAATAACTGCTACTTTTATTAACAAAAACCACTTTAATGGGGTGCATCCTCCAATACAAGCCACTTTCAGGGGTGCATACCTCCCAAGAGCATAAATATACATGCAACATGCTCCATTCTAAGTAGTCTCATTCATAGATTAAAAACTTGAACTCAACAAAAGTTCAATAACTCACAATTTTGACCAAGATTCAAGATTTGGAAAATTTTACAACTTATATAAAAACAAAAAATAAATTTAAATAATGCATGAGACATATAACGAATAAATGTAGAGAACACAAAGTATATTTTGAATATAGGAGGATTTCTTGAAATTGAGACTTGGAAAATCAGAAGTATAAATGGAATTCAATTATCTAGGATTTAATTGAGAGACTAAAAATTGCTTTAAAAATCACAAAATAAGGTGAAAATTCTATTTTTGTTATTTTAAGTCAAATAATGGGAAAATCTCTGGTTTTCCATCCAGCACATCCCATAACAATTTTTATGTTTTACTTTTTAAAATCAAAGTACAGGTTTAGGGGCAAAAACCCCCAACAAGTTTGACGGTTAACACCCCTCATGGATGAGCAATACCTCTAGTGTGTTTGATATCATCATATTGTCACATCCCCGCCATAGATGTGATAAGGACATCAATCCATAAATTAGAATGTTTGTGGAAGGAGAGGGATGAGGTGATTGAAACAAGTAAAAACAACATTCATTTACATTGAGCCTACTAGATGTTAGAGTACTCATGCATTAGCTAATAATTAATTAATTATTATAATTTTAAGCTAATTTATTCCCATGCACTTAAACTAAATTTAGAAGTGCTTTTTTTTTAGTAGTTGAGCTATTATTAGATCATTTTGCCTCATTGCATGAGATTTTGACACTTGTCATGATCTATTCCTTTTCTCATTTAAGATTTTCTCTTATAAGCACTCAACCCTCATTGTATTATTCATCAAGCTCTTTTGATCTCTTCATTCTCTGAAAAATCATTTTGTAATTTCTAGTTGAGAATATAGCAGATTATTGTTTGAATTTGTCTTGCGTGGAAGGTGTTTATGTTCGTTGTTTAATCATGTGTCTTATGTTTATTCAGAATTCCAACATGGTATCAAAACGTGGATTCAATGAACCCCTTCTCGATTTTTGAGGGTTTTCTTCAACTAGGATTATAGGGCTTCAAATCTAGAATCACCATTGTTTTTTTTTTCAATTTTTAGAGTTGGGAAATTTTTGATGCATTTTGCTGCAAAAAGGACCTCATTGTTGCGTTTAGGAGGCCGATTCGACAAATTTTGACTATAAATTTTCCCAATTTTGCTATAAGAGTCTCAAGGGAAATTTTTTTTATTAGGGGCCCTAGTATGGCCCTTGTACGACCTTTGTATGATTTTTAAAAAAAAAATAAAAATAAAAAATCTCGACACTTTAAGCGCCAATGCTATATATAGCGCTTAGTACTACAAATAGCATTGTGGGTGGTACAAACGCTGGTGGTTGGTGAAAGTTCCTAGCAACGGGTTTAGGTGCTTGATGACACCCCCTCAATTTTTTGAAAGTTTCAAATTTACCAGAGTTTCAAAAAAAAATTATGTCAATCCTTTTATACTTTTTCTAGTGATTGCGGACCCAAGAATATTTCAAGCTCATTTAGCATATTTTGGCCATCAGGGGTATATATCAACAAAATCTCTATTTTTTTGGCAGTTGAATTTTTTCCCAACAAGCAAAATATTCTACAAATATTTTGTTGACGTTAGCATGGCATCACGTTGACATCATCAGTACATCCTGTTAGCAGGGCCCCCTCCAAGCCCCCTTTGGTCCTAAAGGAGTTTTTTTTTCCTTTTGACCATAACTTGGGCGTATGGTATCAAAATTTGGTGAACGTGATATCATCAAAAAATTGGTTTAGTGAACTTTCCAATAGTGTGGGTTTCATCACCACTTTTTGCTTCTAGTACATTATATCACCTATCAAAGTTAGATGTGTTGTTTTCACTCTTGAACTCAACTTTTGACTAGTTTCCCTATTTTTCATGATTCCAACAACATTGAGACGATTTTTTAGAACTCTTCACAAACATTCATACACTTTCTATATTGTTCTGTAGTTATATTTTATTCAGTTTTTTGTGTTTTCACATTCAAGCGAATAACTTAGACGTTTTAGTTCTTGAAAACTTTCCATTTGCATGAGATGACTTGTTTTAGGCTATTCTACATGCATTTCCAACTTTCTATCCTATTTGGGCATTTTGAGCATCTTTTGCATGCAATTTTTTTTTGTAGATGCATTGATATAAAGTGCCATTCTAGTGTATACTTTATGAAGATTTCACACATCCTGTTGTGTCTTTTGTACTTGTACTATGATATCAAGTGCCATCGGGGGGTTTTGTAGGCCTTGTGTTTTTCCATCACACCTTTGTTAAGTGAGTGTCCCTTCACAACAACATTGAGTCTTGATGATTTTTGCCTCATGTGTTTGTGCCTTAGCTTGCACACTCTTTCTTTGTAGGTATTCTTTTGTGGATGCTCAAATGTTCTTGTTTCTCCTACATGCACTTCTTGGTGGCACATAGTTTGAGTGGATCTATCTTGGCTCTCCCTTGTCAGCATTATGGGGCGAGGGAGGCGGGGGGGGGTTCTACTATTCATGCTAATGCTTCTTAAGTTTCATGTTGGAGTGAGCTACATATATAGTATTTGCTCCTATGTAATAGGTGGATGCAATGGCTAGTTACCCACGCATTTCAGTGAGATGGAGCATTTACCATATAGACACTCTTGCTTTCCTATTTCTAGAGCTGACCTATTTTCTTTTGATCAATGTTCTTTAGACTATTGGTACCTATGCCATCTGTATCTTCGATTGGTAGATGTTTTCCTTTGTTTTCCATCTAATTCGAGTATGTTGTTGGGGGCACTCATGCAAATTCTTGTCTTCTTGATTTTCATCATCATTTGTTTCAGAGGAGGTTCTTCATTTCGACACTATAACAGTCATCATTTGATAGTTGTCTACAACTTCTTCATGCTTCAAATATGTTCTTCATGTTCCTATTCTTTTGGGGTATTGTTTTGGAGGATTCTCAATCCTTCACATTGTTTTGGTGGATTTTTCAGTCATTCATTTTCCTTTCTCTCTTTTGGAAAAGAGTTTTTCCCATGAGGCTTTCTCCTTTTTCTCTAGTTGTGAGAGATTAGATTGTTTGTACATGGGTACCTAATTAGGCCTTGTTTACCAAGGCCCATCATGCATTTTTTCTTTTCATGCATTCATTTTTTAGGGTTTCTAGCTACTTGCTAAGTTCATCTTAAGGGGGGGTGTTAGAATAATCATGCATTAACTATTAATTAATTATTTGCCTAATTTATTCCCATGCACTTAAGCTAAACTTATAAAAGTGTTTTTTATTATTTTATTAGTTGAGTTTTTATTAGATCATTATGTCTCATTGCATGAGATGTTGACATTTGTCATGATCTAATCCCTTTCTCATTTAGGGTTTTCTCTTATAAACAATCAACCCTCATTGTATTATTCATCAAGCTCTTTTGATCTTCATCTCTCTGAATAATCATTTTGTAACTCCTTTCTAGTTGAGGATATTGTAGATTATTGTTTGCAACTCTCTTGCATGGAGGTGTTTTTATTCGTTGTTTAATTCTGCATCTTGTATTATTCAATTCTTTTTTATTTATTTTTAAAATATTATTAATAAAATTTTTTTAAAGTTTTTTTTACAAAAAATTTATGGGAGGTATTGAAGGTACATGTGATGCTTTGTGCAGTACACTCAGACTCGTATTGATGGGAGTAGTACCTAAAGTATTGTTTCCCTTTCTATGGCCTAGGATGTAGCTAGGGAAACAACCCCTTATGTTAGATTTGGTTGTGAAACCACCCAAGATCAAAATGATTGAAGGAAAGCAAGAAAAAAGATGGATAAACTCAGCACTCCCTTAACACTGAAGTAGCATTCCATCATACTTACTTGCCAAGGGAAGGGGTGAGTGTTGCTTATATAGCAGAATATTGGCAGATAAATCCAAGAGGAATAAAAACTCCCAAGTGCCCATAATAGGTGGGAGTTTTACTTGGTAAATTCCAGAATACATGGTTATGCCTACTCAGGTAAAGACAAGAAATGGTTACGAGAGGTGGCTAATAAGTCCAAAAGAGGGTATGAGACTCAACTACCCAAAAGTGGGTGTGAGTGACACATGTGAATGATGGATTTATGCCACATGTCCTCATCCTAACCATTCTAATATAAACTAAGCAAGCTTAATAATGTGTGTAGGAAAAATAAATAGTCCCTAACATAAGGAAAATAAAAAATCTACACTAACACCCCCCCTTAAACGTAGCTTTGGTGGGTGAAAAGACACAAAAATGGGTCCCGACTACTAAGCCATGTTAGGTACCCATGTACAAAACAATCTCTCACAAACGGAGAAAAGGAGAAAACCCAATGGGACAAAACTCCTCCCCAAAAGAGAGAAATAAAACAAGTTTCCCAACACAAGATAAAATCCCATGCAAGGAAGAAGTCCCCTCCAAAATAGAAAGGATAAGAAAGACTATGTAGCCTTCCCTCAAGTAGTCAATTGTACCAATGGTTGATGCTAGAAATTGGATGTAGAAGATGGACCACGATCGTCGAACAACGTACCCCCCTTAGGAAGAAACAAAACCAAAGGTGTATTAAGAACATCTTCCCATTCCTAAAAGGAATATAATGAAAAAAGGCTCAAAATATAAGAAGTCTTTGAAAACTTCTCATGTGTCTTCATGCAATCCTGAAAGCTGCCACCATCAAATTAGGCGTTCTAGGCCACACTGATGAATATGACAATCCAAAACCTAGTAGAGTCATATGTAGAACAAGATCCAAAGACCCAACTACCTCCTTTGAAGACAAAGAGGCCTCCCCCAAATGTTGCTCAAAAGTATCCACAGTCATGTCAAACTATAAGGAATGATCATGTGGAGAATGAACAAGAGGATCCAAAGGTTCCTCTATAACAACTGAAGAAGAATCAACTTCATCAAAGAGAAGATTAATGTCATGAAGAGTGTCTCCTAAATCTGAAATATGAGACTCTATGAATAAACTTGCAATGTCCACTAAGTAGTCATCCCAAGCAACTATATCTAGAAGACGATGTATATCCTACTACATTGAATCACAAGTAGTCAAGGATGTAGCAACACAAGTATCCTCAAAAGCAACAGTAGATGGAGGAGAAGGAATGCAAGGCTCAAGAACTGAATCACTTGTGAGAATACCAAGATTCAAGTAGCCAAACTTCTCTTCGAAATCAAAACTCACACTAGAAGTGTGATCAATAACCAAAGGATCAAAATCATTATTAGGTGCAAAGTCTAAAAAAGTATACAATTGAGATGCATAATCAACCATCCTAGTAGCAATTATCTCTTTTGCTCTCCAAGACTTTGATGATAACTGAATCAGGTGTGAATTCCACAGTCTTCCTTGCTCCACCATGAGTGACCTAATAGATGGAAAGAAGATTATTCATCAAGTGAGGTACACACAAAACATCATTGAAGGTTCCATCCCCAATATAAAAAAACCCCTTCCCAATTACACTCATGTAAGTGTTTTTTCCCATCAAAATAGGCAGCATAACACAAGGCTCAAAAGAAGATAGCATAGACTGTGTAGAAGCCATATGATGAGAAGCTCCATAATCTGGGAGCCATTTCCCTGATTCATGACTTGTAGAAGCACATAGATCTTTATTTTTAGTTTTCTTTGACTCAGAAGCAAACCCTGCATGAGCTTTATCCTTACTAGATCCTAACTGTTTAAAATGTGAAGAAGTGGAATCATACGTAGATCAATGTTATTCTTCTTAAGAAGATGTTTTAGTTCATCAATATCCTTCTTATAACAAGAATGTTCTTCATGTCCAGTTTTCTTGCAATATGAACAAGTTGACTTCTCCTTCTTAGATGAATCCTCCCTTGAAGAGGATTTGTTCTGTGCATGATCTCTAAGTGGATTTTTCTTAGATTTATTTTGTTTCTTATCAGATTTTCTTGACTCTTTCTACCCCTTAGGCTAATTAGCCAGCAAAACTTGAGTTTGTGATGGCTTTATGAGACCCATAGAAAGAAGCTTATATTGTTCATGCATTAACATCTCAGAAAAAAGATGCAAATGAAGGCATAGTATATGCATATCCCATAGCTAGTCTGAGTATGAAAGCTAGAAACAAAAGTTGCAAATTCAAGACCAAGTTTATTTAGTGTATTATAGATTAACTAAATGTCTTTTTTATCAATACCACATGCTTTACATTGTGCTCTCAAATCATTGACCTTAGTAATATAATCCTGGATGTTGCCAAAATTCTTTGGATCAAGGTTCATCAGTTGATTATCAATCTAATAGCCTTTGACTTCATTTGTTGTACCACACAAAGATTTTAACTTTTCCCAAGCATCATGTGAATTTGTACATGTTTCAATTTGAAACATAAGATCAAGGGAAACAAAACTACGTAGACATCCAAGAGATTTAATATGTTCAAGCATCTATTTTATCTTTTCCTTATCATCTGTAGGTTCAACTACCTTCTTTTCAACATATGGAGTATACCCAAGTTGCATTAAGGTATTCCATGCATGTTGATGCCATGTTGCATAATTATAAGGTGTTAGCAAAAGAACCTTAGAATGATCCATGTGTGAAGGAAAAGAAGAGTACAAGTGAATAGATCAAAAAAACACACACACAAAGAGAGACCCCCCTTTTTTCACTCAATCAAGAATCCTCCCCAACAAAAATTGATTTGACACTTTATAAATCAATGCATTTACAATATTGGAGTTGTTTTCTAGAGTTTTACAATGTCCAAAAATGAACCCAAATAAAGTATAATACAATATTTGAATAAGAACTTCAAAACAACACCAATGTGTAGTGCTCAAAAAATATTCACTTTCAAAAAAAGAATTGCCTCAATCCGAGGTGGCATGTGAAAGTTACATCTTTTTGAAGTTCGAAAAAATGAGAACTATCCTTCAGATCTGCTTAGAAAACTGATTTTCTAGAAAACCCGGATCACTTGAGCAAAAACCAATTACACCACTGCGAAGAGTGTGAAAATTTACCTCAAATAAAAAAAATTGCTTGCAAAACAAAGCCCAGATGATTGAGATATCACGTTTTGAAATTGAGGTGCAAAAACCAAAACTTCAATGGAGAGGGGTCCAAATTTTCAAAAAAAAATCATATCTGCCAGATTTGGTTGAGGTACTGCTAAATTTGAAGGAACCACCAAATTTGTCTATTTTAAAATTGCACCAAAAATAGATCTCCAGATAAATTTAATTGTCCAACAATGTTAAAAAGCCAACCAAAAATTGAAACTCCTGCTAAGTTTGTCTACAAAATTAGAAGAGTCTCTTAAAAATGATGAAACCCCATTGAATTCTGCAAGGGTCAAATTTGACACCAAAGCAAAGCATGTAACAAGTATGAAGAGCTCTAAAAGAGTTTTTTTGAATTTTCAATATTAATTTTTAGTTTTTTTAAATAAAAAAGGCTTTTAAGAAAGGGATCGAACCCTTATGGAAAAAAGGTGGGCCCCATTTTCTCTTTAAATCTATGCTCAGCCTTTTTAAAATGCACGTACTTTCCTAGAAGCACATAGCACTATGATGTGCAGGGCCTGTGCATAGGTACTTGGTACCAATTTTTTATTTTTTTGCTTTTAAATTGAATTTTTTTTTACTGATTTTTTTTTTAATAAATAATAATTGTTCATGCAAATTTTTTTTTTTCGGAAAATGAGCCGACTATGCATAGGTGGGGTCATACAGTTCTTCTTGCAAAAACAAATTGCCTCAAATTTTGACTTTCTCCAAAATTGACGAATTGGTAGTCAATCTTTAGGTTTTGATGCCTTCTAAGTGCGATGGAAAGGCCTATTTGGGCTGAAAATACATTGATTTCACAACTACCTTCTAGAATCTTTCAAAAAACCTCTTTCTTCAATCCTTCACAGATTTCGCATCTGATATCCAATTTGGATGAAATAAAAGCCAATTTTGACTTTTCCAGCTGCTCTGAACTCAATGGTGAGCTCATAATGTCTCCAAGAAGCTCTGAAACACCTGCAATAAAATGCAATGGAAAGGAAGCCCCCCAGAAACTAAGATCTCTATCAAGTGTTTTTTATTCTCTAGGTCATCATCAGATACAAGAGAAGAGCATACTTTGTTTTCAAGAATGGATTGAAAACACTGCTAACAAACAACTCACAACCAACTCTAATACCATGTTATATTTGGTTGCGAAACCACCCAAGATCAAAATGATTGAAGGAAAGCAAAAAAAGAGATGGATAAACTCAACGCTCCCTTAGCACTGAACTAGCATTCCATCATACTTACTAGCCAAGGGAAGGGGTAAGTGTTGCTTATATAGAAAAATAATGGAAGATAAATCCAAGAGGAATAATAACTCCCAAGTGCCCATAATAGGTGGGAGTTTTACCTACATGGTAAATGCCAGAATACATGGTTATTCCTACTCAGGTAAAGACATGAAATGGTTATGAGAGGTGGCTAATAAGTCCAAAAGAGGGTGTGAGACTCAAAAACCCAAAAGTGGGTGTGAGTGACACATGTGAATGATGGATTTATGTCACATGTCCTCATTCTAACCATTCTAGTATAACCGAAGCAAGCTTAATAATGTGTGTAGGAAAAATAAATATTCCATAACATAAGGAAAATAAAAAACCTACACTAACACCTTAAGTTGCACCCCTTTATTAAGGGGCATTGGCGGTGGGGGGATTTCCCCCTGCCCCACCCTTTATTAATTTTTAATTTTTTTTTTTTTAATAATTATTATCTTTTTTAAAAACTTAATAAAATATTTCCAATGCCTAGTTGCCTTATGCCCGCCCTTGGTCACATGTGCGACCAACGCTTAGGCTAGGGGAGGCTAATTATTATTATTTTTGCAAAATAAGCAGAATTGGGAAAATTGGCATAACTCTTTGCTCATTTGTCAAAATTTAGCAAGCAAAATATCATCGAAAAGTTGGTTTTGAGCACTATCCAATGGTGTTGGTTTTTTCTCAGATTTTGTTACTGATACATTTTACAGCATGTCAAAGTTAGTGGTGCTATTTTCACTCCCAAACTTATAAATTTTGACTTGATTCTCTATTTTTTGCGATTCCAACAACATTGGGATAGTGTTTCTAAGCTCTTCGTAGATATCCATTCAATTTTTCCAAATTTCTCTCCAGGTACATTTTATTCAGTCTTTTGTGTTTTCACATTCTAATGAATTACTTGGATGGTTTAGCTCCTAGAAACTTCCTGTTTGTGTGGGATGACTTGATTTAGGTTGCTCTACATGTATTTTCATTATTTTGTCCTATTTGGGAATTTTGAGCATCTTTGGATGCAATTTTTTTTAAACACATTGAAATAAAGTGTCATTTTGGTTTATACATTTTGGGGATTTCGTACATCATGTTGTGCCTTTTTACTTGCACTATGATATAAATTGTCATGGGGGGTTATGTAGGCCTTTTGTTTTGCCATCACACCTTTGCGAAGTGAGTGTCCCTTCAATGAAAACATCAAATCTTGGTGATTCTTGCCTCATGCATGTGTGCCTTAGCTTGCACACCCTTTTTAATTTGCAAGTACTCTTGTGTGCATGTTCAAATGTTCTTGTTTCTCCTACATGCACTTCTTGGTGGCACACAGTTTCAATGGATTTTGTCTTTGCTCTCCCTTGTCAGCATTATGGGGAGTTTCTACCATTGGAGCTAAAGCTTCATCAATTTTTCATTGGAGTAAGCTATTGAAATATCCCCAATGGGATCTTCCCTAAAATTCTAATTTTTTGAATATTTAATTTTAATTTTTTAATTTGAAAACAATAATTACAACAAACAAAGGATAGCTCAAAATTACTCATAAATGTACCAAAAGTGCTCTATATTGGTAACCACATCAAACATGAAAGTATCCAACCAAAATATACAATATAATCATCCCAATCCAATGAACAATTTTGATTTTCTGAATATGATGTTGTTATAACTTAGAAATATGAAGTCTAAAAGTATGTCAAATATAGGGCTTGACACAACAAAATAGCCTAAAATATTATTATCCAAATTATGAACTTCTATAAACCAAAATGACAACAAATAGAGGCTCAACAACCCCCCAATTTGTGTTCCAATTGTTGTGACCTTTTCACACATCACCCCATTTAAAATGGGGACCCCCTAATTTTTGCTTCATTCTCGTCTTTTGGCTTTGGCTTTGCTATTGTCTCTCTCGGTTTTGTTTGTCTATCTAGGGATGTGCCCGTCTTGGAGCTTAAATAGAAATTTTGGCTAATTAGGGTTTGCACTCTTCAAGCCAATTTGAAGTTAATTTGAGTGAGCGAACTAAAATCTGAGTTTGATACTACGTCCAATAGGCTTCTAGTAGGTTCCCAACAAAATTTCATTGAATTCTGATCACTTACTATTTTTAGTAAGTACTCAATTTGGGACATTTTCTCAGCATTTTTGGAACTCTGGCTACCATACTGCATTTGGAACACTCTAGGTTGTCTTCCTGCAAATTTTGAGTTGATTCTAACAACTTACTATTTTTAGCAGTCTAGGCTTCAGAAGCCATTTTAGGGTTTGCAAGTGTGCTTTTTCAATGCATGTCTGGAGAATCTTTCTAGGTTTTTTGAAAGATTTGCAACGATGTGACACGCAAGCAGAGTTGATCATTCTTTTAGGAACTTACTATTTTTAGCCAGTGCTTGCATGCAAATCAATTTACTAGGTTTTTTTGGGTTTTTTGAGATCTCCCGGGCAATATGACATGAAAACATGTCTAACAAGTGTTTGGTCACTTTTTCAAGAACTTACTATTTTTAGCAGGTTCACCCCAGCAGCTCCCCAGCACTTCAGTTTCACGAATAGAGCAACATGCAACAAAAACAGGGTCAAACGGAAGACATTTGAAACATGCAAGTCAAATTAGGGTTTCCAGCTTCGATGCTCAAAATGAGGGGTAAAACACCAGAATCTCTGAAAACAAATGTATCCCATTGTAATTAGCATCCTTTAAGCAATCCACTAGTAAACTTTGAGCATGATCTAAGTACTTACTATTTATAGTAAGTCAGCTCTAGAAATGAGCTATAAATAATAGGTCAGCACGAGCCACCCGTATGAATCGAACAAATAGGTTATGAGGACCCCATGGAGAAAATTTCAAGTCAAATAGAGTTGCATAAGTTCGAAAATCAAGCACTTATTATTTTTAGAAAGTCACTAAAAATGGCAGGTGCATGCAAACATTAGGTGTCGGCAGGCTAGTCTCATCACGAAGGTCAAGTTGAGCAAAGATCAGGTCTTCAAAGGTGGGAAATCCTTGAAAATCATGAAGACTTCGAAACTTTCTAAAAATAGAAAAACTAGGGCAAGCCAAGGGTAGCATGAAATCTCCTAGGTTATGAAGAATCAGGAGCTCAACACTCTCAATCAGAAGCTCACACCCTCAAATCCGCCCTAAGATGAAGAAACTGGATGAAAATTTTGCTAAGTCTGGAAAAATGAAAGCTCAGAGAGGTAAATGCGCCCTAGCTTGGAGAAGGCTAAGTAAATTTTCTAAGGCATGAAAAATGAAAGCTCCCCCTACCAATGCGCCTTAGGAAGCTTGGAGAAGTTTGAAAATTTGCTAAGTGTAAGAAAATGAAAGTTCATGGGTCCAAATGCGCCCAAAGTGGACAAGGCATGAGAAAGTTTGGAAAAATATTCTAAGTCATGAATTGGAAGTAGGCCTAGGAAAATGCGCCCTCAATTAGCACATAGGCTCATATGCGCCCATCACAAGGAGGCTAGGCAAAGAAATTTTCTAAGGCCCAAACTTAAACCTCGCCCCCCTAAATGTTCCCTAGAACATGAAGGAGATGGAAAATAATCTAAGTGTTGCAAAATGAAAGTCCCCCCCCCCCCCCTAATGCGCCCAAGAACAAGTTGAGCAGGGAAATTTTTTTAAGGCAAGTGAATTAAAAGTACAGGGGTGGAAATGCGCCCAAGTCATCAAGGTGAGGGTAGGAAATTTTTCTAAGTGTGGAAAACTAGAAGTAAAGAGTAAGACCCCCAAATGCGCCCCATCTTACAAGAATGAAAGGAGGCCTAATGAAATGTGCCCAAGGTGGAGGGGGAGGTTAGGAATCTCGCTAAGTATTTGAAAATGGAAGTAGCACATGTCAAATGTGCCCTTGAAGAGGAAGTGTCTGAGAAATTTTTCTAAGTCACGAAAATGAAAGTCCAACACTCTAAATGCACCCAAGGTTGGAAAAGATGAAATAAACATTAGTGGAGAATATTTTTCAAGGGAGAAAATATTAAATGTACCCCTTCATGAATAATGAAGTCCTTGAATATTTTCTAAGGGGGGAATTTGTATGCCTTGCCTTGAGATTTTAAAATAAACGTTGGGGCTTACAACTGGTAAAAATTTCTAGAGGGAATAAAATGAAATATTCCCAAGAGGAGAAATAAAAAAAAATTGAGACATTAGAAAAATGAAATAATGTGAAGTACGCCTAGCATGTGAGATAAATGAAATTTCTTGGAAGAAATAAAATTATTCTAAGGCGCTTAAAATAAAATTTCTTGATTAAAAACTCCTTTGTCAAGGAGGAAAATTTTAAATGTTGGAGATATTATTATAAAATTTCCCAAGAGTGTTTGAGTCCACTGAACGTTACATGCAATCAACTGGGAAATTTCAAAATTTTCAAAGAAAGAATCTCCAGCAATAGCAACTTATATGACAACTCTATGACGACTGGGCACATCTTTGTGACAACTCGCTAATCGTCTCTCCTAAATTGGAAAATTACTAAGTAGTGGGGGAGAAAATCAAATGCAACTGCTAAATTGGGCACCCTCTCACAATTATATAAGCTTCGAAGTTATTCATTTTTCTTCACCAGTTGCAGATTTGATGTTGTGAGAAAATGAGTGTTGGGAAGAAGAAATTTCTGAAGTGAGTGAGTTGAGTAAGATTTTTCTAAGTGTCAAAGTGATACTGCTGAAAGTTTTGAACTTTGAAGTCAGAATTCTTGAGGTTTGGAGTTAGAGTTTTAATGCTGGAGAATTTTTATTTTTGAAGTCAACTCCATTTTTCAGCCATCTCATGGTGATTTTATTTTCTAAAGTCAGAATTTTAATGCTTATGTTTTGTTTTGCAGATGGTTTAAGTAGGAAGGGGAGATGCTGCCAGAACAACAAGAGCTATAGGTAGAGCTACAAATACATAAGTTGGCAAAGAAAATGCATCTAGACAGGCAATTATCAAGAAGCTCAAGAAATCATTTCTTCTTGAATCGAAGTTTGTCTCGAAGCTGGGAGGATTGACTGACACCAATCTTGGTTCATTCAACCTCAGAGCACTTAGAAGTAGAATGTACAGGCAGGGTGGTCATCATCCATCAATTACAACACATAATATTATGAAAAGTGGATTATATGCAGCTGCTAATTTTCCACTAGCAATCTAGTGTCCAGAGCTGATTTCAGAATGTGCTAATTGCTATAGGCTAGATTGCAAAACTATAGTTTCTCTTGATGGCAAGTTGTTCACCAACCTCACACCAAAAGCTATTGGGGAGGTGTTCGGAATTCCTACATTTGAGAAGATGTACAAGAAAAAAGAAAGGATTGACAAAATGTGCGCCTCCTCTTTTGAGAGATGTGTTAGGAGAATTAATACATCTTGGATGCAAAATACTAGACCTCCTGGCCCCAAGTTGCCTAAATAGATTATCTCAGAGGAGCTGAAGCAAGAGTACTACGACCTGATTATGATGCTCAACTAGGTGAACGGGAGCCCTCAAGTGTATATTTTTGAGCCATGGATGCTTTTCTATATCAACATAGTGATGGAGGGGAGAGAATATGTCGACTGGGCAAGGATGATCAATGATAACATAGATGAACAGTTTAGGAGCCTAAGGTGGATGAAGACTTTTTACATGAGCTCGTACGTCATCTACATGCTAGATTGGATGAAGAAGTATAGAGGAATCACTTATAAGGAGCCAATTGGAAGCAATCCTGATTAGTACAAGATCCATGAATCCTGCACACAGTTATACTTGACCAGTACTTATAGCTTCAAGAGGGTGAACGATGCTTTTACAATGCACATAACAAGGACTCTTCAGAACACACCAAAGAATATCATAGGATGCCCAAAAGTTGATTGAAGAGTATGGGTATTGATTCATTTAATTCCTGAAGTTCACCTACATCAGGCTGCAGGAGTTCCACTCATATGCCTACAGGTTATCGAGGTACCCCACTGATAGGATGGTGATGCTTGAAGTATCTAGGCAACTCCTTTCCTACAATAAAATCCAAAAGAAGAAGGGAGGGATAAACTACCCCATTATTATGGGGAATTCAATTGAAGAGTGTCCATCTATACAGGTAGCCAGAGAAGTTGAGGACGAATTGCAATTCTTCCACCTCACTCTTCACAACAGTAGACAAGATTTTGATCCCTACATAAATATTGAAGTAGTGCAAGGTGTGGAGCATAGGAATAAGGCTCACGTTGAGGATTTTTGGGCTAATGTAGAGGATGAAGCTGAAATTAGAAAGAGAATGTTCACTAGGCTACCTCTGAAGCTGATTAGAGAATGTGAAGTTGTCCCAGTTCTGGACCAAGTGGATGGAGATGTCAATATTATTCACCCAAATTATGAGTCAGTGAAGGACACACCAATCCTACCACTTGACTGGTCGGAGCCAGAAATTACAGACTTGGACATGCTATCCATTCCAATCTTGACATTCACGAGGAGCTGGGTTGAAAGGCATGTTAATAGGCTCAAGAGAAAGTCAATTGCTCTCACATACAACCTCATGGGAGATTAGAGGTTGCCTACTGCAAGGAAAAGAAAATAGGTTGCCCAAGTTGCAGAGCCATAGAAGGAAGTACCAGTTCAACCAACACCTCAAAGAATAGAGGAAGCATTACCCACACAATTACTGACTCACTCTTCTAGTGTGCGTGAAGTATCGTTGTTTGCAGGACATAGGGTTAGATTGGATGAAGAGCATGAGTTAGAGGAGGTCAATCAACCATTTCCTAGGGAGTCAAATAGTCAAAGTGTTAATGCTCCTAGGAATGAGAGCCAACTGGAGGGAGAAGAAGAAACGAAAACTGACACTCACTTGGAGCAAGTGATCGAGGCAACCTTTGAGGATGAAAATACTATGGAGCCAGAAGTTCAGGGTTTTGAGGAGGATGTACAACACATGGAAATAGATGAGCCTCAACAAAATGTTGTTGGAGAAGAAGCGCGTGAGATGGAAACAACGGAGGAACAACCACTTGTCATTTGCAACATGTAGTAGGCTGTACCAGATTGGCTCACTGGGAGGATCAGAAAAGATTCGGAGGATGACACTGACCTGACAATTGAGATGGAAGCTTTCCTCAACAGAATTAGTGGGTTTCCAAAGAAGAAAAGAGCTAGGAAATATTCAAAGATTGAAATAGATAAATCTGGTTCATGCACCCTTCATGTTGTTGTTCCAAGGGAGGAATGTGATCAATACGAGGAAATTCCTGAGAACTATATGATCACAACTGTTGAACTAGGACATCCTACAGGAGCATAAGTAATTGAGGAGGCTGACAGCTCCTTTTAGGCATTGAAAGATCAATTGCTTCAAAAAGAAGAAAAATACAAGTTGAAGAGGGAGCACAAGGCGTTAATTGGCTATGTGCAACACTTAGCACATCCGTGTGCATAGGGGAATCTAGTGGTGGAACTCCAAGCAGAGCTTCCAAGGGAGTTAGTTAGCAGGCTCAAAGAGTTGAAGAAGGCAATTTAGGAGGCAGACAAGTGGGTTGGCAGTGTCCGTGTTGAAGCCAAAAATTTCATTGAAGATCTTCTCTCATCTTTTCAGCATACCTCAAGTATCCTCACACGTATAGAGAACATTGATTAGGCTTGGAATGAGACTCACATCTATAAGGAAAAACCATTCCACGCTTGGAAACCCTCATGCATATGCCTGTGCAGACTTTAATTGAAGGAGGAGTGATCCAAGGAGATAGGTATGATTTTCCAGGCTGGTATTCATCGGCATTCACTGGCTGAGGCTTCTTCAATATAGTGCAAACAGAATTAGTCAAAGTGAGGAAGGGTATGGGAAACATTTAGGAAGGCGTCTTCAACACGCTCGAGGCCTTGTTTGCAAAACAACTAACTCCCGAGGAGATGACATTAAATGGCTTGAAAGACAAATTGCACCCTTTCTTCTCAAAGGTGAGAACATTCTCCCAGGATGATTTTGAGAACATTTCAACTTTCTCCAACATCATTCAAAGTACTCAAGAAGCCATTGAAGCCTAAAGAAAATATTGCATTCGGAAAGAGCAGACAGTCACCATCCTCAAGTTTCAGCTCAATCTCCTTCCATCTATTTCGGTTCAAGAAGTTGAAGTAGTGTTGGCCCAGTTCGTCGATTTTGTAGTCAAAGAAATGAGCAGTGGGAACGCGTTCCTAGATGAGCCCTCAGTTTTCCCTAGCTTTCAATTTTTAGAAAGTTTCTCAATTTTTTGGATTTTAAGTTGATCTCAAGCTCCAGAAGGCTTATTTTTGCTTTGTTTTGAACCTCGGGATGTGATTGAGCTGTTGGCGTCTGATGCCTGCCTATACCTGCTATTTTTAGCAACTTACTAAAAATAGTAACTACTCAGAATGAGCTCAAACTTTGTGTGCTAATTGCCTAAAGGATGTCAATTGTGATTGGATGCTGCTTCTATGTGACTGTCGTGTTTCGCCCTACATTTTAGGAAACCCTAATTCTTTTGCACAGGCCTGCTAAAAATAGTAAGTGCTTGATTTTTGAACCTCTACAACTTCGTTTGACGTGAAATTCGTGCCATGGGGTCCTCATCACTTGCTTGACCTGTTCATACTAATGCCTCGCGTTGACCTGCTATTTATAACATGTTTCTGGAGGCGGTTTACTATTTATAGCAACTGCTTGATTTTGAGACTTTCTTTCACAACTCCATTTATCTTGAAATTTGAATGTCGTGACCCTCATCGGTAGACTTGCCCATTCACACTGGCGCCTTATGATGACTTACTATTTATAGCCTGTTTTAGAAGTGGCTTACTATAAATAGTAAGTGCTCTGATTGCCTTCAAATTTTACTAGTGGATTCCTTGAAAGATGTTGATCATGATGGGATATACTGGTTTTCAAAAATTCTAGCGTTTGACCCCTCATTTTGGGTCCTGAAGCTCAAAACCCTAATTCGTCTTGCATGTGCCTCAAATGACCTCCGTTGAACTCTATTTTTGTTGCATGTCATCGGGTTCGTGATCCTGAAGTGTTGGGCAGCTACCGAAGTGAACGTGCTAAAAATAGTAAGTGGTTGAAAAGGTGACCAACTAGCTGTCGAATGAGTCTGCATGTCACACTACCCGAGAGATCTTGAAAAACCCAAAAAAACCCAAAAAAATGATCAACATGCAAGCACTGGCTAAAAATAGAAAGTTTTGGAAAAAAGACCAACTATGCTCGCATGTTACCCCGTTGCGAAGTTCTTAGAAAACCCATAAAGACTGTGCTGACATGCACTAAGAAATCTTGCATGCAAACCCTAAAAATAGTCTCTAAAGCCCAAATCACTGAAATTCATCATCTCGTTTTGCATGCTATATCATTGCGAAGGTCTCGAAAAAACCACAAAGAATCTTCAGACATGCATCTGAAAGTCCAACATGCAAACCCTAAAAGTGGACCTCGAAGGCAGGACTGCTAAAAATAGCAAGTTCATTTCAGCTCAAATTTCGCAAGCACGTAGCTCACAATGTTCTAAGTGCAGTGCAATTGTCAGAATATGAAAATCCTGAGAAAAATAGGTCTCAAACTGGCATTTACTAAAAATAGCAAGTTATCAAAATTCAGTAAAAATTCAGTGGGAGCCCACTCGAAGCATCTCAATAGCAGTGCTAAGCTCAAAATTTGATTAGCCAACTCAATTTGACCTCAAAGTAGTCTGAAGAATGTAAACCCTAATTCATCAAAAAGCCTTCTAGACTTGGCCAAAATTCAAACCTAGGTCAAATGACAAGTACATCATCAAACAAAAAGAAATGGCATAGAGAGATAGACCCAAAAAAAAAACCAAGCCAAAAGACTCGTATGGAGCAAAAAATAGGGGGTCCCCATTTTGAATGGGGTGATGTGTGAAAAGGTCACAACAAGTCCTAAAGCCTATGGATGACTTATCAAGACCAACTTCTCTGACTTCGTTCCTTCAAACCCATAATGATGTGTGTGTATGCTCAACTAGTTAACGTTACCAGTTAAATGACCAAGCCCCTCTCCCAAGTGATATTTCCCCTCCACTTGGAGGAATGGTTCACATACCTGCATCCATTGTCATTAACTCATGGCAATCAAATGCTCACAACAATAGAAATATATATAAATTTCACAAGATATAACAACATTATTCATTAACCTCATAATGCATACTTTCACCATGATTAACATCAATTGAAACAACATAAAAACGAGACAATCATTAATGTACAAAACTCATATTGATAACAAGGTGCAACATATCTTATTCATTCATAGAATTGTCTTTTACAAACGCATAATTCCTATGCAGTACTAATATCTTATTAGCTATACAATTGGGGTGTAACAGTGCATTTGAAGATTTCAATCCGGAGATCGGATCGAGGCGAGTTACTCAAAGACAAGCCATGGAGCAACCGAAAGAAGGAAAATCTTCAAGTCCTGAAATCGTTGACAATGAAGAACAATTTCACAAAGCGTTCCTAGATATGAAGATGATGGTGGAAGAATTGTACAAAGACTATCAGAAGAAAAAGAAGAGGAAAAAAAGAAAGGATGAAGGTGAATCCTCTATGAAGGAAGACAAAGGCAAAGGAGTAGGAGGTGGTAGTGACCCTCTTGAACCTCCATCCCCATCTTCTTCTTCTTCCTCCTTTTCATCTTCTTTTTCTACTTCTTCCCCCAAGAAGAAACAACTTGTACAATGTGAATCAAATTCAACTTTGTTAAAACTTGATGTTAAATTTGATTTTCCAACCTATAATGAAGAACTAGATGTAGATAAACTTGACAATTGGATGAAACAAGTTGAAGTTTATTGCAGGGTACAAAATTTCATTGATGATGCTTCAAAGATCCAATTATCCACTCTTCACCTGGGAGGCACAACTCTAATTTGGTGGGAGAGCAAAACTCATGAAGATCTAAGCCGATATGGTAAAATTATTTCTTCTTGGTTTGAGTTTACAATTACACTTAAAAAATAGTTTTATCCATTAGATCACATGCAAAAAGTAGTAATGAATTGGAAATCATTAAGGCAAGAGAAAGGACAAAGTGTACAAGAATATACACTTGAATTTAGGAAAAGAGCTTTAATTTTGGGCATTCCAATATACACACAAGAAACTTTGTTAGAGTATATAGGTGGATTACGTGAATATTTGAGGCATGCAATACTTATGTTCAATCCAACTAACCTTGACGAAGTTAGTGTGCAATCCATTCATCTTGAAACAAGCACGAAGAGTAGTTTCTTAATGGAATCCGGCGAGCATAAAGAAAACAAGAAAGGGAAGAAGGAAATGCAGCGGACAACTTCTGTGAAGAAAGAGGAGGAAAAGCCATATTGTTCACACTGCAAAAAAAAAGGGCACGAAGATGCAAAGTGTTGCAAATTGCATCCTGATTGAAAACCAAGGTGGTTCAAAGATCGAAAGGGTAAGAAAAAGACCACAACTATCATGCAAGATCTCAGATTAGATTTCGATGATGAAACCAAGATAACAATTGTGGGTATAAAAGGTATTGTTCCTATTTCTAGTACTAGTTCCCATGCTTCTTTTTTAAAGTGTAATGAGATCCCTGTTGAAAGTAAAAGGAACGAATTGTTTCATATAAGGACTATTGCAAAATAGAGTAAAATTGATACACTCATAGTTAGTGGATCACAAGTGAACTTAATCTCTGAACAAGTTGTTTAGCAATTGGGATTAAAAACAATAGCTCATCCTAAACCATATCTATTGGGTTGGGTACATGATAATGCTCGGTTACATGTGTCAAGGCAATGTAAACTCTGATTTGAAATCACATCCAAGTTTGTAGATGAGGTAGAGTTAGATGTAATTTTGCTTGACATTTGTGGGATGGTTTTGGGAAGTCCTTACTTGTATGATAGAAAGGCCATTTTCTACAGGGAACATAATAGGTATCATTTGTTTAAGGATGGAATTGAATTCATTGTGAAAAATCATCGCATGAAGAGTGATAAATCATTTGTAAACACAAGGCATTTGAAAATGGTTGTAAATGCAAACAAGACATTAACCCTCATGTTTGTAACAGCTAGTGATATTAAGCATGAAAATGAAACAATTTCTAATCATGATAAGGTGTCATAGACAACAAAATGTGAGGATTAGTTGCAAGTACATTTAAGCCTTCAGCCTCAAGTGGTAAAAGGGGGTTTGAATGACTCGTTTTCTAATGATGTTCATGTTTAGGAGATTCAACAAGTTGATACTTTTTCCTTCACATCAGTATATTCAGTATTGTTGCTTGCCATTCCACTAGTTAGTTCTATGTGGATAGTGGATGCGACAATGAGTATTGATGGGTATTTAGTTGAATGTATTAGCTATGCTATCACATTCTTCATCTTGTTTGTGATGAGTTAGACAATCAAAATTCCAGCAGGGTGGATAGATGATACTAGGCAAGTGAGGCGACAATGTCCTCACTTAATCTTTATGTAAAAACAAAATTTTGGTAGTCCAAAAGCTTCTTAATTAGGAGGAATGATCCAGAAGGATCTAGAAGACAAAAATTCACAGTCTCAAAATCCGACAGAACCATCACTGTCAAAATGCTCAAAAAACTGGACCCAACGCAACTTGAACAGCCAAAAAACGGAGCTCGTATGCCAAATTTATGGTCAATCAAAATTTAGGTCAAACTGGGTACAGAGGCCAATCAGAAAGGAATTTTTTTTTATCATTCCAAAAATGGTCAAAGGTGGCATCACATAGAAGAGTTCATCACCACGGTTCCAACGCCGCTTGTTTCGTCAAAAACGGAGCTCGTACGACAAAGATATGGCCAGTCAAAGTTGAAGGTTGACTGGATGCTGACGTGGCAAGTGCAGGTGATGTGGCAAAAATGTGGATCACCCTCACTAAATTCATGTACCACTAGTACACCATGCTTTATTTTTGAGAAATAAAGTGGTGGAGGTTTATTTTATTTCACAAAATCCATTTTATGGGATTCTAAGTGAATTTTGTGGGACCCCAAGCGGATTTTGTGGGATTTAAAGGCAACGGATTAAAACCAAACCTCCTAAAAACTAAAAAATTGAAACCTTTAAAACAATAATGAATAATCCTGAATCTCCTAAGTTAAAAAATTTAACCCCCAAATAAAAGTAAAAAATCCAAAATTAAAATACTAACCCCCTATAAATAAGGGCCTAATCCTTTAGAATATTAAAGCTCGTTTACATAGTATAATTAAAGGGCTTAGACAACATTTTAAATGATTTATTAAGAGCTATTTAAGGGACTTTCAAATCCTTCAAAGAGAAATGAAATTATTTGTAACGGCTCAGAGACATAAGAGCCATTATTTAAATAGAAAATTGCTAAATATTTGTAAGGGATTATTTAAAAGAATTATCTTGTAAAGCCCAAAATTAAATGGGAAAATATGTAAAAGGGGATGTAGGTGATTTTGTAAATCTTATGGTTTTTAACCATAATGGGAAAAAAATTATGTATAAAAAGGGGGTGTTTTTGGATTTTAGGGGACAAGCAATTTTCTTTTGGGAAAGACAATTTTCATGGTGGAGAAATTAGGCATATTGGGAAGGAATTTTGAAGGTGTTGGCAGGAGATTGTGAGAGACTTTGTAATGTATATTTTGAAGCTTGGATGATGTAAAAAATCATGTTAAAGCTTGGATTCATTAATAAAGCAGTCCAACATTGAGAAGCGGACCCGAAGACGTAGCTCATATTGAGCGAACTCTGTTATCAAGCTTGTGATCTCTCTCCTTTTTTGTCTTATTATTCTCTTTCATTCCTTTTAGTATTTGATTCATTTTGAGTTATAATTATGAAATTTATGTAATTAGTGAAAGTCATTAAGTTGTGCTAAGGATTAAGTGAACTCAATTTCTATAATTTCAAAGGTTAATTACATAACCACACAATTTTGTTTGCGATCAGGGACAAATCTACAATTAGGAGTAAAGTGTAAATTATTTGTAACCCTTTAATTACATATCACGTGTATCTTTTTGGGTATGTTGGAGAGTATTCCTGGCTGGGTATCCATGCTTGGGATCCTCAGCATGGATTGACGAAGCTCATCGAGACTGGTAGGAATGATCCTAGGAGGGATAAGGATCAAGATTTCAGAGCTAATAGTGTTGTTCCACACTTTGCCAACCATTATGTGATTCCAATTGCTCGCTTACAAATGGATTGGTGAGAGATTTTAAGCAAGGATTGGAGCAATGAAAAAATGGATACTCTTGGGAGTATTCTTTCGCAAGGAGTGGGTCAAATTTTTATTCATGAGCTTGTTATTTGGTTGCAGGTCAGCCACCACACATTTTGGTTTGCTCTCATTCAAAAGAGTTGGCACATTATTTCATGCTAAGGAAGTAAAGGATTTCAGTTGGAAATTGCTTGGAAGTGTTTCTCAG
Source organism: Sequoia sempervirens (assembly GCA_007258455.2). Taxonomy (NCBI): domain Eukaryota; kingdom Viridiplantae; phylum Streptophyta; class Pinopsida; order Cupressales; family Cupressaceae; genus Sequoia; species Sequoia sempervirens. The sequence goes on along the minus strand of VDFB02256132.1, from coordinate 242,060,601 downwards.
CCACTTTCAAGTTAATCTTTTGCAACACACTACATCTCACACGCATATACTCGAGAATCCTTTGTTTGCTGCTGTTATTCCCTATGTATAGCGTTCAAATCAGATTGTACTTTGTTGATTCCATTTTTGAACAGTAGTGATTATTAGCTCCTTCAAACCTTCCAAACTCTAAGAGTTCATCTTATGAAGGTTTGTGATGTAAACTTTGATAGTTTACTCACGGTGTTAGTGTGGGACAATGAACTTCTGCATGTTGGGGTTTATCATTTAAAGTCTTGGAAAGAGTTTTCAGAGATCTACAAGATTGTATCGGCACAGCTCACAAGAGGCATATTAGATTCTTGTGATGCTATAATGATGAGTTTGTGGAACTATTGCAAAGGATTGTTCTTCTTTTAGCAAGAATATTGGGGGAAGTTGCATTTGCATTTATGGCTCTACATGACATCATGAGGAGAGATGTTAAGGATTATGGTTTTGGGTCAAGCAGATTTTCCTTCTTGTTGCCTAGGGTAGTGCTAGGTAGTGGGATTGTTGATGTGGATTTCTCTGAGATGTTTTGATAGGAGATACTTCATGGTATAAATTTCAACCCAAACGTGGATGATTTCATGACATATAGATGTAGGTTGGATCAATTATTATATAGTCCACTCTAGTATGGCATGCCTACACCTTCAGAAAATGAAATGAAAACTTGCAAGTCTCCTACTCTATTTCCTCCAAGTGGTTGCAGACCATCCTAGGAATCAGAGTCTCGTCATATTGGGGGCTCAATTGATATTAGAGACACCTATCTCTTCATTCATTGCAGATGTGATGATGTGGTGTTGGGATCCAAGTGGTGACAGGATTGGCACATCAGTTCAACTGGATCTCGATGAGTTTCTTCACCACTCTCAGCTTGGTGAAGATTATATTAGTCGCATAGTGGAAGTCAACAAGTGTTGAGTATGGTAAACTTCCAGTTGAGATATGGGATTCAAGATTTATTATGCTTGGAAAGTTGCTTCTTATTTAGAGAGTGACTAATAGAGCTACCAAGTTTAGCTCTATCACGATCCAATGGTTGCAGAGGGGTTTTGGTAGAGTGTTCTATAGGATGATTTGGGATCCCGACATTCAGGTGACAAACTAGGGTGTTCAGGTGAGGATTTCTTGGGGACAAACAATCTTGGGGAGGGCTGACTGTAATGTCCACTTTTCCTAGGAAATTGATAGATGCAGTGGTTAGCCTACCAACTGGTCCCCATAGACTAATATGGTGTTTAGGGGGCCCTTTAAGGGTGATCTATGACTCTTCAACAAGCGTTTTGGCACTTATTTCAATACTATTCAGCTCAATGTCCCAATTTATTTGTGGTGTGCCTTCCAGAGGCCATTTAGGGCACTTTGACCCATACTTTCTAGATATAGGCATGATAGCAGCTGACTCACACTGTCGAGGGTCTAAAGTTCAAACCCCCAACACTACCTTGATTTCATTTAGTTGCTCAAGGAGTCAACAAAAAAATTCATACAAACTACACCTCTAGCAAAGCCATTAGTACAAACATGCATAATCTAACAAGTACTCAAGCATCTACAAAAGAACTGTACACAAAGAATTGCAACAACACAGAATTAGACAAAAAATGCTTTCCTTATTATTCATCCATACAACAACTGTACAAGAATTACAAAGCATAAAACCATACAAACTTAGATTAGACTCGACCGATAGTGTCTAACTCAAAAATATTTACTTACGAGCGATCTAGGGACAGACAGGTTCACTCTCTAAGTCTAAGATGGACTTGACATGCAAAATTCTTTGAAAACCCTTCTTGCTATAAGAACTCGCAAGCAAAATTTGAATTCCAGCTAGAGATCCAAACAACTCTATGTACAAACAATGTACAAACCCTTACTCAAGACTCGCAAGTCTTAGGGTTTCAAAATCTATACAAGAAATACCAAATCCTACTCAATTACAAGAAACTTAGACCAAAAGCCATCCTACTCTACAAGAAAAATACAAGACAAATGAACTTCCTGTCGTTTTCCTCATGCGCTCCTTTATTTGTAAAATTTTAGGGCCTAGGATAGGAAATCCGCTCGAACCAATCAAATTGCTTCATTCGAGGTGTAATCTAGGCATCCAACAAGTCGAGAATCTGAGCTCAACCAATGAGAAGGTGTTCCGCAACACTCGGGCCGGGATAAGCATCGAAAGACTCGGTCAACCTTATCGCACCAAAATATCTCAAACACCAAAAATATCTTGCATTGTAAATGTCGGGAACCCATGTGTGCTCCAAAGACTCTCACACTTTCTAGCACCTTCCCTTGTACCACTTAGCCAACACCAACTTACTTGGGTGCATCCTCTAGAACCCAATTAGCATTGCACCGCTTTGCACCAAAGGGACAACCTTACACTGACAGAGACTAGAACTCAGAGTGGGATGGTAATAGTGCATGCTTGGCACAAACTTGACTAGCATATGACTAGTGCAAAATATGCTCAACATTCTCTCCCACTTCAAGTAGGAAACACCCTCGATGCCGACATAGCCTCCACGATCACATGGGAGTCTTCCACTAATCTTACTCACTTGGTAGTTGGGGCCTCTCCAATAACTCTACCACTTTCTCTTCACTTTGCCACAATGCCTCGCCTCTTTCCCAGGTAGCCTCATGGCATGGCCTGCTCTTCTAGACCACAAGGAACTCCTGCAACCTATATTTGCCAAATCCCCTTTTTTAATGCCAATGACCTTCTCAACTTTATTCTCAAGTCTTTCAATCACATTGGCAAGACCTCTTGTCAATATATTCTTCAAAAGGTCTTCCTCATCGGCATGATGGGGCCTCAATTGACTCACATGAAAAACCAGATGCACTTTCATGTGCAGGGGCAGCCTCAATCTATATGCAACCTTGCCAACACACTCTATCACTTCAAATGATCCATCAAACCTACAAACAAGTACTTAGCGCATACCCTTTTGTGGCCTAAACTGCTAAGGATCCACCGAAGCAATAATTTGTCACCGATCTAGAACTCAACCTCCTTGTGCTTAGAATTTGCACCTTTTTTCATTTGGTCACTTGCCTTAGTCAAGTAGTACCTCGCAAGGTCTACTCGATCATTCAACTCCTTCAAGTAGTCACTTGCATCCGTGCTACCTACACCCTAGTAAGCACTCAACATAGTGTGTGGAGTCAAAGGCTATTGTCTAGTACCTGGTTGGAATGGTGAAAACTAACTAGAACCCAACTTCTGTAAGTTGTAACTAAACTGAGCTACATCCAACAACATAGGCCAATTCTTCTAATCCAAATTGACAAAGTGCCTCAAGTAATCCTCCAAGAATGCATTGATCCTCTCAGTCTTCCCATCCATCTAAGGATGGTAACTCAACGACATCAAGATCTTTGTTCCCATTAGCTTGAAGAGTTCACTCCAAAATCTACTTGTAAACCTGGGATCCTTGTCAGAAAAAATACTAAGGGGAACACCCCAATATTTCACCACATACCTGAAAAAGTAGCTCACAACATCCTCTATAGTGCAACCATGCCAGCAGGAAACAAAGGTTCCATATTTCGAGAACCGATAAACTACAACCATGACGCTTGAAATCTCCTCCACTTTAGGAAGCTGAGTGATGAAGTCCATACTCAAGCTCACCTAAGGATGCACTGAGACTGGTAAAGGTTGTAACAACCCTCTTGGGAGTCAGCTCATGGATTTGTCTTGCTAACATATCAAGCAGGTCTTGACATAATCCTCAACATCCTCTTTGAGCTTTGGCCAAAAGAAGCCTCTCCAAAAAGGCAATCGTCCTCCTCTGACCTAGGTGTCCAACCCAAACTATATCATGACACTCCTTTATCAAGTATCTCCTGAGGTTTTTCCATTTAGGAACATAGACTCAGTCTCCACTAAACATCAAAATTCCATTCTCCAAATGAAACCTTTGAGTCCTTCCTTGCTTTACTTGATTCACCAGCTGATAGGCCTAGGAATCCATCTCGAGCCATTCCTTAATCTTATCAATGATCTCATTAGATAGAGCCACCCTTCTTTCCGAGTTTCCATCACCTTGTTGCAACTCAACAGTGACCAACTAAGCCTTCCTACTCAAAGCATTGGTAAACACATTGTGCTTCCTTGAATTGTGAACCAAGTCCATATCAAACTCTACAAAAATCTCCTGCCATCTAGGTTGCTTTGGAATTATCTTGGTCTATGTCTTGAAATAGGTGGAGCTAATGTTATCCATCTTCACAGTAAAGGCACCCCCAACAGATAATTCCTCCAAACCCTTAGACAATGAACTATGCTAGTCATCTCCTTTTTCATGGGCCAGATATTGACGCTCATGGTCGTTCAACTTCCAAGACTCAAAGGCAACTGGGTGTCCATCTTGCATCAAGACTCCCACGGAAAAATCAAATGCATTGCTCTAAACTTCAAAAGTTCTGGAGACATCAAGCAGAGCTAGCATTGGCTCCACGCATAGCCTCCTTTTCAACTCTTTGAATGCATCATTTTTCTTGTCAACCCACTTCGAAGTCCTATCCTTCTTGAGAAGGTCAGTCAAAGGAGTAGCAATTCTGGAGTACCCATCTACAAACTTCTTATAGTACTTGGCCAGTCCCAAGAATTGACGAACTTCATGAATTGTTTGCAAAGGTTCCTAATCATGAATTTCCCTGATCTTTTCAAGGTCAGTCTTGATGAATCCACCTCCCACCACATGACCAATAAACTATATCTATGTTTGTACAAAAGCACACTTCTCCTTCTTTATAAACAAGTTGTGCTCTCAATAGTTGGAATGCTTCTGCCTAGAACTCTATGTTCTTTGATAGTCTTGCTATAGATTAGAATATCACCTAGGTAAACTACCACACACTTATCCAACAATAGCCTAAACACGTCATTTATCAAAGTGCAGAATGTGGCTGGGGCATTACACAACCCAAATGGCATCACTAGGAACTCGTATACACCATATCGAGTGGTGATAGCAGTCTTTTCCTCATTACCTGATGCAATCCTAACCTGGTAATATCCTTGTTTGAGATCCAATTTTGTGAAATATCTTGCTCCTACTAGTCTATCAAAACAATCAGCTATCAAAGGGATCAGATACCTATTTTTAATTTTGAGTTTGTTGAGAGCTCTATAGTCCACACATAGTCTTAGACTACCATATTTCTTCTTTTGAAAGAGAATAGTTGAAGCATATGGTGATCTTCAGGGGCATATCTACTTGGCTTTGACTAGCTAAGCCAATTGAGTTTTTAATTCAGCCATCTTGAGGTCAGAGAGTCTGTATGGAGATCTTGCAGGGGGTCTCGCTATTACCTCATGCTTGATTCGATGATCTACTACTCATCGGGGTTGCAAGTTGGAGGGAAGCTCATCTGGCATCACATCCACATACTTAGTTATAACTTCAGCTATGACCTCAATATTTTTGGGCTTTGAGGCATCTACCTCATCCCAGTCACCTATCATAGCTTCCGAGTACACTGAATATTTATCACCTCTTAGCCTTGGCCGAGTGGCGCGTAAAGATAAATATTTAGTGTACTTGGAGGCTATGATAGGTGACTGGGACAAGGTAGAAGCCTCAAAGCCCACAAATCCCCAGGTTATAGCTGAAGTTATAGCTGAGGATGCCAACGCGATGCCAGATGAGTTGCCTCCAACCTGCCGCCCCAATGAGCAGTAGATCACCGAATCAAGCTTGAGTTTGTAGCAAGACCCCCTGCAAGATTTCCATACAGACTCTTCAGCCCCAAGATGGCTAAGTTAAAAACTCAATTGGATCAAGTAGTCGAAGTCGGGTACATACGCCCCTCAATTTCACCATATGCTTCACCTGTTCTCTTTCAGAAGAAGAAAGATGGTAGCCTAAGACTATGTGTGGACAATAGAGCTTTCAACAAGCTCACAATCAAAAATAGGTATCCGCTCCCTTTGATAGTTGATTGTTTTGATAGGGTACTAGGAGAAAGATATTTCACAAGATTAGATCTCAAACACGAATATCACTAGGTTAGGATTGCATCAAGTGATGACGAAAAGAATGCTATCACCACTCGGTATGGCACATATGAGTTCTTAGTGATGCCATTTGGGTTGCATAACACCCCAACCACGTTTTTCACTTTGATGAATGACATGTTTAGGTCACCGTTGGATAAATGTGTGGTGGTTTACTTGGATGATATTTTGATCTATAGCAAGACTGCCAAAGAACATAAAGAGTTCTTGGCAGAAGTGTTCCAACTTTTGAGGGAGAAAAACTTGTTTGTAAAGAAGTGTGCTTTTGCACAAACAGAGATATAGTTTCTTGGTCATGTGGTGGGAGGCAGATTCATCAAGCCTAACCCCAAAATGATCAAAGCAATTCATGACTGGGAACCTTTGTAGACAGTTCATGAAGTTCGTCAGTTCTTAGGAATGGCCAACTACTATAGGAAGTTTATAGCTGGGTACTCCAGAATTGTTGCTCCTTTGACCAACCTTCTCAAGAAGGATAGGACTTGGAAGTGGGCTAACAAGCAAAATGATGCATTCAAAAAGTTGAAAAGGAGGCTATGCATGGAGCTAGTGCTACCTCTGCCTGATTTCTCTAGGACTTTTGAAGTTCAAACTGATGCATCCAATTTCACTATGGGAGGAGTCTTGATGCAAGGTGGACACCTAGTTGCCTTTGAGTCCCAAAAGGTGAACAACCATGAGCATCAATATCCGACCCATGAAAAAGAAATGACGGGCATCATTCACTACTTAAGGGTTTGGCGACACTATCTCCTTGGTGTGCCCTTTACAGTGAAGACAAAAAAATCATTTTGACTTATTTTAAGACACAAGCCAAGCTAACTCCAAATTAAGCATGTCGGCAAGAGTTCTTGGAAAAATTTGATATGGATCTAGTCGATACTTCGAGTAAGATGAATGTAGTCGCTGACGCCTTGAGTAGGAAGGCCCGGTTGATGACCATTTAACAGCTAAATGAGGAAGGATGCTCAGAGACTAGTGTGGTTCTATCAGATGATATCTTTGAGAAGATTAAGGAATCAAGATAGATTCCCAGGCATTTCAAGTGTTGAACTAGGTGAAATAAGGTAGGAATCATCGCTTTCGTTTGGAGAATGGATTCCTCATGTTTTCCAGTGATAAAGTCTACATACCCAAGTGGAAAGAATTCATAAAGGAGTTGATCAAGGAATGGCATGATTCGATCTAGGCAGGACACTCAGGTCAGAAGTGAATTATGGCTCTCTTGGAGTGTGGCTTCTTTTGGCTGAAACTCAAGGAGGATGTTGAGGAGTATGTTAGAACGTGTTTGATTTTCCAAAAGGATAAATCAATAAGTAGGCTACCTAGTGGGTTGTTGCAGCCCCTACCAATTCTAGTTCGACCTTGGGCAAGTGTAAGCTTAGATTTCATCACCTAGCTACCAGAAGCGAATGAGTTGTCTAGTATCATTGTGGTGGTCGACCGGTTTTCAAAATATGGTCCTTTTGTGGCATGTCGACAAGGGTGCACTACTAAGAATGCTACCCATTACTTCTTCAATTTCTTGGTGAAATATTGGGGAGTCCCTCTTAGTGTGGTATCGGAAAGAGACCCTTGGTTCACTAGTTGATCTTGGAGTGAACTCTTCAAGCTAATGGGAACCAAAATTTTGATGTCCACGAGTTACCATCCAGAGATGGATGGATAGACAAAAAGGATCAATGTTGTTCTAGAAGACTACTTAAGGCATTTAGTCAATTCCAATAAGAAGAATTGGCCTATGTTGTTGGATGCTGCTTAGTTCAGTTATAATTTGCAAAAGTTCAAGTCAGTTTTTGCCATTCTAGTTGGCTATTGGGCAACACGCTTTGACTCCGCATACAGTGTTGAGTGTGTATCAAGGTGTAAGAAGCATGGATGCAAGTCAGTACCTAAAGGAATGGAATGACAGGGTAGATCCTATGAGATACTACCTCACTAAAGCAAGCGACCACATGAAGAAGGGTGCAGATTCAAGTCGTAGGGATGTGGAATTCAATGTTGGTGACTAGGTGTTACTCAAAATGGATCCGAACTACTTCAGGCCCCAAAAACAAATAAGTCAGGCCTTCATTTGAAGATATTATGGCTCATTCAATGTGATTGGACATGTTGGCAAGGTGGTTTATAAGTTGAGATTGCCCCTGAACATGAAGATGCATCCTGTGTTTAATGTTTGCCAAATCCTACCCCATTTTGCTGATGAGGAGGACCTTCTTAGAAATGTTCCAACAAGGGGACCTGCCAATGTGATTGATAGGCTAGATAGGGATGTGGAGGAGATCCTTGACATGAGGAAAAGAGGATATGGTAAAAACCGGTTGCGAGAGTTCTTGGTTTTTTGGAAGAACAAGCCACATGAGGAAACGACTTGGGAAAGAGGAGAGGCTTTGTGGCAGAGTGAAGAGAAGGTGGTAGAGTACCTGCAAAGGCACTCTACCCCTCGAGCTAAGTAAGTCAGATGCAGGGAAGACTCCCGCATGGCCATGGAGGTTATGTCAGCATCGAGGGCGTCACCTAATGGAAATGGGGGAGAGTGTTGTGCTCTATGATGAATCCAACCTTATGGTCCCCACTTTGGTATTCCTTCTTGAAGTCCCATGAACTCAGCTATTGCTTTGTTGTTCTCAAATATGTCCAAGCTCGGAGGTCCTTGTTGATCCCAATCTATTAGTTGTGGGTGGATGAGGGGTAAGTCAATTGTCAAACACTCTCCCCCACTTCAATCAAAATAAAGTATTATTATTTTAATGTTTTGATCCCTCAACTTTATGATGAAATATATAAATGACCATCAAAAGCAAATTAAATGAAATGAAGTTCAAATGCAAATTGGGCGTGGAAATATAAAAGGGTATTGAGAGCTCATTTTGCACATTCATTGAGGTTAAAGAAAAATTTTGCTAAGGGTTTTACAAGAGGACTGGAGATACTCAGCTTCACTGTGGACAAAAACCCTCATGAGGAATAGCTCGGTATAGGAGTGAAAGATCTCCTAAGCCAGCTTGCAAACAATTCCATTTGGGTTGTACTTGTGCATCAACAAATACAGGAAGACTTCATTATTCAGGGTCTGAAGGATTTATCAAAATATTGCAATTATATTGATTAATATCTCAGAGCAAAGAGATCTACAAGAAAATTGGAAAAGTTTTCTATTGCACTTTCAAAACTGGGCGATTGCATTTAAGAGTCTAAAATCTCAGGGAATTTTATGGATGTCGTGATCTGCAGTAAATATATTATTACTGCTGGAAATCGTGGGCAAGAAATGAACTGTGGTTAGTCATCAATCTTGCTGCCATTGATAACTGCTGCAATCAGAGGTTGTGAGTCTGGGAAAGGGTTGGTGTGATTGTCTAAGAGGGCATGGCCAGTCAATAACTCCAGCGCTGTTGCCAGGGGTTAATACTATCAGTCTGGGCGTCATTCATAGAGCTGGGTGTGATTACTGTTGAAGGTCAACTACACAAACCACACACCATTCCTGGAGGTTGATATTCCTAGCTGCTGCAAATCGTGGGAGTCCTTTGCATTGACATTACCTGGAGATTACTGCTGGGCGTTGAGTTGTGGACTGAGCATATAACTCTGAGTATTCATAGTGCAGACCTAGCCACCACTTCCTATTCCAGTATGCATTTGTGTAACCAGTCGTAGCATCTTCAGACCTTGCAAAGTGGTATTTATTTTATAATATTGGTTCTGAGTTTTGATATCTCTGCTGTTGTATTTTCAGAACTGTGTTGTTGGAGGTTTAGTTTGACATGTCTGCAATACACCAATAGTTCCTCTCAGGTCTGAAATAACATTGCATGAAATCTGAGATTACAATGTACTCAGTCTGAAAACTCCATAATAGCTGTAGCTAGAGTTATCCATATGTAATATATTTTAGACTTTACTATCTGAACGTAAATGGTTATTTGAGTGGATGAATGACATTTCCCTGTATTGCACTTCTTATGAACATTGTCACAAATCTCTTGCAACATACTGTTGAGTGTTTGACAAAATGCTAGCATATGTCAAATTGGAAGTAATCGAGCAAATTCGCAAAGCCTAAACTCAAACAAGGGTGGGTTACTACATTTATCTACTCCCACAAGCCAACTCTAACAGGAGACTGGGTTACTGCAGTTTATACTCAAGACTGTGATTGTAACCAAAACAACAAAAACCTGATGAAAGAGAGAAATATTAAGGTTGTGCTAAAAACAATCACAGCAATGTTTTAAATCACGATTTAGACATTTACATAAAAATGGACGCAACTGATTGGAAGATCTTCAACAGAAAAATTCCTTCTATAGCATGGTTCCATATGCCTTGAATTAGCTTGAATATCTTCCCCAAAACCTTCCCCCTCCTCCCAGCAACAGGCACTTCCACAAAAGACAAAACTCCCAACTGAAAAAAGGAAAAGCACGAAAAATTAAAGACCACTACAACAGCTAACAGAGACCATTACAAATAGAATCCCCAAAATATCTAAGCCTAAAGAAACGCAAACTGAAGGAAGCCACAGCATAAAAGGGGAAGTTACAACAGTTAGTGCTCGTTGTTGAATATTTTTGTCATGTACTTTTTATTTAGTAGTTACCGTGATACACTCGAAAGTGCAGATGCTTGAAACTAACATTGAGATAATATTAATAAAATTTTGAAATTGGTGTTTGATGGCATGTTATATTGCTTATTGATATGTTTATGATAAGTTTTATTGCTTACATTCTAAGTTGTTGGTTCTGGTATAGAAAAAGGGTTATATATATATATATATATATGCAAAAAAAATAAAAATATACATAATTGTAAATACATTTGATAGTATGATACTTCACCAATCATCATTGAATCATTGAACAATGGTAGTGATAAAGATAAATGTCAATTGATAGTTCAAAATTTCAATATTATGTCATATATCATATGCGTCTAGAGTCACGATTCAAATGAAGATCATTACAATTACAAAATTGAAATAAATACGATCAAAAGTTTGTATAATTGTTTTCAATCTTCATCAATCATCAAAGGATCTAGATCAAGGTCATTGCTTGGTTCAACATCAATTGAACCACAAGTAAATGCATTGCCACTCGTACTAGGTGCATCATGTGTAAGAGTCTCATCATCATCATCATCATCTAGAGTGACTCTAGCAAGCTCTGCAATAGATGCATCCAAGTTGGCACACTCAGGGGCTATGTCTCAATGCTTCATTGAACCTTCCTTGTACTCATCTTCCTTATGTGATAGAAGACGCAAGTTGGAATGGACATAAACCAAGTCTTCTGCTTTTTTTGCAGCCAATGGGTTACACTTCACTGAGTGGATAAAAGAGTATGTACTCCAATTCCATTTAGCCAAAGAACTTGCAACTTGTTGAGACTGGAGAGAAAACCAAAACAACTTAAAAATAAAAAATGCAAAAAAAATTAAAGAATGGTAAGTACTAAATTTTATAATACAAATGTTAAATAATAAAAAATAAAAATTACTTGTGATAGAATCTTGATTGCAAGAGGCTGGAGGAACAAATAGTCTTGCCCATGGAGGTATCACCATGTAAGAGAATCTACACTATATTGGTCTTGAAGAGCACAAATACTATGATTCCATCCTAAGATGAGCATGCCAAACTCTTTCCTAACAATTTCCACCACTTTTGGATTTGAGAAGAGTCTTTTGAATGCTCGCTTGTACCCATTAGCAACTTGACTATCTCTATATGGTCGAGTTCACCCTAGCAAAGCAAGTATTTGTGCACTATAGTATTTGGGAGACAATGCATATGCAAGGAGATGCAATGGTGTGTTCATCTTGTTCCAGTGATGATGAATGATTTGTCCAACACTTCGAAAAAATGTTTCTTTGATGTCATTCTCTTTTTGTACTATTATGACCTTTATTTTTTCTATCATGGAGTCAATGCAATCATAGATTTCCCCCAAATATGGTCAATTTGAATAAAAAAAACCTAACCATACTCATGATAGGCTCGATGAAACTCAAGACATAGTCCACAAAATCCCACCAATCGTCATCTAGGATCAATGACTTGACCTTTTGGGTCCTCTCTGAACTTGATTGCTTCCAAATACTCTATTGGTTACTTATAACCATGGCACCTAATGCCTCTCACACCTTCACAAGTTGTCTCAAAATGATTGTGTGTGATGGAAATTGAGTCTTAGCAACCTGAGATCGTGTAAAACATAAGTTAATAGCATATTAAAATATATTATATAAGTATACATGGTATAAATAAAATTAAAAAATAAATTAAATAGTTAAATTAAATTTACCTTCAACAATTCCAAATTCGAGAAATTTTTGAAAATGCTTTGTGACATATGGTGGTTTGTCACAAACAATTGAATCTCCTCACCCTCTTGGTATATAGCTTTCACCTACTCTATTTGAATGCCAATTGCTTGCATCACCAAGTTAAGGAAACGTAAGATGCATGGTGTCCAAAAATGTGTTCATACCTTTTCTCAACCAATGCACCTATAGCCCTGCAATTTTTTGCATTGTCCATAATGATTTGAACATCTTCAGGAACCACCATCTCTATGGACTCAATGAGGATTTTAGAAATGAATTATGCATCCTTGATTTTCCCCTCATAATCAACTGCCTTCAAGAACATTGCCCCTTTGGGGGACACTACAATAACATTTATTAAAGGTCGATTTTTGCAATCTTTCCATCCATCAAAAACAATTGACACTCATGTTCAATCCAAGAATCCCTAATTGGTTTCAGTGATGTTTCTACAAAAAAAATATCTTTCTAATAAGGTGGTGCACGCCTTTTCATACCCAAGACCTATGAAACTAGAAGGTGCACTATTGATTTCTGCCACCATTTCATACCAATATGGTGATCTCACCAAGTTGAAAGGAAGACCATTGGCATAAATGCAACATTCAACTTTTTCCTCTGCAATGTCTTATGCTTCATTTTGAAATGCCTTATCCAATGGGCCTCTTTTGCAAGGAGTGGGATCTTCTGCTTAGATAGAGGGTGTCTCCAAGCAAGGATGTTGAGAGGCCATTACTAAATCTATAGGTAAATCATAAAGCCATTGATGCTCTCTTTGCTAAAAGATGAGATCTTAATTTTGCTCTTTCACTCATAGCATCAGCTTTTTCTTGTTCTCTAATTATGCCATAATTTTTTCCATTGGAAACCCCTTCTTATTTTGCCCTTCACATATCCTAATCCCTTTCCCACTTTGTGCACGTAAGTGAGCTTTCACTCGATTATAAGAGCTCTTAAATTGGACTCTGCATTCACCACAATCCCAAATGAATACCCCACCTCCTAGAAGTTGTTCAAGCATCATAACATAATTCTATAAAGGAGATGCTTGATCAATTTTAATGTTTTTGTTTGCATCAATACCCACTGAACTTGAACTTGTGGCCATTTCAAATAGATTGCAATTTGATTTTGTTGTTATAAGAAATTATAAAACTTTAAATTACTAAATAAATAAACAAATACAACCCTTCAATATGTATAATTTATAAAGTATAAACTAATGAAAGTTCAAAATGAACACCAAAAAACATTGAAAAAAATAGCAAAACTTGTTTCTTTTGTTCTAAAACAAAATGAAAAAAATGAAAAAAATCATCAAAAACTTGAAACAATTTGTTAAAAAACTAAAGAATCAGTTACAATGCTTATCTTAGATGATTAGATCTCCTTTGTGCAAGGTATCCTCAATCCTTTGGCACTTTGTGATCAATCTTCTTCGAAAAACCATCAACCCTTCAAAATGGAAAAATGGAAAAAAATGCTCGATGAATGTATTTGAGGAGAGCAATGAAATGTTAAATGGGTTTTAGAGGCCGTTTTAAGGGTTAGTTTCACTTTTTAGTTAACTTTTTAAAATGTTTTTGCATTGAGTTTAGGTGCCCCTAGGCGTTGGCACCCACGGGAGGGCCTCAGACGCCCCAAGTTCCCTGTGGGTCCATGGGATGTAAACCCATGGGAAACCTAGGGTGTTTGGGGCACTCTCAGGTGCTCCCAGAATAGGTATAGGACCCAGAACAAGAGAACCCAGTAACACATCTTACATTTTTTATATATGTATTATATTTCTTTTGTTGAGCTATATTTGAGTGCGGTTGCATGAGGGGCTTCAAGATCTATTTTCAAGGAATAAGGAGTCCCATGAAACAAAAATAATTATGCTACAAGATTAATTGAAATCTTTTCCTGAAAAATAGCAGCCCCTACCTTCTAAAAAAATTCTTACTTTTAAATTGCAAGTTTTTCCCCATACTCTCAACTCTCAAGATATGCCCGACAATTGTGAAATAAGATTCATGATATTATGAAAGTGACCTTAGAGAAGAAACTCTCATGAATACAACAAGCAACACCACTAGATCTGCAAACACAACCTAATCTTTAAGTCTCGTTTCTGAAAGTCAAGGCCATGGCAATCCACTAGATGATAGGAAGACTATCACAAACTATAGGAAAGAGCCAGGATGAAAAGAACACTAGGTTTAGAAAATGGGCGAAAATATTCCTCTACCTTGGGATGCATCATGGTCTTCATTGGTGCCATATGTGATTTCTGATGACACGCATAGTTGACAATAAATTTGTATATGAAACCAGTGGTATTCTTGTTGATGTTATTGTGTAGCATCGGGTGTCACTTCCAACCTAATCTCCTTTACACTATTGGATAAATTAAATAATAGCCGTTGGATATTTAATTTATGGAGATAGCTATTTGATGAAGAGGCGCGACTTTGATATTAAATGATAATTAATTATTATGAAGACTCGAATCCATGAAGAGGCATGATTCTTGATAAGGCCGACCTCATGTATATTGTGGACGCAATTTCTATAAAGGGACACACTCCTTATGTTGACCAACTTTATCTTAGAAGTTGATCCTTTATGAAGGCGACATGATGCTTTGAAGGGTCACGTCCTCTACCTTATCTTGTATATATATTTGTTGGTTGCATCTCATTCATCATCCATTCATTGTTCATTATAGTTCGATATCCTTAGTGCGAGTTGAAGGAGTAAGAAGATATCAAGTGCAGATTGATATATCCATTGAAGGCTGAGTTACTTAATTGTTGTGTTAGCATTTGTTTGTGGTGCTTATTCTTGTCCTTCATATCGAACTCTTTGTAAAGGAGACATTCATTATTAATCAATATATATATATTATAAGTGATAGATTGTTGTTGGGTTTTTCTCCGTCAAGTGGAGGGTTTTTCCAAGGTATCTGTTGTGTTATTTTGTCCGATTTTTGAATTAAATTCTGCATATCTAATCTGATCTTAAAATTAACATGGTATCCGAGCGGGTATAAGGAAGATCTTGATCAGATTTAGTCAAGCAGCGATACTCTTCTTTCTCTTTCTCATCTTTGATCACATCTATCTCTTCATCAAGATGGTGAACGGACTCAAGATCAAGGATAGACTTCAGGGAGCAACTAATTTCACATCTTGGAGATTCAGAGTTATGCTCGCCTTGGAGGAAAATGAGTTAGCCGAGTTCGTGGAGAGCAAAGTCCCCGAGCCTACTAATGAGGAAGAGAAGACTCAATGGAAGAAGAAAGATACTAAGGCGAAGAAGATGTTGGTTGATTCCATGAAGGACCATATTGTTCCAATCATCTCCAACTTGAAGATGGAAAGAGAGATCTTAAGACTTTGGAGATGTATGAGATCAACAACACAATTTGTGCACTTGCATTAAAGCAACAACTTCATCATGTCAAGATGATGAAAGGAGAATCCGTCATTGCTTACTTCATGAAGATTTCCGAGTTGAGAGATCAGCTCTCCACTATTGGTCATATTGTTGATGACAAGGATTTGACCATGTTGGCTCTTAATGGTCTTCATCTTGAGAGTCTTACATTCAAGGAATCAATGCAAGATCAAAACTTCCCAAGTTTGATCGTTTGAGGGCGGATTGTATTCAAGAAGAGTCTAGGTTGGCTATGAGGGGTATTGGTCAAAGCTCTACTAATGAAGACATTCATGTTCTTGCCACTCAATCCTTGAAGAAGAAAGGGAAATATGGAAAGAAAGGATATTTCAAGAGGAACAGAGATAAAGGAGCTGATGGTGCTCCTACATTCAAGAAGAAGAAGGACCTCTCTTGAGTCCAATGTTTTAGATGTGACAAGTATGGTCACTATGAAAAGGTTTGTCGAACCAGGCCTCCATTGCTGATGTTGATGAGATCCCTCCGCAGAAGGATTCAAGTGGTTTCCTATTCTATTCAGCTCTTTCAAGCAGTGTGCCTACCGACAACAATACTTGGTTGATTGATAGTGGTGCCTCACGCCATATTACCGGATTTAGAGAACATCTATCTGATTTGGTGGAGAGAGATTCTAGTGAACAAGTCATTATTGGAGATAATACTAGCTATTCTATGATAAGAGTTGGGACCTCCTCTCTTCACTTGGATTTTGACATTTCCTTATAGTTGAGTGATGTGCTATTTGTTCCAGGCATCAAGAAAAACCTTGTCTCGATTTAAGCCTTGGAGGACAAGGGGTACCAAGTTGCATTTTTCAGTAGGAAAAGTTCTTGCATGGACAAAGAACTCAAATATCAAGACTGCTCGGGTGATTAGAGTTCGACATGAGAGCCTCTATAGACTTTGCACTCATCCACTTCAAGCATTGGTGCATGATTCATCAAGTTCATGTGAACTATGGCATAGAAGATTGGCTCACCTTCACTTTCAAGCACTTCCTACCATGGAGAAGATGGTTTCAAGCCTTCCAAAACTCAACCAGGAGCATGAAGGTACTTGCAAAGGTTGCACATTGGGTAAGAATACAAAAGGTCCATTCCATAGTAGTGAAAGTAGATTCAAATGTATTCTATATCTTATTCATTTTGATTTATGTGTTCCAATGTCTATTGCTTCTTTGAGTGGTTTCTTGTGTTATATTATTTTTATTGATGACTACTCTAGAAAGACTTGGATTTATTTCTTGAAACCTAAAGAATCTGAGGAGGTATTAGAGAGATTCAAATAATTCAAAGCTCAAGTAGAGAACTTGTCCGGGAAGAGGATCAATGTTCTAAGATCCAATAACGGAGGAGAGTATATTTCTGGCAACTTCTGTAACTTTTGCATTGAAGCAGGGATTAAGAGGGAATTTTGTGCCCCTTATAATCCTCAACAGAACAATGTTGCTGAAAGGAAGAACAGATCTATTGTGGAAGCAGCCAAAGCCATGATTCATGACCAAGATTTGCAAACCTTCCTTTGGGCTGAAGCATCTAGGACAACCGTTTATGTTCAGAATAGAAGCCCTCAACGAATTTTGGAAAACATGACTCCCGAAGAAGCATTCATAGGGGTGAAGCCAGAAGTAAGCCATTTGAGGATCTTGGGATGTCCAGTGTATGTTCATGTACTGAAAGATAAAAGGACAAAGTTGGAACCTTCTGGCAAGAAGGGGATATTTGTAGGTTACAGTGAGAGATCAAAAGTCTACAGAATCTACATTCTAGGTCAGAAGTTGATTGAGATCAGTAGGGATGTTACATTTGAAGAGGATGTTGCATTCAGGAGATCCAAGGGCACTCACATGGAGATAGACAATAAAGAGTCTCCTCAAGATATGGAAGTTAACCATGCTCCTGAGATTCAGAGGGAGGCTCCTGAGATTCAGAGGGAGGCTCCAGAACCTAAAGAAGATGATGATCCAGTCGAGCCCTTGGAACCTACTAATGGGCCTACAAATATTGTGATTGGAAGAATAAAACCTCTTTGGGCTAGGCAAACAATGCAGGAGGTAGAAAGGTTTGCAGCCTCGAGAGGAACTTTCAGAGAAAGTAAGAGACCTCATAAGTTTTCTAGCTATGTTGCTTTGATGAGTCAAATCATTGAGTCTGAGCCTTCCAGTGTTGAGGAAGCTTCTAGTCAACAAGTTTAGAGAGATGCTATTTCTGATCAGTATCAATCCATTCTCAAGAATGATGTTTGGCACATCGTACCTAGACCTAAAGGAAAATCTGTGGTATCTTCTAAGTGGCTCTTCAAGATCAAGCATGCGACTGATGGGAGCATTGAGAAGTACAAAGCTAGGTTCATGGCAAGAGGATTCTCACAAAAAGAGGGAGTTGACTATGAGGAAACCTTTGCTCCAGTTGCTCGTTATACTTCAGTCAAGACCATCATTGCTATTGCAACATCTAAAGGATGGAAGATTCACCAGATGGACGTGAAGACAACATTTCTGAATGGTGTAATCAAGGAATAGGTATATATTGAGCAACTTGATGGATTTGAGGTGCATGGGAAGGAGTCTCATGTTTGTAGGCTAAAGAAGGCGTTGTATGGCCTTAAGTAGGCTCCTCATGCTTGGTACGAAAGGATTGATCGTTACCTATTTGTTGTTACCTTTTCACACATCACCCCATTCAAGATGGGGACCCCCTAATTTTTGCTCCATTCTGGTCTTTTGACTTTGGTTTTGTCTCTCTCTCTCTCTCTTTCGGTCGTTTTCTGCTTTCTGCCTTTCTGGGGTTGTACCCATCTGTGAGCCTAAACGTGAGATTTTGGCCAAGTCTGAGAATTAGGGTTTTGAGTCTTTCGGCCAGCTTGAAGTCGAGTGGAATAATCAAGTTGAAATCTAACCTTGGCATTGCAGTTAGTTGGCTTCCAATAGGTTCCCAGCTAAATTTTAGTGAATTTTGACAACTTACTATTTTTAATAAGTACCAAATTTGGGGCATTTTCTCAACACTATTGAGGTTCTCTCTGCTATGCTGCATCCAGGACATGTCAGGCTGCCCGTCTACAAATTTTGAGCTGAAACGGACAACTTGCTATTTTTAGCAGTTCCGCCTTCGAGGCCTAGTTCCAGGGTTTACAAGTTAAATTTTCAAATGCATGTCTGGAGATTCTTTGTGGGTTTTTCAAGACCTTTGCGATGATATGACATGCAAAGCGGGACGACAACTTTCAACGCTCAGCCTTCAGAGTCAGGGCTAGCTAGGGTTTGCATGTAGGTTTTCTCAACGCATGTCGGCATAGTCTTTCTGGGTTTTCTGAGAGCTTCGCAACGGTGTAACATGCAAATAGAACTGGTCACTTTTCAAAAACTTTCTATTTTTAGCCAGTGCTTGCATGTCGATGATTTTTCTGGGTTTTTCAAGATCCCTCGGGCAGTGTGACATGCAAAATAATCTGACATCCAGTTGGCCACCTTTTCAACCACTTACTATTTTTAGCAGGTACACTCCAACAGCTGCCCAACACTCCAGAATCGCGAGCACAGTGACATGCAACAGAAACAGAGTTGAATAGAGCTCGTTTGAGGCACACGCAAGATGAATTAGGGTTTTGAGCCTTGGGACTCAAAGTGAGGGGTCAAACCTCAAAATTTCCAAAATTGAAGTATCCCACCATGATTAGTATCCTCCAGGGAGTTTGCTAGCAAAATTTGAAGACAAACGGAGCACTTACTATTTTTAGTAAGGCATTCCTAAGACCGGCTATAAATAGTAAGTCAACATCAGGCGCCAGTGTGAACAGATAAGTCAAGTGATGAGGATCACGACATCCAAATTTCAAGCCAAACGAAGTTGTGGAAGTCATGAAACTGAGCAGTTACTATAAATAGTAAACCACCTCCAGAAACATGCCAAAAATAGCAGGTCAGCACGAGGCGTCAATATGAACAAGTCAAGCAGGTGATGAGGACCCCATGGCGCGAATTTCAAGTCAAATGAAGTTGCAGAAGATGGAAAATCAAGCACTTACTATTTTTAGCAAGCTGGTGTGGAGGAATTAGGGTTTCCTAAATTCAAGGGTAGAACATGGCAGTTAGGCAGAAGCAGTATCCAGCCACAATCGACATTCTTCAAGCAATTAGCACACGAGGTTTGAGCACATTCTAAACAGTTATTATTTTTAGCAAGTTACTAAAAATAGCAAGGGCATGCAGGCATCAGGCGTCAACAGCTTAGTCATGTCATGAGGATCAAGGAAAAATGAAAATCAAGCCTTCCGGAGCCTGAAGTCAGCTTGAACTACAGGAATTGCGAAACTTTCTAAAAATAGCAGGGTTAGGGTAAGCTAAAGACATCATGAACGATCAGAAGAATCACCTCGAATCTAGAAATGCGCCCTTGAGGTTGAAGAGGGGGTTGTTGATGTGGTTTTTGTGACCATACCAAACAGCAGAACAAAATAGTTTTGGGGGCTACTCCGTTCTCTCTTGATCAAAGTATTCCATGCGCTAAGATTGCGAGAAAGTTCGCATGTTCAACTCCAAGGTTCCTTAAGTGCGAATAGACCCAGTTTGGTTGATGTGTATTGCTGTGTTCGTACGAGGGGACTTACACAATTGTCCAGATTTCTTGCAGTCAGCAGCATTCTCACGTGTATGATTTGGCAATGTGGCAGAAATGTGCGGAAAATAAAAGGGTATAGGGCCTAAGAAATTTATATTCTACTCATGAGAGGCTCCAAGAAATTTTCTAAGTAATCCAAATTGGAAGCTCAAGGTATGATTTGCGCCTTGCTAGAAGTGGACCTTGAAATGTTCTAAGTGTGAGAAATTTGAAGTAGAGAGGTTCAAATGCGCCTTTAAAGATTGAAGTGATTTGAAGCTTCCTAAGTATCACAAAATGGATGTAGAGGGGGTTAAATACGCCCAAGTGCCAAGAGGTTAATTTAAAAAATTTCTAAGGCATGATGAATGAAAGTTCATGGGTCAATATGCGCCCACCTAGTAGAGGAAGTTCAAGAACTTTCTAAGTCATTAAAATCAAAGCACAGGGGTTCAAATGCCCCCAGTTTGAGGAGGGCTAGAAAATTTTACTAAGTGTGAGGAAATGAATGCAGAGACCCTTGAATGCGCCATTGGAGGTAAAGTGTTTGAGAGAATTGTTTGAGTGTTCAAAATAGAAGTACAAGGGTTAAAGTGCGCCCTCTTCAAAGTGGAGATGTTTAAAAAAGTTTCTAAGGCATGGATGTCCACCTGACCCCCCTCCAAATGCACCCATCCTTCACCACCGTTTGAATGCACCCAAATGAGGGCATGTGAAGACAAAACGTGCACATGCAAGGGAGGGAATCCCATGGCGTTGAAGACAAGATGATGGTAATTTGAATGGGAAATATAATAGGCGTTGAAATAATAAAATATCCTCCATGACATGTAAAATGCGCCCAAGGTGTTAAAAGGAATTGTGCTAAGTGTTGATAAAAAATTTCTTCACAAGCAAAGTGACTAAAGATGGAGGAATGAGAATTTTCTAAGGAAAATTCTCCCCTAATGCCTAATATTGATGGAATTTAAATATTTTTCTAAGTGTTAACGAAATTCCACCTCTCTAGAGGAGAATTATGCCTAGACTTGGAGTGATGAAATCTCTTGAGATATGAATAAAATTGCTAGAGCAAGAGTCAGACGTGCTAGCTTCATAGGGTCGATAAAGAAATTTTCAAGTCAGAGCAAGAAATACTCATAGATGTGAAGAACAAGAATAAATTTGTTGAAAATTATTTCTCTAAGGTTCAAAATTCAAGAAAAATTAAATGAACCCGTTCGTTGTATACCCATGAATCTGACAAGTTCTGAAGAAAATTTTCTTATGGGTATTGAAGATCTTCAACAAGGAATGGATTTCAAAGTCTTCCACACATTGCTGAGGCCTACAAGGTGAATATTTTTGATGGGCACAGGATTGATGAATTTCCTAAGGAAAATTTAAATTTATTTATTTTGTGTTGTGGACATAAAATGCCTTAAGTGATGAATTTGAAATTGAATGACTAGGTAATTTTCGATTAGGTTCCTGATGAAAGAAATTTTCTCGAGCCAGAGTTGGATGAAATGTCAGAGTGAACGCCTCAGTTGGTGAAATGAAAACGGAAGCTCAAGTCTCCAAATGTGCTCTAAGAGGGATGTATGATAATTCATAAATATTCTAAGGCAAGGGGAATTTAAAGGAAAAATTTGTGCTGGAGGAAAATGATGAGCCCTATCAGATTCGGAGATCATTCAAATTTTGGAAATCAAAGCATGAAAA
This sequence comes from Sequoia sempervirens, assembly GCA_007258455.2. Taxonomy (NCBI): domain Eukaryota; kingdom Viridiplantae; phylum Streptophyta; class Pinopsida; order Cupressales; family Cupressaceae; genus Sequoia; species Sequoia sempervirens. The sequence continues at coordinate 242,038,458 of VDFB02256132.1, read as the reverse complement.
TCAGGTAAGTAAGGTGAGTTTATATTGTAAAGTGTTTTGATGTCCTTCTCTTTGCTTGTTTTGCAGGAGGAATGACTTGAAGAGGTGGAAAGGATACTCCAAGACAACATTACAACCTCGAAGGAAGATAAGTTGCAAGAAATGGCTAAGTGTTGGAATAACCTAATGTGCACTCAATTCAGAGAGGTAGATGGCGAGGAAGAAATGCTCGAGTCCAAGATAAGAAGACCCTTCAGGAACAGAGGTGGAGAAGTAATCACCCACCAAGCAAGTACTTCAAAGTTGAAGAGCAACATCAAGAAGAAAATCATCATCAAGCAGAAGGAGGAGAATTATGCCTAGACTTGGAGTTTCAGATTGAGAACGTGCCTGCCATGCCAGAAGTTGAAGTAGTTTGATCAAATCTATAGTCAAACAAGGACAGTGCGAACACATTTACAAACGGGAATCTTCTAGAAGATGGTGGCCATTAATTGCTCGTTTATTACCCCACTCCTCTTTGTGGCGGTTTTTAGGGTGAATCTTGTTTAGGGCTGAGGTGGCACAATCTGGGCCACCCAGTCGATTATAATCTGAGCCGTCCATTGGACTTGGCCAGTTATATAAAGGGGCATCCCCCCTCATTTTTTTTTTTTAAGTAGAGCTTAGAGATCGGACAAGAGAGTAAAGTAGAGAGACTTTAGTTGTAATAGCTTAGCATAGCATAGTTTGAAGGAGAAGGAAAGTTTTCCTTTGAAAACTTTGTAAGAGATTGTTGTGAAAAACTATTGTAATAAAAGATCTTTCATTGAATGGTGAATTCATCTTTGTTATGAGTAGCTAGCGAGATTTCTTCATCCCTTCGACTTCAAGTAGTTTAAAGTAGTGTAATTTCGTGCAAATAGATGTTAGCTGTGGATTTTGGTATTAATTGAGGCAACTTCATTTTTATCCATACCACTAGTGGCTTGCTGACGACAAGTTTTCCTTGTGTAGTCAACTAGAAAACATTACAAACTTAACTTCGATTGTGATTCATGTGTTTGTATGCATCGTTCTGATGGTACTTACATGTTGAGTTATAATTTGAAAACTTCTTGTTACCCCCTTGAAGATTGCACCGACTTTGTGTAAGTTGTCCAACGTGAGGCGGAGAAGAGTCTGGTCAAAGTCTGTCAAGATTGATCCCACGTCCCGTCCTTAGATAGAACATAAACTTCTTAGGCCCTACACTCATTTTAAATTCAGTTCATTTCTGGTTAGCTTTAGGAAATTTGCACTTACCTGTCAAATCATCCAAATTACATGAAAGCCCTTAATCTACTGGCTGTTATCAGCTGTCGAACAATTGTGTAAGTCCCCTTGAAATACCAGCAAAATCATATCGAGCCAATTGAGACTATTCACATTGAAGGAACCTTGGAGTTGAATGCATGAACTCTCTCGCAATCTTAGTGTGCTGGATACTTTGATCAAGAGAGAATAGGGTATCTGTTGGGAAAACTTTATTCTGTGTTGGTGCGATCACAAAAATCACGTCAACACTATTAAGCTTGGGCTTCTCCAAGAATGATGTTGATTCAAACCTCTACTTCAAGGTAATTGATGGCGAAGCATTGATCTTGGTTTTGTATGTTGATGATCTGATTCTTACTGGAGAAGAACACCTCATTATCAAATGCAGGGAGTTAGCTTTTGAATTTGAAATGAAGGATCTTAGTCTCATGCATTACTTCCTTGGCTTAGAAGTATGGTAGAAGCCAGATGAGATGATTCTAAGTCAAAGGAAGTATACTATTGAAATTTTGAAGAGATTTGGTATGATGGATTGCAAATCCATGTCTACACCTATGGAGACCAACTTGCATAAATTGAAAGAGGCTGCAGCTAGTTCAGATTTGGTGGATCCCACGATGTACATGAAATTGATTGGATCGTTGATGTATCTAGTCAATACTAGACCAGATATTTGCTATGCAGTGAGTGCACTCAGTCAGTTCATGTGTGAACCAAGGAAAATTCATCTAGTTGCAGCAAAGCATATCGTGAGATACTTGCATGGCACAGTTGGATATGGCTTGAGATATTCTTCAGGTGTGGACTTGAAGCTGCATGGTTATACTGATTCTGATTGGGCAGAGTGTGTTACTGATCAGAAGAGCACCTCTCGATGTTGCTTCAGTTTGGGGTCTGCGATGATATCTTGGTGTAGCAGAAAGTAGTCTTCTATGGCACTGAGTACAACAGAGGCTGAGTATATTGCAACTTGTGTGGCAGCTCAAGAAGTAGTGTGGCTTGAAAAGCTCCTTGCAGAATTGTTTGGACAATCAATGGAGCCTACTGCCATTCATTGTGATAACCAATTGTTGACGTGGTTTTCGTGACCGCACCAACACAAAATAAAGTTTCCCAACGGATACTCTATCCTCTCTTGAACAAAGTTTCCTACATGCTAAGATTGCGAGATAGATCATACATTTAACTCCGAGGTTCCTTCATGCAATAGACTACCCTCAGTTGGCTCGATGTGTTTTGCTGGTATTTCAAGGGGACTTACACAATTGTTTGACAGTTGACAGCAGACAGCGGACTAAGGGCTTCGTGTAATTCAAATGATTTGGCAAGTAAGCACAAGTTTCCTAATTCTAACCAGAAATGAACTGAATTTAAAGAGTGTAGGGCCTAAGAAGTTTATGTTCTACTCTACGGCGTGGGACATGGAGATCAATTCTTACAGACTTCAACCGGGCCTTGCTTTGCCTCGCTTCGGACAACTTCCACAAAACCGGTGCAATCTTCGAAGCAGTGGTGAAAGGTGTTCAAATTATAACTCAACATGCAAGTACCATCAAGACGATGCATACAAACACGTGAATCACAATCAAAGTTAAGTTTGAGAAGTAAATCCAGTTGACCACGCAGGGCGAACCCACCGTCAGTGAGCCCGCTAGTGGTATGGACAAGCGAAGTCTTGTTCAAATTGAGCACCACATTCCACAATTACTAAGTACTTGCATGAAATGAAATCTACTTTACTTTAAGCTACTTCAAGATGCTACGTGAATTGGAAGGACGAAGAAGCCTCAACAACTACTCATAACAAAGAAGAAATCACCATCAATGAAAATTCTTTTATTATGAAAGCGTTCATGACAACTTCTTACAAAGTATTCAAAGGGAAGACTTTCCTTCCTCTTCAATCTAAACGATACTATCAACTATTCTACTTTCTACTCTATCAATTTCTCTCTACTCCTCTGCTATCCTAACTCTGATCTAATTCTAATGAGATACAAATGAGGGGGACTCCCCCTTTTATAGTTGGCCAAGTCCAATGGACGGCTCAGATTACAATCGGCTGGATGGCTCAGATTGTGCCACCTCAGCCCTAAACAAGATTCACCCTAAAAACCACCACCAAGAGCGGTGGGGTAATAAATGAGCCATTAATGTCCATCATCTTTCTAGAAGATTCCAACTTTGAAACGCGTTCACACTGATCTTGATCTTCTTCTTGACGTCGTTCTTCAACTTCTTCTTTGTCACTTGAGCTGGGTACATACGAAGTCTCAACACTTACCACTTTTTGTAACTTTTCTTCCTTCGAGGTTGAAATGTCATCTTGGATTACTTTCTTCATCACTTTAAGTCATCACCGCCTAGTCTCGACGTTCTTCCTGCAAAACAAGCAAGGAGAAAGGTATTAGAACACTTCATAATATAAACTTAACTTACTTACCAGGATTTTCAAGTTTTAACTTCCAAGGGTTCATCGTCTTCACTAGCCAACTTTGCATTCAAATTCTTCATTCCTTAGCCAATTTTCCAACCCATCTTGCATTCTGCCTGGCGCACTTCACTCTGATATTTCATCCAACTCAGACTCGAGAAAAATCCTTTCATCAGGAATTTGATCAAAAATTATCTAGGCACTCAATTTCAAATTCATCCGCCAAGGCATTTTATCTTCACAAACATTTCCTTCTCAAATTTTCCTTAGGAAATTCATCAACCTGGTGCCCATTTAAAATATTCACCTCAAAATCCTCGACAAGCTGTGGAAGACCTTGAAATCCATTCCTCATCGATAATCTTCAATACCCAGAAGAAAATTTCTTTTAGAACTTGCCGAATTCATGGGTATACGACGAACGGGTTCATTTAATTTCCTTGAATTTTGAACCTTGGAAAAATAATCTTTAACAAATTAAATCCCGTTCTTCACATCTGTGAACATTTCTTGTTGCTCTGACTTGAAAATCTCATTGTTCCTGCAATATTGGCACTCGCTGACTTTTCCACCGGCAACTTCATCCGTGCTTCAGAAAAAAGAAAATTCATCACCTTCAGAGTCTAGGCATATTTTCTTAAGGAAGAAAATATTTGTGCCTTAGAAAAATTTTGAATCACCTTGCATTTTAGAAAATTTTGCCTTAGGAAATTTTATTCAACTTCGTTCACCTTGCCTGTGAGGAAAACTTCATTACATCAACTCACTTAGAAAAAATTATTTCCATTACCTTGGGCACATATTATACCATGAAGGACATTTTTATTTAAAAATTCCAACGCCTAGTAAACTTTAATCTCCCCCTGGGCGCATTTTATGTTTGACGAGGACATTTTAACTTTCAATGCCTAGCATCACCTTATTCCTTGGGCGCATTTGGCTCTTCATGAGGAATATTCAAACTTGTCTAGCAATATTTTTGTTCAAATCTCCACCTTACACACTTGGGCGCATATCACACTTGAGGAAGGATAACATTTCTAATGCCTTCCCTTATTGTTCATCACTTAGCAATATCATCCCTCAAGTCTAGGCGCATCCCATACTTCATGAGAGAATACTTCACACTTCAACGCCATAGTCATTTTCACTCATTAACTTTACCACGTTTCACTCTACACCCACCTTTTGCATGGCACATATCACATGTGTAGGAGAAATGACATTTACCACGGCTTCTTGTGACCTTTCATCTCCCTCATTTTTGTCTTTACATGCCCTCACTTTGGCGCATTTGAGCATGCATGGAGGATAAACTTTTCAAACACCATCTTGTTTTGTTGACTCTTGACTTTCTTTTTTTTGTCTTCACATGGCCTCTTTTGGGCGCATTTTGCCATGTATGAAGGATGAAAATTGTTGAATTCTTTGAATTCTTTGACCTTCTTGTTGCATGGGCGCATTTTTCCATAGGAGGTGGACAAAACTTCGTACTTAGAAACTTTTCCATGCTTAGCTTGTGAGGAGGGCACATTTTGCCATAGGAGGTGGATGAAGTTTTGCCTTAGAAAAATTTTCAAACATGAGACCTTGCATGAGGGCGCATTTTGCCATAGGAGCAAGATGAACTTTTGCCTTAGAAAATTTTTCTCTTGTCTCATGCTGGAGTGGGCGCATTTCACCTGTGCTGGAGGATATCTTTCAGACTTAGAAAAATTTTTATGCTTCACTAGCTCTTCCTTGGGCGCATTTTGGCTAGGCAGGAGGATGAACTCATTTCATAGAATATTTTCCATCACCTTGAAGGCAAGCATGGCGCATTTGGAGGTTTCTACAGGATGAAACTCAGACTTAGACATTTTTACCTTCTTCTGCCAGCTTATCCATGCCCTGCTATAAATAGTAAGCCTTTTAATTCTCACACTTCAGAAGCTCAGATTGTCTTGAGATTTTGAACACTGGGTCTTCACAACTTCATCGACCTGTTGACACTGCTATTTCGGGTTGGCCTGCTTTTTTTAGCCCATTTCTGAAGGTGGTTTGTTATTTATAGTAATTGCTTGTTTCTGATACTTCCACAACTCTGTTTGATTTGAAATTCGAATGAGGCGCTCCTCACCACGTGACCTGCCTGCTGACATCGGTGCCTGTTGCTGACTTTCTATTTTTAGCCAGTTTCTGAAATGACTTACTATAAATAGTAAGTGCTCCGTTTGTCTTCAAATTTTACCAGCAGATAGCTTGAAGGATGCTGATCACGGTGGTTTACACCGGTTTTCGAAAATTTTGACTTTTTACCCCTCTTTTCGGGCCCCGAAGTTGGAAACCCTAATTCATCTGCATGCATATCAAATGATCTCCGTTTTTTCTCGTTTCTGTTGCATTGCGATCAGCTCGTGATTTTGAAGTGCTAGGAGGCGGCTGACAAGATGCATCTACTAAAAATAGTAAGTTCCTAAATGAGTGACCATCTTCGTTTGCATGTCACATCACTGCGAAGCTCTCGAAAAACCCATAAGGAATATGCAGACATGCAAAGAAAACCCTGACATGCAAACCCTAAAAATGGCCTCTGAAGGCTTAACTCTGAAAGTTGTCATCTCGCTTTGCATGTTATATCGTCGTGAAGGTCTCTGAAAAACCCAGAAGGAATCTCCAGACATGCACTGGAAAACTCTGTGTATAAGCCCTGAAATTTGCTCCGAAAACTGAACTGCTAAAAATAGTAAGTCGTCCATTTCAGCTCAAATTTTTCCGGTGAGTAGCTTGATGTGTTCTGGATGTAGTGTGACTGTTAAAACTTCAAGAATGCTGAAGGAACGCCTGGAATTACACACTTACTAAAAATAGTAAGTTACCGGAATCTGATGAAATCTACCTGAGAACCTGCCAGAAGCATGCTGACAACAACATTAGCCTTAGTTTTCAATTTATTCACTTCATTTGACTTCAGATTGACAAGAGAAATACAAACCCTAATTCTCAGACTTGGCCAAAATTTACGTTAAAGCTCACAGACGGGCACATCCCTCAAAAGGAAGACAGCAAAAAGAGAGGGAGAGAGACAAAACCAAAGCCAAAAGACCAGAATGGAGCAAAAATTAGGGGTCCCCATCTTGAATGGGGTGATGTGTGAAAAGGTCACAACACCAATGTTATGTGAAGCTTTTTGTCAATCTTGTGTTTCATGACAAAACTAAACATGTTGAGATCAAATACCACTATATCAGAGATATGGTATTGAGGAAAGCAATTCAGTTGACGTATATCAACACTGATGAGCAGACAATAGACATTCTCACCAAGCCTCTCTCCAAGATAAAGTTTGTGTACTTTCGAGACAAGCTGGGTATGGTGGAGAATGAAGCCCTAGCTAAGGAGTCTCAGTATTAGTGATCTTCTTTAATGCATTTCTCTTTGAGAGAGATTTGAGGTGCAAGCCCTTGTTAATGCATTTTTCTTTGAGAGAGATTTGAGGTGAAATCCCTTGTTTCCACCCTTTGGGAGTAGCCATGGTGGATGTCATGTGTGTGACTCCATGACAACATCATGTGAGAGAGTATGTGATGATTTTCTTGTACTTGTGTTTTCACCCTCTGGGAGTAGCCATGGTGAATGTCACAATGAGGTGACAACATCATGTTGAGTGATGAACACTTGTACTCATTTACCATCCATGGGAGTAACCATGATGGTTGACATCATGATGAGGTGATATCTTTCCTTTCCACATATGGTAGTAGCCATTGTGGTTGACATCATGATGAGGTGATATGTCTTATGCAGCTGGAAGTATCCTCCCTAGCTGAGAGGGAGTGTTGATGTTATTGTGCAGCATCGGGTGTCACTTTCAGATCGATCTCCTTTACACTATTGGATAAATTAAATAATAGTTGTTGGATATTTAATTTATGGAGATAGTGATTTGATGAAGAGACACGACTTTGATATTAAATGATAATTAATTATTATGAAGACTCGAATCCATGAAGAGGCACGATTCTTCATAAGGCCAACCTCATGTATATTGTGGACGTGATTTCTATGAAGGGGCACACTCCTTATGTTGGCCGACTTTATCTTAGAAGTCGTGATCCTTTATGAAGGCCGACATGATGCTTTGAAGGGTCACATCCTCTACTTTATCTTGTATATATATTCGTTAGTTACATCTCATTCATCATCCATTCATTGTTCATTATAGTTCGATATCCTTAGTGCAAGTTGAAGGAGTAATAAGATATCAAGTGCAGATTGATATATCCATTGAAGGTTGAGTTACTTAATTGTTGTGTTAGCAGCTGTTTGTGGTGCTTATTCTTGGCCTTCATATCGGCCTCTTTGTAAAGGAGACATTCATTATTAATCAATATATAAGTGATATATTGTTGCTGGGCTTTTCTCCCTCAAGTGGAGGGTTTTCTTAGGGTATCTGCTATGTTATTTTGTCTGCTTTTTGAATTAAATTCTGCATACCTAATCTGATCTTAAAATTAACAATTTTGTGTGTAAAGCAACCCATATCACATTTCCACTAAGCATCCCGCTCTATTAGTTCCATCATACAAGAGGAATAGTACACATAGATGGATCTATCAATAGGTTATATGTGAGCAATAAGATAACAAATGATATTTTTCTATTTCACGAGGACTTTGAATAAAACAGATTAATTAAAATTGGTTCAAATTAATTTGCAAACAACAGTCGCTTGGATGTGAACCACAGTTACCAGACTTGCCTAAACTCAGCAAGTACTCGTGAGTCTCGAGGCAAGTGAGCCTGGGCAAGTCTGATAGACTCGACAACCGAGTACTTGTCGGACTCACCGAGTTTGGTAAACTCGCCAGACTTGCCAAAACCTGGCGAGTCCCATGCCTCAGACTCGGCCGATGGCTAGGTTAAAATAAAGTGCAAAAAAAAACATTTTTCAAGCTTCTTTTTTTTCTTTTTGCTTTATAACTTGCCTCTATTCCTCCAAAAAGCAGTTTATTTCATTTTCAAGCAAGGAGAGAAAAAAGAGAGACGAGAGCCAAAAAACATTTGAATTAAAGGAAAACCAAGAAGGAGATTAAGCACAAAATGATTGTTGAATTGCATTTGAGCGGGTTCGTAGGTGATTTTGTTGCATCTAGAGGAGTCTAGAAGGGATTGGAAAGAGATTTCCATTGATTTCAAAGAAGATTTAAGAGGTATGTTTGAGTTTTGAAGGTTTTTTTTTGTTTTTTTTAACCAAATCTTCATTTCTCTTCTTTTCTTTTCTTTTTTTTTTTCTATTTTGTTTTAGTGAAACAAAGAACAAGTTACAAACCCTCGGTGTGCTTAAATTTTTTGTTGAACAAACCCTAGGCATTCTTTAAAAAAAAAAAATTATAGTTGCAAACCCTAGGTTTTTTAGTTTAATTATAAAATATAAACTTTGAATGTTAATTTTTTTAGTTTATGTGTTATTACAGCATTGTTTATATCTATAAATTGTCTCCATCACATTCACAATGTCTCAAAATAGAAAGGACCCTTGTTGGAAATATGCCATTATTACTCCTAGGAAAAAAGAAAGGAGAAGTAACATGTTTTCATTGCAAAACAACTATTCTTGGGGGAAGCATTAATAGATTGAAATACCACCTTGCATGTATATCGGGTTGAGATGCTAATCCTTGCACAAAAGTCCCTCTTGAGGTAATGAAGTGCAATTGGAAACCTTTGAGCAACAAAAAGAGTTTAAAAGGAAGCAAGGAGAGGAGATGGCAGCCATGTGTGGAGTTGGAGATTCAGGTTCTTCCATGCCTCCAATTCCTCCATGGGCTACACCTTCGGTTGTTGGTAGTGGTAGTGGCAGTGGCAGTGGTAGCATTAGCATTGGGCCTAGAATTTGTGGATTTATGCTAGATTCATATATTTTTCCACGCACTACTCTAGGTTCCTAACCGTCTCTTGAGAGCATGGGTTGGAACAAGGATAAACATGATGCAGCCAAAGCTATAATTGGAGACTTTTGGTTTTATTGCGACATTCCATTTCATGCAGTCAGGTAATTCTTTTTTTGTTTTGTTTTAAAATATATAGCTTGATAGTTGATTCTTTCTCTTGAACTTTTATTTTTAAAGCTATGTTGAATTCAAATTGAAATTATACATTTTTCAATACTTATTTAATTTAATTTATTTGTGTTAGGTCTCCATATTAGCAAAACATGATTGATGCAATTATTGTTTGTGGGGCAGGGTTCAAAGTCCCTAGTAATGAAGAGATAAAAGGACCCATTTTGTCTCAAAAAGTGGCTGATGTGAAAGCTACAATAGAGGAGCAGCGAGACATTTGGAGGAAGAAGGGTTGCACCATCATGACCGATGGTTGGACCGATAGAAGAAATAGGACATTGCTCAACTTTCTTGTTTCTTCCTTGGGTAAATATTTTACTTCCTAAAATGCATTGATTTAGTGATTAATAATCAAGATTTTAAATTTATATTTTATTGAATCATTTATTTTGTTTCTTTTTCAGGTGGTACCATGTTCATCAAATCTATTGATACATCCGGCAACACCAAAAAAGTTGAATTCCTTTGTGAGGCTTTGGAAGGTGTCTTGGTTGAGGTAGGGGAGGAGAATGTGGTGCAAATAGTCACGGATAATGCAGCAAATTATGTTGCTGCAGGTAGACTATTGATGGATAGGCACTGATTATTGTTTTGGACACCTTGTTCCGCTCATTGCCTTGACCTCATATTGGAGGATCTTGGCAAGCTTGCCTGGATCAAAGGATGTGTGGAGACCACAAATAATATTTGTAAGTTCATATATAATCACACATGGGTCCTCAACCTTATGAGGTAATACATGGGGCAAGAGTTGGCTCTCCTGAGGATAACACGCTTTGCTACCAACTTCATTACTCTACAATCCTTACTACGGTCAAAGGGAGCTTTGAGGCGGATGTTTGTTAGTGAGAAGTGGAATTCCTCAACATATACTAAGACAAATGTAGGGGGTGAAGTGTCAAGTTGGATTTTTGACTAGCAGGGCTTTTGGGTACCTACAAGGCTTTTGGGTACCTACTACGGAGATCGTCAAGGTAAATGTAATTAGTAATTAGTTTAGTAATTCTACATTATATTTTCATTGTTATTTTTTATTTTATTTGCTTATTTTTGTTGACTCTTACTTATGTTAATGTTTCATAATAATTGCAGTTCTTAGAGCCTTTAGTGGTTCTATTACGAGCTACTAATGGGGAGAAGCCCGCAATGGGGCTACATATATGAGGGCATGGATAGGGCCAAAGAGGCCATTAGATCCATTTAGGGGGGAGTTGATGACAAGTATCACCCCATTTGGGAGATCATCGATAGACGATGGCACCTCCTACTTCACAAGCCCCTACATGCAACAACATATTTTCTCAATCTGGCATATTCCAATTCTGCAAAGAATTCAAGGCAGATGAGGAGGTTTTGAGTGGCCTCTACATAGTCATCGAGCGGATGTTTGATTCTCATGTTGGAGCCCAAATTATCATTGAGATAAGAGATTTTCAGACTTGCACAAGGAGATCTCTTTGCAAGAGAAATATGCAAGGCTACTCAATCAACATTGCAGCCAAGTAAAAATTTATTAAGGGCATAATAGTAGTTTAAAAATTACCACTTTTCAATCTTTTATATTACTATTAAATATTCAAACTTAAAGTTGGATGTTGAGATTTATTTCTTTTATTTTTTCATCTCAAATGCATGGTGGGAGAGATTTGGTGCTAAAGTACCAAATCCTTAGAGGATTGTGGTTCGAGTGTTGAGCCAACTATGCAGTGCCTCAGATTGTGAGCGCAATTGGAGTATGTTTGAGCACATACACTCCAAGAAGCGCAACAAGTTGTTAGTGCAAAAGTTGATCTTGTTATGTTCATTACAACTTGCACCTTCGCCATAGACAGATATTAGGCAATGACTTGTCACCCATCACGTTGGAGGAGGTTGATCCATAGTCAAATTAGATTACTGGGGTTGAGGAACCTATTTTTAGCGATGAGGACCTTGATTGGGTCGACTAGGCAGATCGATAGGCAAAGGCAATAGCCATGGCAGAGGAGGAGGATAGAGCATGAGGAGACACCTTGGATGGTGGTTTGGGTGCCACTAAATTTGAGACACAGACAGAGATGATGGCTGCATCATCATCCAGGACCTATCTTAGACATCTACGTAGGAGGACTGATGCTTAGTGATGCAGGCTTCTCTAAGCCATAGACTTATAGCTTTTGTTTTGAGATGTGTTTGGAACTTTTGATGCCATGGATTTCATATTCCATGAGAATTGTATACATTTGACAACATTTATATATCTAATTGTTTTGACTCTTACTACTGTTATTAGTATTACTTATTTCCTTCAGCTAAAATTTGTGTTTCATACTTATGTGATCGATGTATGTTTGTGTATGGGATCATAGTAGTTTCTATTTGATGATGTTATTGTGTCTTTAAGGTTTATTTATTAAAGGGTGCATGAAACAAGTTTTAAATCCTTAAAAATCTCTGAACTTCTTGGGTTTTTCTATTTACCGAGTCTTTGTCGAGTCTAGGCTCTGAGTTCTAGTCCGAATCAAAAATTGGCTTGCCAAGTCTGAGGCGAGTCCGAGTCAGGTAACACTAATGTGAACACATGTTAAATTTTGATTTGGATGTGAAAAATCTTATTAATCATAGATGAGCAACACGATCTTTGAAAATTTCATCTTGATAAATTCATAAACAGCATAGCAAATTAGGTTATCCTGCTTATCTGAAGGAAAAAGCAATGTAGGTTTGCAAAAGCTTCCAACGCACACATAAATTGCTGAATAAAATATGGTGGTGGATAAATCATAATATTTTCAGTAATTGATGAATTGTTTTAATCTTTAGTTACCAAATTCTCAGCAAATGTGATTGTGTTTGTGTGTGTAAAGCAAAGACAGAACAGAATACTGAGGGAAAACAAAAAACTAGTGTCAAATCAATATCGAGCAAAATCAAGAATTTTATCTACTTACCTTGGCCCTTGTTGAGGGAAAACTATACAGTCAATCATGTGATTAAGTCTGGGGATGTTAACCGCTGATAAAACGCGTACATCACCTGGGTGAAGGCACGGGTTTTTGGCAACCACCACTTTCCCTTCAACTATGCTAGTTCCAGAATTAATGCCCCATTGTTGAGCTAGCCCTGTATCATGGAGTCGCTTGTTTCCTGGAGTGCGAGAAACTTGAATAAATACTTCACCATACTTCAATGTTCTGGTTTCATCCAGGCAGCCCATCAAGCATGCCCCCTTTGGAACAAAAATATGTGCCTTACATCTTAAATCAAACAGTTGAGTTGCTCGAAATGCATGAAGAATCATTGACAGGTATGGTTCAGAGTTAGGCAAATAGCCAGCTGAAAGCATACTTACAAGGGCATTATGAGAATCACCCACAGTCATGATTTGCAGGAGTTCAAGGGCCATGGCTCTGTTAGTCAAAAGTTGATCTAGATTTTCGACATTTTCTCCCTGCATTTTCTCAAAGTTCGGATCCATAACTCCCAATGTAGACAAAAGAGATATGATTTGGCGATTCAAAAAGCATGGTCTGAATCGGGTCCAAGAAAGAACATCAAGATTAGTATTTTTTGAATCATATTTTTTCATGCTTGGCCTCAGAGAGAGTTTATACGGGGATCTAGGATCCACTGCTACAACGCCTTTGTAACCGCCAATCCTTATTTGAAATGCGGAAGGTATATTATCACACTTACACTTGGTAGCTACCTGTTTTGCCAGGGATGAAGATATCTTCCCAATTCCATCTGAAAAAGTATATGTTTTGCCCTGTGTCTCAATGCAAATATCTGGAATATCTTGAATTTCATACCGATAAACATTAAGTGTTTCTGTGGAAGAGCTAAAAGATTGTCCCATTCTTGCTGCACATTTTGCCACATTTCTAATACGCCAAAAATCACCCATCCATTCTCGGATACTCCTTGCATTAACTTTTTCATTTGAAGCAAAGAACCATACAGAACTTTCCCGTAGCTGACTACTTGAAAATGCAAGAAATTCAAACTTCTTACTCCCTATCACTATACCTTCCTTTAAAACTGTGAGAATACGTTTGTATAATTTTGTACGTTTTTCTACACCATTCCGCATCCTCGGGGACAAATCATTTGAGTACAGTCTATTCCAGTTTTCATCAACAAAGCTTACACGGAGAAAGTCATCAACATATTCTGAATACTGTCGTGTCACACGGTTGGATACATTTATTTCAGGCCCAAAGAAGTACACTTTCGAAGGCGTGACTTGTACCCGGTATACACACATCAAGCCATTGTCCACAGAAGCATTTTGTGAAACAGTGTGCCTTCCTAAATTTCTTAATCTTTTAAGACTTTCATATTCTTTCTTGATTAATCTGACTGGATCATAGCATGTGTTTCTCAAATTACTAAGTTTAACCAGAGCCCAACTTATATAGTTACTAGGAAACCACATAGGATGTAGCAACTTGAAAAATTCCATGCTAAGGTTTGGTCCACTGAGCAATCCATTCTGAACAAGTGAATTTACTTGGAACAGTATTTCAAAAGGCACGTTAAGTTCCACAGGAGGACTTATAATTGGCACCAAGCTTGTCGAAGAAAATGAAGTGCCTGATTCTAGGGAGAGCTGCTCTTCAATTGCTTTGTAATGAGCAAAATTCCGTTGAATTTGAGAAATGTTACTGAAATGTGGAAGTGCAAAGCATAGCGATGACGATTGGCCTATACTAGAAGACCGTGTAAAATCTGTGGTTCTGACCCAGGTATCAGCACTGTCATTGTACAAGGATTTAAGGTCCTCAAAAATGTCGAGTACATAATGCATATCATTACTTGAGCATGATTCTTCCTTGGAATAAATCTTTGGAGCGTTAAACAACTGTCATGAGATTAATGTATAAGCTGACTAATCATTTCAATGTAATCTTTCAACTCACAACACTTGCAAAATAACACCCTCTCCTTTATCATAAGTGAAAAAAGAAACTCTAGTGGCATTCATCAATGCGCATTAACCCATGCAAAATTTATTAAAACTGGTAGATATCCAAATCAATTTCATACAATATACAATATAAAATCTGAGTCAGTCATCTAATCGAGGATTTATGTTCACATTACAAACTTTTGCATCTATTTGAAAAAAATGCAAAGCACATTCATTCGATAAGAACAGATTAGGGACTAGAAAAATATCAATTCACTCATAAATCTAAATTCTAGCAATTTATTTTAGATTAATCTCAAGCTTGGTTGATAAGGAACTGAAGAGTAATGATGCCAACAAAATTACCTTTTATTGTGATTTTCCTTTTGACCGTTACTCTTTCTTTTTTATACATGTCGGTTTAAGGATTATGTGTCGTATTATCATAGGTGGTTTGAGTATATCTATACAAAATTCTTATTTTCTTGCTTACTTTTCTGAAGACTAGATGAATGAAGATTTTTCATAAAAGGACATTTGCAATTCTAGGAATCAGAAACACTTCTGTTTCCTCTTAGGTTAGCATTTGGCAAATAAATATTGCATCAAACGACAGATCTCCTTTCCCTTCCATTACTATAAAAGAAAGAGTGCAAGAAATTCTATTTATGAATACAAGTGATCAAAGTAGGTTAATGGAACTCAAAATCATCGATCAAAACCTCGCCGAGTATTAATGAGTTGTTTTTTCTGCCAAGTAAATCACCCATTTATTCCACTGACTGAATTTTTTGTGACTTCTGGTGAGTATTGGCAAATTTTGACAATTTTTTTGTGACTTTTGATCAGTATTGGCAGATTTTGCCAAGTTCTGGCAATCCTTGGTGAGTTTTGCCAAGTAAATGAATTTTAGTATTATTTTAATTTGCCAAGTCACTGAGTCAGTTAAAATTAGAGCTTCAAAGTTTTGGTGACTTTTGGTGAGTCTTGGCAAGTTTTGTCAAGTTGTGACAATTTATGGTGAGTTTTGTCAAGTTCTGGCAATTCTTGATGAGTTTTGCCAAGTTTTGTCACGTTAATAAATTTTAGTATTTTTAAAATTTACCAAGTCACTGAGTCTGAGTTAAAATTAGAGCTGCAAAGTTATTTACAAACGAGTTTTTGAATTATCTCAAATTGCATCCATTTATAATATAACAGTACTAGGATAGAAAAAATCCTAGAAGCTGAAAAAGGTGACTAGGATTAAAGCTAAAAGAATTGAAACAATGAAAACAAAAGGAAAGGGGGTAAACCTTAGATACGTAAACCCTAACAACAGATACATGTACAAATGTAAATAGTCAAGTGAGAAGAAAGATAGTAAAGCTTAAAGAAGTGTGCATCAATGCCTGTAACAGGAGGGTAATAGGATAATAGAATAATATCCAGGCTACAAGGGCCCAGTTGGACAATCCTAGGAAGAAGCAAATAGTTGTCTAGCATAACTATTCGCGGACCACCAGAAGTCATCTAAGTCATGGAACTTACCATATGTTTCTAATTTTCACATATAAAACCATCATAAGCATATATAAAATCAGACAGGTCATAAGTTTATGCTAGCTAGGTTTTAATGTTCGGATCAAATGGAATGTTAACAGTATCCATTAACTGCCAATTAGGATGGCAATCCTTGTACTTGGTAAAAATAAGTTGTAAGGAATTTGACTCTCAATTGAACTGATACACAGGTGCAAAGTTCTGGTTATAGTGACCTCTCTCTTTCTCAGGTTGTTGCTACCCTAAGCAGATGCAGATACCTCATTTAGTACAAACCTTTCAAACAGGCATTCTTAAAGATGAAATGCCATGTTCCTCCCTTGCTATGGTTCTACTGACCCCTTTCTTCCTCGGGGTGTGGCTACCATAAGCAGACGTAGAAAACTCATTCAATGCAACCCTTGCAAATTGGCATTCTTAAAGATGAAACAACATATCCATGCCTTCATCAAATAGTTATCAATAGGAAATGGTTTATGAAGAGTTTATGCACATGCAGATGTAAACACATATAAACAAGCTAAACTAAGTCAATTTTATTTATGTATTTACACTTATATGTAACATTCTGATTAAGGCTTAAGCAGCAGGACTGATTGTAACATTAATAAAAATACACAATTCTCACTAATACTAATCCTTGTTATACCAAGTCATGATGGTTTTGCTCCAAAATGGTTGATGATGATATGTGAGTGCTCCTTCCAACAGCATAACATTGCATTTCAAGGAGCCTTGATAATAACTTGGGCTAAAGACAATTTATAGATTTTTGAATTGGGGATTGAATGGCTAGAATTGATATGAGGAATCAAGATCTCATGTTGATTGAGAGGCTTGGAGATGATGAGGAGATAAAAAGTGTCTTCATGTGGGTGGTGCACATGGAGGGGTCCAAGATTCAAGAGAGATCAATGGTTGAGAATTCCCTTGGGAGGAGTGGGTGGATAGAATTAAAAGGGTAACTTGATGACTCATGTACAAAGATCCATATCTAAGTACTTTTAGAGGATGGGCAAGGTTTGAAGGGGTTGATTAAGGTTTAGTGAGCTAATTGGTCTTAGCCAACTTGATGAAAAATAGATAAAATAGAGATCTAAACAAATAGGATATAAATATTTAATTTTTGGGATGAAGATGAGGGATATAGATAAATAAATATTTGGATTTATTTATCTAAGGTTGGACTATAGAAGAGGAATGATAAATGATTAATGTTAGGAATAGGGTCGAGTGAATAGTGATTTTATTAATTAAACAATAAAATATTATTTAATTAATAATGGGATGAAAATTAGATAATCACTCAAATAAATAGGGATTTATTCAATCATTAGAGGAAATGGTTAGGTCATGTCTTGATCAAAGCTAAAATAGCAATGAGCCGATTTTAGTGTCTAAATTTTTCCCCTTTAAGATGGTATTAGGAAGTAGCACATTCCAAAGAAAAATAAAACATAACACTTAGTTGGATGAGAAGATTGTAAGAAAATAGTTAGATTAGAGGAAATGTATGAATCATTTGAAGGAGTAACTAGGAGGGATGGTGATAGGAATGAGGATTCCCTTCAAGAAGAGAGGCAGGTTTGGAGAACATAAGTGTGCTCTCAAAATGGATGAAAAGATGCAAGATAGATGAGAAGAGAGTATGCAAGATGATGGGATAAGTTGTAATGTCCCCTTCTTAGAAGTGATCAATGTAGTTGTAGCCTATCCCGAGGCCCGTAGGCTACTCGGAAGCAAAAATTAGGGTTTCCTATTTTTAGGAGGATGTTACTGGGAGTTTGGAGTTTGGATTGTGGATTCTTTTCTGGTTTTCAGAGAGCTTCGCAATGGTACTACATGCATGGTGTTCTGAGCAACTTTTTGAATTTACTATTTTTAGTAAATTCTATTTTTGGTAGTGGTCCTATTGGCTTCAGTACAATTGGCTTTTCTCTTCAGTCAGTTTAGTTGGTTATGCTGAGTTTGGCTTTTTTGGCACGATTTTGGGAAGATAAGTTATTTTAATTAATAATGTTATATTTTCATTTTATGACCCCTTGGCCTAGTGATATAACATAAAGTTGTTTTTAAAAGGGGGTCTTCATGGGTGGACACCTCATCAGGAGGTGATTTTAATATTTCAAAAGGTTGAAAATATAACTTATGAAGTGGACGCCAACTTTGAAGAGAGTATTGTTTTATTTAATCAAATTTTACACTTCATGAAATGGGACGCCAACTTGAAGAAGGAATGAAGTCAACTTAAAATTTGAATTTGTTTGACTCCTAGTGTTTGGGCGCACTTTCTAGAGGCTTCTAGAAGATCTTCACAAATTTATAAAAGGGAGTCACTTGTTCTTCATTTCTCATCCATGAACAAATTATATTGTTATGCTGCCGAAATGGTGAGTGAGTTGCTTCGAGGAATGCACACCTCCTAGCTTGGCTTAGCTTCTTGCTTGAAAGATAGCAACTAGTTAAGATTATGACTGTTCTTGACACTTGAGAGCAGATTGAGCAAATTGTGATGGAGTTTCCAGTAGTTTTTAGCATTTTGGAATTTGCTAGTCTAGTGTAGCTAAAGCACGTTTTTGCTTGCAGGTCATTGAGTGAATTTTATTTGGTTATGGATATTTGCTAGATGTGTTTTGCTGATTGGGGCGACCCTTTGTGCCAAGTATCAAATTTTATTATCAAGTGTGTGATTTTAGAGCAAGAAATCGCCCTTCCTTGAGGGTCGTACCTTTCTGGAGTTGCTTTGGTTTTCATGCAAAATAAATGCAAGTCTTTTGGGATGGTTTTTGTGTTGCTATTTGGGCGCCTTCATCATTAGGAGCTTATGCATTTTATTTCATGTCATTTGAGTGAGTTTGGAGTGAGTTATCAGCATTTTAGTGAGTTATAGTGTTGTTGGTTATGTATTTTCAGTTGCAGGTCTGTCATATCAGATTTTAGAAGTTCAGATTTTGGGTTGCTCTTTCAGTCTTGCTAAGTCTTAGATGTTGGAGAACTAATCTTGCAGCTGTGGCATTGATTTGAATATTGTAAAACTTTGTAATTTGCAGATTGTTGCATTGTAAGGCTGCAAATAGTAGTACTATTTTGGTCATCTAATTCTGCAGTTACTCTATTCTCTTTTAGCAGCAAACATTAACAATCTTTGGATGGTTTACCGCCAGAGAAGGCAACTAAACCAATACTCTTAAGCTCTTGGATGGTTTACCGCCAAGAAGGGGAATGAACACTTTGTTATTTCATTGTAATAGCTCCCACTGAATAAGTGGTCGAGTTTTCTTTCTTTCAGTTCCTCTTCGCTCCCGCTGAATAAGTGGTCGAGCTTTCTTTCAGTATTGTATTTCTTTGAGCACTAATGATCCCCATCGCCATATGTTAGCACCTCACCCACCTCGGGTCTTGAGTGCACATTCTTGGCATTGGGTTACCTTCCAGCATTGTAATCTTTCAGTTGGTACTAACGATCCTCGGCACCATATGCTCACACCTTGCCCAACATTGGGATCCCGGTGTACATTCTTGGCGTAGAGTTACTTTCCAGCAGTGTTTGGTTTTGGGCTAACCTTAAGGGGTTCTTGTTGTGCTGATTTGCTCATTGTAAAATTCAAAAAAAATTGGTTGGCTCATTATATAAGTATACGTTAAGAGAATAGATTATGAATGAAGGGGTTGGATAAGAGATGGAGATGGTGGGTATGCAAGAGATTGCATTGGAGAGTGTTGGACCGATTATGTTGCATTGTATTGAGTACTTATTATTTGATACAACAATAAACATTATGCACCAAGGTATAAAACACCAGGATGAGGATGTGTCCCATGCATAGGAAAAATTTGCAAGCAACCATGTGCCATATAGCACCATGATCCCATTGTGACAAGTAGGTTGCAAGGACCAATACAATCATGAGACAAAATGATGATGCACAAAAACAAGCAAGCAAGCAAGCAAAAAATGATACAAAGACAAACATGATGTTGCCCCAATCAAGTTGAAAATCCAAAGATCGATTGATTGATGATGGAGATAGTTTTTGATGTGGTAACAATGTATCTGTAATGTCCCCATTTTAAGACCTACGCTTTCCAGTGACTGTTAGCCTATTTTTGGAGGCAAAATTAGGGTTTCTTATTTTCTAAGAGGTTTCCTTATGAGTTTTCAGGGGTTTCATGCAAGAGTTTGGCAGTTTGTCTTCTGAGTCTTTTTGGATTTTCAAAGAGCTTCAGAGGGATGTGACATGCATTTCAATCAGAGGATATTTTTGGACTTCCTATTTTTAGTAAGTTACGACAGCTGCCTGGTTTGTGCTCAAATGGAGTTTGGGGTCACTTACTATTTTTAGCAGTATGCTATTTTTAGTAAGTGTTATTTTTGGCAGTGTAGTCTTGTAGCAATGCAACACAATTTCTAATTCTGGCAATGAGGTAGTTTTGTTTTGGTAGTGGCTTCTCCAACATTCTTGGAGCTTGAAATGGAAAGTTTAATAATTTAAGTAATGTTATATTTTAAGGTTGCTTTTGGACTCCATGCCTAGGCAACATAGCTTAAGTTGTTTTTAAAAGTGAACTTCATGGGTTTGGATGCCTAAATTAGAGACAAATACATTTCTAAGGTTTAATTTATGCCTTTTCAAGTTGGATGCCCAAGTATGAGGGATAGCTTGTGATTTTATTAAATATAATATTTCTCCAAATGTGGAATCCCTTTTGGAGGGAAAAATAAATTCAAACTTTTGGGTTTGGAAATCAATATATTGTGCCTTGCCTCTTCATTTGGTATCCATTATTCATCTCATAACAAAGTGCTGCCGGATTTTATCCAGACTCTTGCTTTGGAGTTGGAATACCTCCTAGCCTTATTCAATTTCGGGCTTGCAAGATAGCTCCTAACTAGATTGTTGGTGCTCCTTCATTCAAAGGGTGCAACTAAGCTTCAAGGTGATGGCTTCATTTGATTTTTTCTAATTTTGGGTTGTGGTATTGAGTTTGCTTCTAGTTTGTTCCTTTTTGGTGTGTTTCCTTCAGTTTCATGTTGTTGGCTTTGAGTATGGCTGAAGCACATTTTTTATTATACCTTCCAAAGGAATTGGGAAATTGTTATGGGTATTGTTTCTATGCATTCCTCTAGCTTGGGCAACCCTATGCTCAAGTTTTGGTAATTTTTGGTGGAGTTTGTGATTTTTAATACAAGGTTTCCCTTCCTAGAAGGTCATACTATTTGCTGATGTTGCATTGAGAAGCATGTAGAAAAATAAGTGTTGTATAGTGGTGTTTGGTTGCTTGGATTGGGACACCTAGCTCCTAGGCATCTTTTGTCTTCAATTTGAGCTCATTCGATGGAGATTTGATGGAGATACAAACATTTTGGTGGATTCAAGGCTTCCAAGTCAAAAAATCAGAATGCTACCTTTTTATATCAAACCTGGTATTTTTAGTGTTTGGCCTTATTTTCTTGATGCTCATCTTTTTATTTGATATGGAGATCATTGTCTAACATTTGGGCTTTCAAGTTGCTAAATTATCACAGTTTCATTGTAAGAGGTTGCAATATTGTAATGTTGATTTAGTAGTACTAATCACCTCTTTCATTTTTTCTCTTTATTTTCATTGTAGTTGGCTTGCCGCCTTGTTGTTTCTTTTTGTTACCCACTAAAAAGTGGAAGTGGTTGGCCATACCGCCAAGTTTTTTGTTTACATTTACTTTCCTATAGCTTGTTGAAAAGTGGAAGAGGCTGACTTGCCACCAATACCATTGTACTTCCAGTATTTTCAGATTGATGTTATCATATCCCCTTACACTGTATGCTCTCACCTTTCCTGCTCTGGGATCTGGGTGATCAGAAAGTGAAGGGTTACATTCTAGTTTCTTATCTTTCTTAAGCTAATGTTAACGGGTAAAGTTTCATGTGAAAAATTTGGGAAAAAAACTAAGGGGGATATTACAATATCCCAAGAACAACATGAGGATTGGGAACAATATATCTCAATGATGATGACTAAGATTTGATCTAGGATTGCAGCAAGGTTGGGAACAAGATCAATGGATGCAATTATATGATTTACTTAGATTGCATAGGGAGAAGTGTGTGAATTAAAATTTTCTTGTGATGTTTGAATTGCTAAGAGTGTTGGGTCGATGGGAGGGATTTCATTGGATTGCATGGGGGTAGCCTGTAGCTTAATACCAATGACAACGGAAAAACCAAGTCCAAGGAAAAGAGATTATGTGATGATAGGATGAGGTGAGATAAAAGGATTGTTGATAGCAAGTGAAGATAGATAGGGGATTTGGATGTGGTCTCCAAGGACTACATCATGTAGGAATAACATGACTCACTTTGGATATGTTGTGTATGATGAGGCAATGGGATGCTTGTGGCGATGCATGATAGGATGATGTTGTAGGATAGAGAGGATGTGTGTAACGGGTGGATGAATACTAAGAGGTGTCCAAAGCATGTCTTAATATTGATGCCTCTATCCTTGTCAAGTGAAAAAGGGAAAATGGATGGGAAAACAAGAGGATAGATAGGTCGGTCTAGTAGAGGGGATGGATGGGAGGGTGATAGGATAGATATGAAAAAATAATGGATAGGATGGATGGGAGTGATAGGATTGACAAGGCTTGCCCCTAAGTATAGGGTGCTCTTTGATAGGATTATGCATGATCCCACAAATGGGTTTTCATTTTAGTACTTGTCCAAGGCACAATAAGAATGGTTTTCAACATTGTATGATTTATTTTTGTTTCTTTTTTATGTTTTATGTTTTGATTTTGCATTGGGGGGTGTTATTTTGGATTTCGGATGGGAATAGGGATGTAGATGGAGGATTAGGAGAGAGTGGGGGACTTGAGCATCTATTTCCATACATATGTAAGAAGAGCCCGTTGAAAATGATTGTTGCATGTTGGTTTTTATTTATATTTTTTGTAATGTCCCCTTTTTGGGATAACCATAATTCTTGCCCTGATTTTCTGAAGATATCCTTTTATGATGGTTTAGTGTTCAAACTATATTCTTTTTCTCCTTTTCCTGATCAATCATAGGATAAAGACATTCATAAATCTATTCATTTTTCTATCAAATAATCACAATTACTTATAAGGCTCAATAATTGCCAAGCATCTTTATTGTATAATCGTATTATATATATATGTAATTACATACAATAATGTCAATGGAGCAAACATATCAGCAATGTTATAAGATAACTAGTAGCATGCATGATTCATTATTCCCAATGTCATCAATAAAAATTAGGTAACATAGTAGCATCATGTATGAATTATTATTAATTACACTATTATTTAAATCCATGATGTATTTATCAACATCATTATTCAAATGTACAAACATTTATCTAACTTATTATTTAAATTCATAAAATACTTATCTCCTTATTGCTGATCAATTCTGCAGATATCCCTATTTCTCCAAGCTACCGTTCTGTAGAACCTCTTTATTTCCCAGTGATGCCTTTTCAGATTCCTGATTGAATAATACATTCATTCCCTTAATGATGCTCATGGCTCCTAAGAGCATTTGGATCTGCTGTTCTGAAATGTATATATATATATATAACTTAATTCCTGATATCTCCCTTAAAATCTGATATGCCTTTATTTCTTCCTTAGATCTGCCTATTTCCTTTTCCTATTTATTCATGTATGCTCTCACGTTCTCTTTAAATCTGGTCCTAGACCGTTAAGTCTACTCCTATTTACTTCCTATTTTTATGCTTATACACTTAAGACTGCCTCCTTCTATACTCGGTCTAGATCAGCATATGCCTTATTTGAAATGGTTTGGTTTCTTTTGGTGCATGGAATATATTCCTTATATTCTTCTTGCTTAGTCCTCCTTATTCCCTTTGTCTTCATATCGTTCTCACCTTTATATCTTCCCACGATAAGGAGAAGAGATCATTGGAGGTTTGTGTCTCTTTGGAATATCGCTGCCTTCGTACAAGAAAAGGAATCTAGATAGAGAAGACCCTTATGAAGCTCTAAAAATTGACATAGCAAAATATTGTGATACCGGCAAGATTATCCTTCTGGGAGACTTCAATGCGAGGACCGCAAATAACCAAGCTCTTTGTTTTGGTAAGGAAGAGGGGAAAAATAGCAATCCTTTGTGGTTAGAGGAAGAAGAAGATCAAAGTTGGCAAAGAGTATCTCAGGATTCAAAAGGTGGCATTTCGTCTTTTGGTGTAAATCTGTTGGGGTTTTGCTGCCTTCACAACTTAATCATCTATAACCTATGTTCCATTGTTGGGGACGGGGATGGGGGGATGGCAGGGGCGCGTTTCCGGGACGTTTCCTAAGGGGCAATTTTTAGGGGATGGCAGGGGACGGCGACATACAAAATACATATATATATGATTTTTTCAAAATTTATTAATATATTAGAGAGAGAGAGAGGGACAGAGAGATAGATATGTTAATAAATTAATAATTGATAACAACAATATCAATATGTAAGTAAATCGCGAGAGTAGTACTATAACAGCATAAGAAATGTCATTAAACTTTAAAGCATTATAAAATTTATCACAGCAGTATCAAACATCAATAAAACCATGGTCTATCAATATCCAAATGTCTCAAACATGTATCCAAAAGTCTCAAAGTTCAAACATGAAAATCAAAATATTAAATACAACTGTCTATGAAATTAAGCCTCATTCAGGCTATGAATATCCAAAGACTCAGAACTATCTGAGTCACTATCATCCTCTGGCAAGAGTGGATCATCCAATGGTAGCCCGACCAATCCTGGTTGCTCTCCTCCTCATCAATTTTCCTAACATCCTCAGGATCAACATCCCATCGTGCTGCTGGAGTCTGTCGATACTCAGTAGTTTGTCGGTCCTGAAGTCTCAAAGCACTATGAACTGCAACTAATTTCTCAGCTCGTTTTGAAGTAAGCCTATTTCTCTTAATGGAGTGGATGAAGCCATAGGTGGACCAATTCCTCTCTGCAGCAGAGGAACTAGCAATCTGTGAGAGCAAACGAATGGCAAGTTGTTTCAAATCTGGTGTGTCCTTCCCATGGAATTTCCACCATCCAATGGGATTGTTCTGTGCAATGGTGGCCCTATCCGTCCTAGCTTCTGGTTTGCTGAATGTAGGACCCTGAAGATCAGAAAACATAAGCCACTGCTCTCTAAGAACGGTTGCCTCCTCATTGGCATACATTTTACGAAGGGCTGTTGTAAGCCCCTCTATCACCTCCTCATCCTCAGAAGGAAGCATTCGGCCAGGTCTAGGTACATACCACTTCGGATTAAGAGCATAGGCAAGCGTATGAAGAGGGGTATTCATTGTGTTCCACCTCTTTGTCACAATAGGCCTAATATTGTCCTCATAAAAACTCATCTCAGGATCATTTTTACGAATAGCTTGCTTCATTTGGTCAAGCATGCTATCAAAAGTCTCATATATCTCTCCCAAGCTAGGAGAGTCTGTATCTGCATACCGGATTACCGCAACAGCTGGTGATATGAAAGAGCAAATATACCTACAAAAAAAAATTAAAAAAATTAGAACTTTTAAAATACAAAGACTAAAGTAAGACAGTGTAAGTGTAACAAATTCAAAAACAATTTAAATTTTCAGATTTCTTACTTGATATTGGCCCACCAAGTTTCATTAAGTACTCTATCTCTCACTTCCTTGCCTTCACTTGTCTTCGATAGAGTCCACCTTTTCCATTCTGCACAAACAACCATGGCTTGTAGAGCATCTTGGACCTCCAACATCCTCTCCAACAAAATATAGTAGCTAGCATATCTAGTCTCAACTGGTTTGAGGAATTCTTTCTTTGAATAAGATTGGAATAGTGCAAGTGAAGTTTGATGGTTACATACAAACATTTGTATGTTTCTAGCCTCTAAAATTGTTGCCTTCACCCAATCTATTTTGCCAATGTCTTTCAAAGCATTATTCAAAGCATGTACGCAACATGGAGTCCAGAAAATATGTTTGTAAGCACTCTCAATCATCAAACCAGCTAGCTTACAAACACGAGCTGAATCTGTCACAACCTGCACAACATTAGAAGGCCCAACCTCCTCTATGGCCTCCCTCAAAATGCCAAACTGAAAATCAGCATCCTTAAGCTTCCCAGAACAATCAATAGCTCGAAGAAAGTATGAACCAGCAGGGCATGTAACAATAACATTAATAAGTGGCCTATGTCGTATATCACTCCACCCATCCATGACAATGGAACAGCCAGTCCTAATCCATGTTTGCCTCATCTCCTCCATCATCATGGTAGCTTTTGAATATTGTTTGTCAAGGAGGGAGGTACGCAATCTATGTTCTCCAGGGGGGCCATAAGAGGATCCAACTGCCAATATTTCTCTCACCATTGTTTTGTAATAGGGTGACCTTGCCAAATGAAATGGAAGAGCATGTGCATAAAAGAATTTGGCCACTGCATCATCAGCTTGCTCACGTTTTTGCACATTCATTAACCCCATGACTGAAGCTTTCTCACTTGCTTTCCTCTTCCCTCTATCACAACTCTCTCCAACTGATACATTGGAAGAGGCTTGAAAATCAGCTAATGGGCGTTTTTTGTTGTGAATGCTAATCATTTGTTCCTCACTTACTCCAGCCAACCTTGCAAATAGAAGCTGCTGCTCCAATGTTATTCCTGTACAAACTCTAACACCCTTTCCACAGTCACCCACTAGATGGCCTCTAATCCTAGTATAGCTCCCATGGTAATTAGTTTTACAAACATGACAAAACCATTTCCTGCTGCCCCCTGAATTTTTCTTCTTGTTGGTGGTCACATCTGTGGCAAACTGACGCAATGGTTTATTCTTGTTGAAAGGGCCTTTTGCAAACCTTTGAAGAGTGGGTATAGGGCATGCCAAATGGTCTGAAGAAGCATGGGTTGGAATTTCAGAGGTAGAAGAAGGATTTACTGGCATTTCTGGAGCTTCATTTTCACTGTCATTACTGTCAATCTCATGGTCACTGCTACTATTGCTGTTGCTGCTCATTTTGGATGTTTTTTTTGTTAAAAATCTGTAATTTTGTAAAATTGAAACCAAAAAAGCCAAGGTAAAACAAATCAATGAACAATGACATTAAAAATGAAAATCAGAACTTTAAAATTTAAAATTTAAACAATCAATTAAATTATTAAACTTAAAAATTTAAATCAGCATAAAATTGAAAAAGCCCTATGGCTACTTTTTAATTTTATGCTCAGAATAACAGAGAATGCAAGGGTTTAATAATTTCATTTAAAAAAAATTTGCATTCTCTGATATTCTGAGCATAAAATTAAAAAATAGCCATAGGGCTTTTTTAATTTTATGCTCAGTCAGAATAGAATTTTTTAAACTTTCAATTTTAAAACTTTAAAGTTTAATAATTTCAATAATAAACTACCTGGAGATAAGTGCGCTCAGCAGAAGGAGAATATTTTTTTAATGTCGTAGCAGGAGATGAGTGCCGCTTAGCAGGAGGAGAAGATTAAAAAAATATTAATAATGGTGTCGCCCTTGTTTAGCCGTCGCCCTGTCAATCCGCCATTGTTTGCATCTAAGATGGTCGCATGTTTGAGACTTTGAGTATATTAAAAAACTTTGAGTATATTAATAATGGCGTCACCCTGTTTAGCCGTCGGCATGTCGCCCTGTTTAAGCCGTCACTGTTTGCATCTGAGAATTGGTCGCCTATTTGAGTGTGAGTTTGATATGGTCGGCGCTGCCTTGAGTCATGCCGTGCGATCAAAAATGCCATGAGGAAGTCGATCTTAGGTTAAAGTTTTACTTTTAACTTTTTAATAAATTAATAGTTATAAACTTATAACTTATAAAATATAATATTGTCTTCATAATTTTATTATGATATTTTAATATTTTATATTTATAATGTTATTTTAAAATTATTATATAGAAAATTTAATATATTATAATTTAGCAAACTCCACATTAATAATTATTGATTATTCTATTTTTTGATAAAACTTTAGGCATAAAAAAATATTAAACAAAGGAGAGATGGTGGGCCCCGCGAAAAACATTAAAAAATTGATTTTTTTATTGATTTTTAATTTTTGCAAAAGGGGACGGCAAATTGTCCCCTGATTCATTTTCATTAGGGATCTGCCAGTTTCCCCAATGCGTCGAGGATGGGGAACGTCCCTACCTAGAAACATTTCCTGGCGTTTCCTAAAATTTTACAGTCCGGGATCATGGGGGCGTCTTTAGTCCCCTGTGATCTGCGAGGGCGGGGGACAGGGTTTTGGGGGCGGCGTCCCCTGTAACTCTGAACATAAGCACTTTTTCAAGCTCTGGGGCTTTCACATGTCATACCCACAATGGGCGAAGCGTGGTAGACTATGTCATTGGTTCACAAAGCATTATACCAAGGGTAAAAGAGTTGGAAATAGGGAGCTGTCCTATAGAATTAAAATCTGATCATAGCCCTATTTATATAAAGCTTAGTATGAAAGACAATGTCCAACAAAAAGCCTGTACGCAGCCATACAAAGGGGGCAACCTTCAAGACAAAATTCTTATAACTGACGAGAATCAGAACACATTTAAAAAAATGCTGGAAAAACAGTTAAAGGAAATAAAAAATGTTAGCAGCCCAACTAGAAATCAAAGCATTATAAACAGCGACAAACTGATGACAATCATGCACAAGGCTCTCATAGATTGCAAAAGGGCTAAGGGTAGAAGAGGCTCCAAAAATAGCTTTCCAGCAAACCCATGGTACGACGAAGAGTGTAAGGTGGCTAAAAGGAGGCTGAAAATACCTGGTTGCGAACAAATAAACAAAAAATTGTATGAAAAATTAGTAAGATCAAAAAAAGAGGAATACATGATAGTAAGAAGGAGGGAGCTAATCTTTCTTGGAAACATAATCCGAAGGATTTTTGGAGAGAATTGCAGCAGGCTAGAGGTACTACAGAAAATAATATTATAGACAGTCAATGGCTAGAATACGCAAAAAAGTTGTATGAAAGAGACCAAGAAAAAACCCACCCTCCGACAATTAATTCTAATGATAAGCTTTTCTCCACAAAGGATATCAAGGGTGGTATTAAAGCTTTGGCAGTGGGCAAGGCTCGAGATATTGATGGGTTACAAGTTGAATACTTGAAATGGGGATTAGAGCTCTTGGCACCACATATCAAAAAGATTTTCAATAGGGTCATTCAACATGGTTTCCCAACAAACTGGACCATGAGTGTTGTTATCCCTCTCCACAAGAGTGGGGATGTCAACAACCCGTCAAATTATCGCACCATAATGATTAACCCTCTTTTTGGGAAGCTCTTTGGGAGCATGGTGGAGCGAAGAATCAGTCGTTGGGCCAAGAAAGAGGGTAAGAGGGAAAAAGGGCAAGCGGGTTTCAGACCAAAACATTCTACTATTGACCATTTCATCACCCTCAGGCACATGGTTGAAAAAGTTTGGGATAAACAAGGTGGTGAGGTTTTCTGTTGTTTCATTGACTTCAAAAAGGCTTTTGATACAATTCCTAGAAATAAACTTTGGGACAGAATGGAACAACTTGGGATTCCAAAAAAATATAGGGTTGTTGTCCATAGGCTTTTTGAGCAGGTGGGGGCCAAAATCATAACAAAGGCAGGTCTTTCTAAGTGCTTTGGAAGTGACATTGGTGTCAAGCAGGGCTGCCCTTTGTCCCCTACTTTATTCGGGCTATACATAGACAAGTTAGAAGAGTGGTTGGACAAACGGGGAGGAGATGGTGTTCTTTTGGCCACTTATGTGATCAAGTTGTTGTTGTATGCGGATGATCTTACTTTAATGAAAATTTCTGAAAATAGTCTTCAAGAGCACCTAAAAGCTTTGGAACTTTTATGTCAAGATGTGGGGATGCAGGTCAACATCAGCAAGACCAAGGTCATGATATTTACGTTGAAAAGAGCCAAGAAACAAATAAATTTTGAATTTGAGGGGAACACTTTGCAGGTGGTGAATGAATACAAATATTTGGGGCTAGATTTTTGCAACAATCTCAATTGGGAGGCGTGTAGGATGAAAAGAATTCAAGGGGGTTGGAAAGCTCTTTACATGCTCCAAAATAGATGTAGGTCAGCTGAGTTATGGGATTGGAGAACAAAAAAGAAGCTTTTTGGGCTGCTTGTTACCCCGGTGGTTTTATATGGCTGCAAATTTTGGGGCAGTAGCACGTCAGCTGTAAAATGGAAATAAATAGAAAGACTTCAAAAGCACTTAATCACAAGTAATTTCAAAATAAAAACTATGGTCCCTTATGAGATTGTTTTAGCTGAATCTGGGGCCTTTCCAATGGAAATGGCAGCGTTAATTCGCTTATTAGGCTATTTGCAAAGAATAGAGAATATGGAAGAACATCGTTGGCCCAAAATTGTGGTGGAAGAAGAATTAACTAGAAGGAAGAACACGTGGATGAAACAAAATGTCAAGTGGATGGGAAAATGGGGGATCAACATACAAGAGTGTCCAAGCAAAAAAGTCGAGATGAAAAGGTATGTAAAAGAGAAAGTCAAAAACACCATGTGGTTGAAGCAACTTGGCCGGAAGAGTGAGCACTATGTTCTGCATTTTAATCCTACTTGTGATCATGAACAAAATTTTTACATAGGGGCAGATATAAAATGGAAGGCTAAAATGTTGATAGCTCAATTGAGAACTAGCTCGCATCGTTTGAGATGCGAAACAGGCAGATGGAAAATACCCAAAGAGGGGTGGTCGGATAGAATCTGTTGTTTCTGCTCTTCGGGTTTAGTGGAGACAGAGTGGCACTACGTTATGGAGTGCAAAGCTTATGAGGACATCCGATATTGTTACTCAGATTTGTTAAAAGTCAAATCATTAGCGGCTTTGTTTGAAGAGGAAAAGATTGATAAAACAACAAGTTACTTGACCAAAATTCACAGTAGAAGAAACAAAATCAGCAAAGAGATTGAAAACAACAGTAGGTAGTTTGGTGCAGCGGTTTTGCTGTGTTGGCAAAGGCGGTTTTCCGGTTTTATCTCTTGGGTCCCATAGACTGGCTGGTCTCGTGGACGTAATTAAAATCATTCATTCATTCATTCTATGGTTAAAAGGTTGTTCATTCCACAAACTACCTTCACTTCTTAATCGTTGTTTAAGGATTAGTGAATCGCTGGTGTTTGGTTTTAATAACATGATTGCTGCCTCATTTCTTTTGTCTTTTTTACACTTCAGCATTTTTATTCCTCTTATTTTTTACTCAAACCGTTGATATATATTACTTGTTCCCTTTATGCAGCCCTTAGTTAATTGAAAAGCACTTTTCTGTTTAGTTCTTTTAATTACAAAATAAATTGCTGCCATTTATTGTATTCGTTGGCTGCTATTATTTATTTCTACTTGGAGTTTATATTATTGCTATATTTTATTTTAATAATATATATTTTATTTTATATCAGTTTTATATACTTCTTTAATAGGATCATATTATAATAATAATATTTAAACTGTTAATATTTATGTTTTGGTAGTCATAATTATAATAGAATCAATATGATAATTACAATTATAATAATAATATTAAATTGTTAACATTTATATTATATTATATTATATTGTTATTTATTTTATTTTATTTATTTGTTTGCATTTTAATGATTGTAATTGTGGGGGACATGACATTTTTAGTTTAAAGTTGCATTATATTTCACAAAACAACATGAGTAATAGTGACAATGAAGAGGAAGAAATTGAAACATCTATAAAAGTTCCAGTGTCATCAAAGAGTGGAAGTGTTGGGGTGGAGGTGAAAGCCCACCAAATCCATTTGAGTGCCCTTCCATTTCCTTGAAACCATATGCAAAGGGTCCTTTTAACCCAAAAAAACCTCTTTTCCAATTTGTGATAGTTATAGATGCCAAATTTAAAATTTAGGGAGGAGTAAGGTGTGGTTTTTTCACATTTGAGATTGATTTTATAAGGAGCTACACAAAGGTGTAGTCTCATTTTTTCGGTGTTTCATGTCATGGAGTTAAGTTTTTTCCACACATAAAGAAGAATGAGAAGGTAGAGGCTCATAAATTGCATATGGAGGTAGAAAGGAGGCCTAAAGGTGTGCCGATATCAATGATTATTCTAGAAGTGGACAATTATATATGCTTATGTCATCCATAGATGGTAGTGGTAGTAGTGATATTGCCACAAGAAGAAATAGGAAGATTAGTCATAGTGAGAGCCTAGGGACAATTGCAAGTATGTCTAATGTGCAAACTTGAGATGTGACAAAGTCTTGCATTGCCAAAAAAATATATGCCCATGCCATCCCATTTCATGAGGTTCAATCCTCTTCAAACAAATGATCAAAGATGTAGCCTCTATTGGTCTTTCATTTTTCCCCACTAGAGATCATGAACTACACACTACCCTCCTAGACAAAGAATATTTTAGGTTTAATTTGCTAATGGAGGATATGAGATAAGCATGGATCAAGACGAGTTCTATTGTGATGGATGGGTGAACTGATATTAGACATTGACCACTCATTAATGTTATAGTTACATTCCCACCTAACTCTTATTTTCTTAGATTCATGGATTGTTCAAGGAAGCATAAGGGTGCAAACTTATAGTTTAGCATTTTGAGAGAGGCCATAGAGGAGGTTGGGGCCTCATATTTTGTATAGACAATCATTGATTCAAAACGTGTGCAAATTGATTAGTATGATGGTGGAGGGAACTTACAAGAAAATCATTTAGACGCCATGTTGTGTTCATGTATTGAACAATACATTGAAATACATGGAAAATAGATTGGATGAATCAAGTGGTGAAAGAAGCTCTAAAGATATTCAAAAATTCATTTGCAACCACCACACCTCACTTGCTCTTTTTAAGAATTTTTCAAAGAAGAAATTTATTAATTTTGTACAGACAAGATATACAAGTTACTTCATTTTGTTTTAGAGGACGCTTTAGGTGCATGAGCCTCTATAGTTGATGATGGTGAATTTGGAGTGGAGTAGATGGCCTAATCCAAGCTCTACTAAAGGAAAAACCATCAAAAAAAGGATCCTTGATAACAATTGATGGTCCACTATGAGGTAAGGTATTACGGATTCTATTAATAAATTACTCATTTTATTTAAACATTACGTTGTTGGTTTTCTTATTAAATTCCTTATTTTATTGTTCAATGTTTCAACTTTAAAAGTTTTTAACTTGTCGATTAATTTTTTTGAAAAATTTGTTTGTATTTCATAAACTTGTTTGTTCTTTCATCTCACCTATTGTATATGTCATTAGATATGTTGATATGAACTCTCCTAGTTTTGGAAACATTTATAAGACATTTGAAAACATGCTTGAAAAGATAAAGCAAACAATTTTGGCTAAGGATCTTAATTTGGGATTCTATGAATAATATATTAAGTCCATTGTGATGTGCAGGTGGAACATCATGAACATCTCACTTCACATGGAAGCCTTTGCTTTAAATCCCAAATGTTATGCACCAAAGGTTGGAAGGTTGTCTCCTTGTGATTATGAAGATGTGAAAGAAGGCCTTTTAAAAGATGTATTTAGCTATGGAGTCTACAATACTTTTCTCAATGTTTTTTCTTCACAAACTTTCACAGTCCAACATTCTAAATACCAAAGAAAAAGATAGATAGAGCTACATTAGCTCAAATTGATCCTATTGGATGGTGGACATGGCACATGAAGGATTATCCATAGTTTAGGATGCATGTCATTCACCTCCTTTCAAAGATTGCTAATTCCTCTGCCATAGAGAGGAATTGGTCCACATACGGCTTTATCCACTCCATCAAGAGAAAAAAGCTTACCTCTAGATGAGCAAAGAAAATAGTGTTCTTCATCTTTAGGATCGTCAAACTCTAAAGTATTGACAAACTCCAAATTTATGATGGAATGTTGATCTCAAAGACACTACCTAAGTTGATGAGGAGGAGGCACAAGGGGGGATTGGTTGGGATTCCATTGGATGAAGTAGACCCTCACAGTGGCAATGACTCAGAGGACTCTAGTTTTGATGTAGCATCGGGAGTGTTGGAATATGGTGTTGTACACCATTGCATAAAATGTATAATATAATATTGTAATTAAATAATTATTTTGTTGTGATGCACCTAGGTGGTGTGGCTAATCACACTAGGTAATTATTTGGGGACCACTTTATGTTGTATTGTAACATTGAGTTATTATTATTTAATGTGTGAGAGACATGAGATAATAATTTACTATTGGGGAAAATATTTAATAAAGTGAAAAATTAGTACCCAATATTAAATGAAGAGTTAGTGGTTTTGTATTCACATGGCTTTGTGGTACATGGTTTTATCTTACTACTTGGTTGTATTTGTGTGACTTTGAGTCTATAAAAGAAAGCACATGTTTAGTGGTTAAGGTTGGTTGGGTGAATGGACTGTCATTATTTAGTCTTTCTGAGGAGTGCATATGTGAAGCATGGCTTGGGATGTGAGGATTCATGTTTGGACACATGGAGGATGCATTGGAGAGATTTGATACTTTAGAAGTGTAATGCCGGAGAATTTACTCCTTTACATTTTCACACTATGCTTGGGTCCCTTAATTAATTAGACTTAATTAAGCCTCTAATTGGCCCTATTATGCATCTACAAACCTAATTAATTATAATTTATGAAAAGGGAATCATGATTTAATTAATAAAATTATCATTTTTATCACCCCAAAATGAATAGGTCCTAAAAGTTAGGGGCCCATTCACCCATTGAATGGTCCCCTTTAATATCACAAATTCAAATTTTAAATATGCTTTTGGCGTATATTAAGGTCCTAAATTCAAGTTTTAAGTGTTACTTGTAATGTTTAATTTTTGGGAAATTAGAATTTCTATGCAAGGTCTTTTTATCAAATTCAAATCTAAATATCTAGATCTCATATTCAAGCATTCCTAAAACAAAATTATTGTCAAGGTGTCAAGAAAGATTTCAAGCATTTGTTGCAACAATCAAAATCTCAAGCATCATGTCAAAGTTATCAAGCATCATGCATGTTTTGGAGCTAACATTGTGATGTAGGTTTCAAGATCTAATCAAGATTCAAGCATTTCAAGATCAAGATCCACATCAATCAATCCATTTCATGCAAGATCAAGACGTTGGAGAGATGTACTAAGTTTCAGTCCTTCAAGGGTTTCAAAGTAAGGGTTTGGTGGGTTGCAACATAGCAATTGTTCATTCATCATTCCTTTCATGTTTTATTGTTTTATTTCAAGGTTTGGTTACCAAAATGGGGTTTGACCAAAGAAAACCCCCATTCCCCCACTCACCAAAACACACAATTTTTCCCTCTTGTGTGTTTTGTAGATCTTATATTGAAGAAGAATTGAAGATCTATCAAAGAGAAATTTTTCAAAAGTTGTCAAAATTGTCGTCAAGCCACGAAAACTCACTTTCAGAATTTATTGCCAAATTTCCAACTGTGAAACCTGGAGGAATGGAGAGTGTAGACATAGGACTAGAGGACTATGAAAGCAATTTTTTAACCCCTATAGCAAGACCCATTCGCCCTTGGGCAAATAAGTCCCAGAGGACACTTAGCAACAGTATTTTGGTGACAGGTGCAAAAATACTTAACCTTCTTAGATCTTCCCGAAAGTTGTAGGTTATGTTAGATTAAGGTTTAATCTAGTGATTTCAAGTGTTACTTTGCATTTTTTGGTTTATTTACTATTTTTAGTCTTTCTCCCAAAAGTATTGTTTTAGCAGACTTACCCCGTCTTAGGTCAAAAGGAAAACAACAAGATTTCCACCAAGGTTGGCTCACCTAAGGGTTGAAAGTCAACCTTGTCCAAGGGGATCTATTTTTCTTAATGAACTAAGGAAGATATGTGCATTATATCCCCCTTGTTTTTCATGATTATTGATTTGCACCCATTTTCTTATATTTCATTTTGGGGAACCCGACATTGTACATCAAAAATTCTAAAATTGGAATCCATTCAAACCATAGATCTAGGATTTGCATTAGTTTGCATTGTGTTGCATTAACTTTGCATTTCATTTATAGTTGTTAAAATTGCATTAGTTTACATCTCATTTAGGGTTTTAGATTTGCATTTTGCATTCATTAAAATTTGAAAAATTCAAAAATTTGCATGTATATTACATTAATTTTGCATAGTACTTGCATGCTAGTGTGTTTTCAATCATTCATATTCAAAAATTGAATCAAAATTGCATTTTAAAAAGTGTCATATTGTTTATCATTTGTCATTTATTGCACTTGCATTAAAACATCAAAATCTAGAAAAATCGGTCACCAAAAGTACAGTTTATAGTCTGAAACAGGAAACCCTAGATCTGAACTTCAAACTCATTCAAATTTTTGTAACCCCTATGCTAAGATCCATTCACCCTAGGGCGAATCTGTCCTTGTACAAGTTTTGTTTCAAACTTTTGGGTAGTGATTTGTCTCTATTTGCATTCTTTTGATCTATTGTTAACTTTGGGTTTTTGTTTCAGAAATTAGAAAAATTTGTCATTGTTTGCATTAAGTTTAATTTGTCAAATTGAGTGCATTGTTTGGAAATCAAAATTGGAGTTGAAAGACATCATTTTCAGGTTTTTGCATAGCATAATCAGTAAATTATCATGTTTAAAATCTGAAAATTTCTCTCTTTTTACATATTTGTATTGCACTTCATATTCTAGGGGGTTTTGATTGCATTTATCTAGTGCCTATTCTCCATTGTGGGTGCACCTAGGTTTGGTAAAACTTGTATGAGCTTCACAACCTAGTGTCCTATTACCGATACTGTAGTGAGACATAATTCGAGACTCATGCCATCCCACACTTCTACACTCACTGTGGATCTTGAGTTTTCCAACTCTTTCACACATAGTGTTGATACTAGTCAACCCACTATGGACCATAGCTTTGATACCTCATTTCCCATGACCACCCTACCCACAACCAATGTGACTGATGTTGGCACAGTGGTTGTTAATTTCCCTCAAGAAGAACTAAAACAAATGGATGAACATTTAGATAAATTGAAAAACTTTGTGAGTTGTGAATACATTGTTGGTACTGCAATTCACGTCATAGATAACATGAAGAAAATGCTTGATAATGAACAAGGAATAGATATTGTGCATAGCCTAGCTCATATTATTGATAAAAATGTCCCTACAATGACTAGTTGTGCTCAAAATTTAGGGTTCACTCAACATCAAGGTGGAAATCCAATTCCTCCTTCTTACACTAATCCAACTGTTACAACAACTAAACAACCTATTGGCAATGTCAATACCTCCTTAGGTATTTCCACTGGGAATCCCTTTAGTTTTGTGCATTCAAATATCATATCTCCTAATCCATCTCCTCTCACAAATTTGCAATTCACTTGCCCTCCAAATACATATACATCTCCACCTTATTCCCCTCCATGTCACAACACAAACAATAATCTCGTTCTTAACCAACTCTTACAAAATGTTTCATCACTCCAACAATAAATTGTTACATTCAACCAAAATCAAAATGGCCAACCTTCACAATATGTCAAAAGAAACCCTTTGTCCTTGGAGATATTGAGAGCACAAATACCACAAGGCATTGAGATTCCTAGATTTGAGAAATATGGTGGAAAAGGAGACCCTAGTAACCATGTCTCAACATACACAACCTTATGTAGTGACTTCATTTTTTAGGATAAAATCTTGGCTAAACTTTTCCCTAGATCTTTGAAAGACACTGCCTTGGAGTGGTTTTGTTCTTTACCAAATAACTCAATCAGTTCGTTCAATGAACTTGTTGATTCCTTTCTTAACCATTTCCAAGTGCACACTAGTCCCAAGATGACCTTTGCTAATTTAATGCAATGTAAACAAAACAAAGATGGAAAGGTCATTGATTTCATAGCACAATACCAATTACTTTACTCACAAATAAACATTAAGATTCCTTATGTTGACCTTCAAAGAATATTCATTACAAATCCACATACCAATATTCAAGCTAAACTTGAGATGTTGAAGTTTCCCTCCTTTACACACTTGTGCATGACCCTTTGTAATTATTAGAATTTGGTTAGTCGTCGTGAAGCAAAAACTACTTCTAACGCTCCTGAGAAATCTGAAGTCGTGCCCCATAACAATTTCCAACCTTTCAAGAAACAAAATAAGGGCTTTTTACAAATAAATACACCTCAAACAAGTTAACATGTTAACTCCCAAGTGGTTGAACTATAAAAATGAAAAATCCATATCCATTTAGTGAGAGGAGTAGAAAATGTACCCCTTTACCCGATACCATTCACTCTGTCATGTTGCAACTTATAGGTAGGAACTTAGTTACCTTACCTCCTATTAGAGCCATTGATAAAACTAAGCCCTTACCTCCAAACTTTAATTCAAATGCCTTTTGCCATTGTTACTGACAAAATGGACATGATACAAAGCAATGTAAGTGTCTTAAACATATTGTGCAAGACCTCATTGATTCTAATCACATCTAAATTGGTGGTGTTAATGATCAAGGAAATAATTCTATTGCCCCACCCAACCAAAA
Source organism: Sequoia sempervirens (assembly GCA_007258455.2). NCBI lineage: Eukaryota > Viridiplantae > Streptophyta > Pinopsida > Cupressales > Cupressaceae > Sequoia > Sequoia sempervirens. Next base: position 241,999,656 of record VDFB02256132.1, on the reverse strand, counting down.
TTTGCAAACCTTTACCATCCCATGCCAAATCATAATATCTCTTTTGTGAAAGCTACTGATGCCAAGAATGATGTGATGAATGTTGACAAACTTGAAGATATAAATGATAAGAATATAAATGAAAATGAAGGAGACATAGAATGTATGGTCAGCTTCATTGATGTTCAACCTTGTAAGGGTCGAACCAAAATACCCCTTGACATTGATTTCTCACAAAATGACATAATTAGATGTGCACCTGATGGTCCTCTTTACATCATTAGGAGAATTAATGACAAGCCTACTAATGGGATATTAATTAATCTCGTGTGTGTAGAGAATGTGATCACCAAGGAATTATTGTTTGTGCATGAACTTTATCAATATTCTTATGAACAACCAAAAGCATGGATCAAAAATGCATAATGGCTTTGCTTGCCCTATGATAGGTTCAATCACCCTTCCTTTAAAAGTTGGACCGAAACAATTGAGTGTCTCATTCTTCATCATCCCGTCATCAGATCAATTTCGTGTGAAGCTTGGTTATCCATGTCTATGCTCCATGGATGTTGTCTCAACTGTAGTGCATAAATGCTTAAAGTTTCCATTTGAAATGATATATTCTGGCACCATAGTGGCTTTAATCCCATGTCTTCCGTGGGAATTTATCATTGAATTTCTTTTGGCTTGGTTCCTGGAACTATTAAGCCTTGTATGAGAGGACTTCATTTTCAAATCCTATCAAAATTTTAATGCAAAGTGCATAGAAGAATTATCCCTTAGTAACATGCCTCAACCCATAATTGAACCTCCTATCATTGATGAAACCAAAACCAACCCATGATAAATCTTATGCCTATCTCCTACAAAAGACCAAGAGATAACAATACAAAGAAACCTATGGTTGATAATTCCACTCTACAGTCACAACTTGAAAACCATACAAAGAAATAGAAATGCTAAAAGGCGTGGCGTAGACATCATGCTATTGCTTTCAAGCTAAAGAAGAAAATCAGGAAACGAAAATCAAATGAAACACCAATTGAGCAAAAACATGATGATCCTCCATACACTTTAACAAAATAATGAAAACTTCTATGGAAATTGTCATTGGGCCTCCTATTGCTGATTAACTTGGATGATGATGATGGGATTGCTAAGATTGATGAGGAGTATAATGATCAATTCATTGCCTCTTCGCGAACTTAGGTAATGCTCGCAATTAGTCATCCTAACAAGGAATTTGACTCGCCATATTGAACTGAAGTGATGCTCCTAGTGGGCACTTATCATTTGTCCTTTGGCTGAATTCTTTGTTGTGACCTTTTCACATCACCCCATTCAAGATGGGGACCCTAAATTTTTGCTCCATTTGGGTCTTTTGGCTTGATTTTGGTTGGTTTTTCCCGCTGTCTCTCTTTTTGCTCCGTTTATCTTTCCGAGGATGTGCCCATCTTTTGACCTAAATAGAAATTTTGGCTAAGTCTGTGAAATTAGGGTTTTGAATCTTCAGGCTATTTTGAGGTCAATTGAGTTGGCTAATTGAAATCAATCTTTTGTCCTCTGGTCGAGGCTTCCAACGAGGTTCCCCTTTGAACTTTTCACGAGTTCCGACAACTTACTATTTTTAGTAAGTACTTAATTCAAACATTTTCTCTCACTTTTGAAGTAAAATTGCTACTGCTTGGATTCAAGGCACCTCAAGATACTTACACGCAAAATTTGAGCGAGATCTGATAGCTTGCTATTTTTAGCACTCCAGGCTTCAGGAGCAGATTTTAGGGTTTGAATGTTGGAGTTTTCAATGCATGTCACGGAGATCTTTAAGGTTGTAAGACCTTGTAATGATAACATGCAAGCCAAGATGATGAATTTCAAGCAGTTTGACTTGAGCTATTTTTAAAGGAAGCTGAAGTGAAACAACTCTAACGTCAAAACCTCAAGGAAAGATCTGATTAACTTTTAAATTTTTCAATTCTGGGTTCAATTAAGATACACTTGAAAGAAATACGAAGCGAGAGAAATTAACATACGAGATGAACACCAGTTTATGTGGGAAAGCACTGCGGAAAAACCCTGCCAAAAGCCTCTTGTATTACATTAGTAGATTACATACAAAGTCAGACTTATCTTCTGATGTCAATTCTGACAGCGCCACACCATGATCAACCTTGTCACAAGAACATTAAGTTACAATGCTCTCTGAATTGAATTCACCTTTGATCACTCATGTTGTTCATCAAACCATTCATTGAGGCCCGAACATCATCTGCCGAATCTACGGGTAAATCCATATGCGTCACAGTGCGGTGAACTTCCTCACGGGGAATGGCCACAACAACCTAACTGTAGTTCCCATTATGTTCCCCAGTTGGTGAAGACACGCCACGTAGGATAGTCTTAATCGGTCAAAGCATTCAAACTATGTTCACATGTCGGTGAGACACTAATGTGTCTCCTTGATGCCATAAAGCCCAACCGTCGATATCGCCAAGAGTCATCACCTTTGGCAAGAGGCTACACCGAGTTCACAAGCTGTCGACAAAACATAATATCTCGTTGAGACATCATACCAATGATCAATACATGCTTAAGCGCTATTCCGGAAAGACGCTATAAGCTATTTAGCGAGGAAGTCATACGAAGTTTAATCATGAACATTAGCATTCCCATTGGCGAGACTATCGCTATTCACCAAGAGATCATACCGAGACAACCATGTTACTCTGAAATGTCCTACCGTTGGTGAGACTTCATCCATCGTTGAGATTTCTTACCAAAGCCTCCATGTTACCCCGAGACCACCTTTCGCCAGGAGTCATACCGACAACAGCCAAAGCATCGGCGAGACAAACATTTGTCGCCAAGAGTTCTTACCAAACCCTTATGTTACCCCGATGACTCCAAGTGTATAACTATCGGCGAGACATCTCACATCGCAAAGACTTCATACCGAAGGAAAACTTTCGGCCAAGAGTCTCCCCGATAACATCAGTCGCCATGAGTCTCCCCGATAACCTTTAGACACCAACTCGTTGGTAAGAGATCAGCTCGGGCGGTAAGAGATAGAAACTTTCACAGTGATAGCTCTAGTCGGAAAGACAGTAACAAGGTCTTGGCGACCTAAGAATTCCACAAGGTTGCACAAATGCTAGTCGGCTAGACAGTGAGAATGTCACACCGAATTTTCTCTTTCAGAGGTTTCAGCCTGTGAGATTGAGGCACACGATTTAACAATTTTTAGGGTTTGCATGCAGAATTTTTCAACGCATGTCGGCATTCTCTTTCTGGGTTTTCCAAGAGCTTCGCAACGATGTAACATGCAAATGGAACTGACCACTTTTCAGGAACTTACTACTTTTAGCCAGTGCTTGCATGTTGGAGATTTTTCTGGGTTTGAGATCTCTCGGGCAGTGCGACATGCAAACTCATCTGGCAGCTGATTGGTCACTTTTTCAAACACTTACTATTTTTAGCAAGATCACTCCGGCAACTACCCAGCACTTCAGTTTCACAAGCAAAGCAACATGCAACAGAAACGGGGTCAAATGGAGATCGTACAGGCCACACACATGCAAAATCAGTTAAGGGTTTCCGACCCGGGACTCAAATGAGGGGTCAAACACCAAAATCTCTGAAAACTGAGTATCCCATTGTGATCAATATCTTTTAGGGAATCCACTGATAAAATTTGAAGGCAATCTAAGCACTTACTATTTATAGTAAGTGCTTTTAAACATATTTCTAATAGTAGAATTGACATAAAAGGCACGGTGTGAGCAGGTTAGTCATGCCATGAAAAAGTTTGTAAGCGCGAATTTCAAATCAATCAAAGTTGCGAGAAATGAAAATCGAAATTTACTAAAAATAATGGCAAAGCGAAGGGCACAAAATTGTAAGTCATGAAAATGGTGAGAGAACCACCCCAAATGTTACCCAGTTGAGAGCTACTTGGAAAAATGCTAAGGCATTGAAAGTTCCTCCTCCACCCCTGATATGCACCCAAGGTGAGAAAATATTGGAAAGGCATGAAAATTCCTGTCCCCCCTATCAAATGCGCCCAACTTCAAGAGGCATGAAAAAAAAAGTTACTAAGTGTTGGAAAATTCCTTCAGGACCCCCCTAGATGCACCCTTGATGGAGATGGAACTAGGAAATTTTCTAAGTATGTTGAAATTCCTTCACTACCTCTCAAATAAGCGAGGTTGAGAAGATGCTTGAAAGTTCTAAAGTTTTCAAAATTCACAGCGGGACCCTAAATAAGCCCATGCTTTGAAGTGGGGTGGTGAAAAATTCCTAAGGAAGAAATTCCTCCTCAGCCCCTCAAATGCACCCAACTTGCAAGGTCATGGAGAAGAAAATTTCTAAGTATGGAAGTTCCTGCAGACCCCTCCAAATGCGCCCTCAGGAAGTTGGAGTTGGGAAAAAGTTTCTAAGGTGTTGTGAATTCCTCCTCACCCCTCTAAATCGCCCAAGGTGAAGTGGCTAAGGCAAAAAGTTTCTAAGTGTTGGAAATTCCACCTACACCCCAAGTGCCTGTCTTGAGGAGGTTGAGAAAATGTTCTCTGAATTTCTTGAGTTTTACTATTTGTCAAGTCTTTCTTTGAGTCCAGGAGTCAAAATGGCTTTTTGAGTCCAAGTATTGTAACACTAGTCTACATACTCAAATTTTGAATCAAGCAAGCAACTTTTCTTTTATGGGCCCATGTACGTACAAGAATTTGCAAAAAAGTGCTTTATTATCGATGATTTAGATCCCAGGAGGTTTGAAGAATAATCATATCTTGGTGAAATACAATATTATAGAATATACAAAGCAAATCAAAGGACATAGTTAGCCATTACACATTTGAATTTTAAAAATACTTATTAGCAAAGAATAATTCTTATATTTAGTATAAAACTAAATAGGATAAATCTAGATGTTACAAATAGCAAGGTTGGGAATGAGGGTTCCTATGTTTAGAAAGGGGTAACACATCCAACTAATTATCTTGACTGCATTATGTAATCTCTAATGTGAAGAATTGAATGACTATATGTACAATATATAGTTGCCAAATGTTACACAAAAGCAATTATAGAAAATCATATTCCATAACCATGATCACTTGACCTTCCAATTATCAATGGTTGGGTTTCTATTGTTTGGTGTTCTACATCTATGAGCTACAAGTGAAATTTGTGCAAGTACCATGTGGATGAGATTATTGATTATACTAATCACCTCTAAATGTCACACAAAGGAATTTTAAATCTTATGCAATAACATGTAGTTTCTTTGGTTGCTAGTGCTTATGTAGTAGCACAAGATGTCACAAAAGCTTCCACACTAGCTTAAATCACTATGGATGTACATGTGAGATCCCCTATAGGTTGTGTGGTGCTCTAATCACCTGCACTTATGTTTTCAAGTCTTAGATTGAATATGTGTAATCCATGAAACATCCACACAAGGTTTGAAGAGCCTTAGGAATGCCAAGTTTCCTTGATGTAGTTTCATGTTTTTATCTCATTTTTGCTAAACTTCAAAAGACATTTTCAAACCCTTTTCATATACTTTAGATTATTTTAAAGCATTTGAAGATGATATATTCATATTAATGAATGAGTGCATGAACTTTGAATGTCTATGAGATTTAGTATAATTTTATGATTAATTATAGTTGCTAATAATGAAAAATGCCTTAAGGAATAAAACTAACCCCTCTAATGAAGAACCTGTCAACCTGCAACAAAAGGATTCTCAACCCACAACAAAAGGATGATATTTTAGCACAACCAAAGGAGTCAGTTAGCTATAGTGCATGCATATTTCTATAGTAAGATTTAGGTGATGATTTAAGGATTTGAACACAGATACCCATGTGTCACTTCATGTTTTCAATAAACCATGGAGGAAGAATAAGTTTGTTCTAACAGGGAATTGTAGTTATAATAAAGACTTTCATGTTAAGCATATTTTGTTATAACGGTCTTCTTGATTGTTATAGATTCCTTATTGGATTTCAACACTTCTACTTCCACCTGCTTTTATATTTTTGTTAAGTTAAAGACCTGGTCCTCTTCCTGTTTTTTTGGAAGAGTTAATATTTGCTCATAGTTTGTCTATATTTTTTGAATAACAGGGCTCTCATAGACCCTATGTATGGGAATACTCTTGTGAGAGACCAAGATCTAGATTTTGGCATGAAATTATATTGAATATCATATTCGTTCTATTCTATTCTAAGCTCTGTGTATGTTTAGATTACAATAAAGAAGAATATTTTAGTTGCATGATTTCCTTAGTAATTGAAAGGAGATACTGTGGAATATAGCAGCTCATGCAAGGACCAATTGAGGTACTACATAATCCATGTAAGCTTAGATGGTTAGTTAGATTATGAATTGTATTTTTTAATTATAGTTTTCAGTTCACATTACGTTATTTACTATATTGTAATTTCTGAATTGAAGTCTCTAATTTACATTTGCATTAATGCTATTAAGTTATTAATTGAATTAGGTTACACTATAGCATAGAGAGTCACTAGTTACAATCCATGAATGATAAATACCTGTAGAAGTTACAATAACTAGCATTTGTTTACAATGTTCTTTAATTAGGAGTTGTTTCCAATTAAGAAGCTTTTAGATGTGTTTACTTTTGTTCAATCACTTGTACTTAATCAATTAAGGAATTATAGGATTCTCACTTGCATATATAGTGCCAACATCATCTTGAGTTTATGATTCCCTGTTTGAGAATTTAATGAAGCCCCATTTTGAACAATGAATTTCTTAATTTGACAATCTTTAGGTCCATTGAGCTACATGTATGATTATCTACATTAGTTAATTACACATTAGGGGAAACTTTACAAGGTCTTTCATAGGCAATGCTTAGAAATGTACTAAAATTACATTTTGGTAATATTTCCATATTTGAAGCCACTTTTCATGTGAGTCATTGATCATCCAACACTATGTGAATCCTACGCAAATGGAGGAAGAATCAACAATAAAGAAGAGAAAAATATTGATTAGAAGTTCAAAAATGAATTTGAGGGAAGTACAAATTCTAGGAAGGCATGCTACTAAATGACAAAGAATAGTCAGAGACTACATCCAAGTGCTTAGAGGATTGCAGTGTAGTGAATATAAACAACAATACTAGGAGAGTGATAATATATATTAACCAATATAGCTAGAGGAGAATTTAGTAGGGAAGAAGGGAAATCAAAGTTAGGTAAGATCAATCTAATAAGAAAGAAAATATCACCAATACTATCAAGATCACCAATAAAAATATAGAAAAATATCTAGAAAAAAGGGGCAAATATTGATGAAATGTTAAGTTTGTCAACAAGATGGTTGAAGGTTACAAATGTTGATAGGAGTATGACAAGAGTTAGGGGTGAACAAAGACATTGGTGCTAATGGGAGAGTTCCAATGAAGCATGTGCTCTAGAGAGCATTGTAGGTCAAAAGATAACATGTGTGGAAGCAAATATATTTTCTCAAATTGTATCAAAGTTTTTCCTATCATCATAGGAGCAATATATGAGCGCAAGAGGCAATATGAATTGCATGTTCTCTCAATTTCTAGAAGAAGTGCCTTCAAATTTTTAAATATTCTTGAGAAATATGAAGGACCAATTCTAAGAGTGATAAAACAACCACATTGTGCTAAAAAAATTAGTGTATTGACAATGGAAATATAACAAGATATTGCTTGAAAGTTAAACTCCATTTAAATGGTGGGCATGTGCATTTCCACAAAGAAAACTATTCAAGAATTAATGTGGACACAACACAACACCAACCATCATCAATGAAAATTATGGATGATAGTCAACAACAAAGTTTGCAGTTCAATTCTTTAGCAATTTATAAATCAAATTGTCAAGTCTTGTCACTCTTAACCTCAATAAGAGATATAATGACAAATCAAAAAATGGTCCAAGACTACAAACTATTCTAAAGACATGAAGAATGGAGCAATGAATATTTTTTACTCGAGAATCTCAATGACAAGATAGTTGAGTGTTCAACCGACTATATGAAATTGAAATTATACAAAGTGTGGAACAACTTGAAGCAATGATCATGAAGGAAATTACTAAAGCAATAGAATAATACAAATAAGAATGGCAAGGATGAGTTTGCAAATATTATTCATGGAGCCAATGGGGAGACAATAGGAGAGACACTCAATGTGCAATGTGCTAAACATATCCTAGAAAAATGACAAGCATAGATGGGGAAAGGGAAGGGTAAAAGCACAAATTTGTGTCACGGTTTTATAAAGGAATCAACTAACAATGGTCCAAATTTTTAACTTGAATCACTAAGAAGTGACATACATGTTTTGAATTTTGAAATAATATAAACTAATAAAATATTTATTTTTTAGAGTATTTTATATTTGTATTCTAAAAAAAATGAAATATTATTTAACAATAGTCTTTTGTAAAATTGACACTATAATATAGTTCTGATAAAATATTGAAAATTGAAGTTAAACAGGGCGTTGCTCTTTATATAGCAATTTTTTTTTTCCTTCAATTTTTTTAATGAGTATTTATAAGTTAAAACTTTAATGCATGAATTTAACTTTTCCCAATTTTGATGAACACATTTTTTTAAATAATTATTAAAATGTGTATGTATTAAAAATAGAATTTTTCTCATGGGACATCATCTTTTGTCTTAACTATTTATCCAAAATAGAAAAAATTAAACCATCTTGACACAAAATCTTCTATCTAGTACAACATATTTTTTCAATTTTTTTTGATAATTTTTACTATTTTTTAACAAGATAATCAACCTTATATATTGGTGATAATAACCTACTTCTAGTAAAAATTTAAAAAATAAAAAAATAATTAAAATATTAAAAACTGTATATATTTGGAAACTACACTTATAGATCTACAAAAGGGCATATTTTTATATATTTTAAAAAATGTTATTTACATGAGTAGGAGTTGTTTAAACATCATTTTTTTGAATAATTTTATTTTTTTGGTAAATTGACCTTAAAGTGGTGCTACTATGCATTTAGTGAACTCTTTTATTTGCAAAATTTATAGCCATATATAACTTAGCTACAATGGATCTAGCTAGATCATATGTTTGACCAAAATTGATTTTTAGTTAGAAATACTTAAATTCACTTGTGCTAATAAGTTGGTTGAAAGTGTAACACAACTTTGTACTTTTACCTAAAAGCGTATATTTGAAGATGGAGCCAATTCCAAAAATAAGTGGGGACAAATTTGACATGCAAGCAACCTCCTTTTTTAAAGTGGAGATTGAGTTTCATATGGAGCAAAGTGAGGACGCAATCAATAAGCAATAAACTTGTTTGAAAATAGTAAGTATTAGGCATTACTTTATAGTTTTATTGAAAATTGACATAAAAATGTTCGACAAAATAAAAATGTCCTTAAAAATTTATTGGACTTCAAGAAGTTGGTCGAGAAACAATGGACAAAAATCTATTTTCCATGTTAACTCTGAAGCTTGACTTGAAGAACACAAAAAATCAAAGCTTGTGCAAGCCCAATGTGATGAAGTGTTCATCAAACAATAAAAAGTTCTTACCATAGAAAGCCAACTTGGGGATGAGAGAATACAAAATGAGGTCCAAGTGATCTAGATGTACCAATAGAAAATATCCTTGACTAATCCATTAGACACCTCCTCCTCAACAAAAGGTAATGAGACAAACCTAAGGAGTACCAGAAAGGAGGAAGAATGTTCAAAGAAATACCATACACTAAAAGAGAAAACTAACCTTGGAAAACCAATAGTTCACCAACCTCTAGTAAGACCCAAAGAATCTCGTCTCTTAATTGTGGATTGTGGAAACATAAAAGTACTAAAGAAATGCATAATCAAGACATGAGTCAAGATCTATCACTCTTCATTTTAACTAATCCTTTTGTTAAAGGGCATGGTAAAGTTTTTATATTAGTAAACCTTCCCATAACCCAAGAAAAATATGTCGTGCAACTATATTTTTCTACAATGTTAATTGTGGTCTTGTAGCATCGTAAATTGTCACCACTTACAATTTCACACTAGGTTTGGCACCCTCTTTGGCACATGTGCCTAATTATTCTTGTAATGCACTTGTTTTGTCATATTTTTTGGAAACTTAATTGAATCGTTATTTATCGGGCCTGGACCCTAGCACCCCACACCCAGGTCTTGGCTATTTGTGCCTGAATTTTAGAATTTAAATGTCAGTATCAATGTGATTTAGAAAATAACTTTATTTGTTGGCTCTCTAAACGGTTATTTTGAAATGTGTTTGGATTCATATATATAAGTTCTTCCCTCAAATATAGCATCTCTAGCACCTAGACAACTAAGATAGTTAATGCAAAATTAGAAGCAAGATAAGCATTAGATCAAAGATATAATTCAGTATGCAATTTATCAGCAAATCCATGTGCAAGCATTATATGATGTTTCTTATTTATTGTTATTATTATTATGTTCTAACACTTGTAGTATCTTAAGGATACTTATTCATCTTCCTTGTGTGAGATTGACATAGATGCATCGGTCTAATAAGGGTTTTAGATATGAGTGGTAGGATATCATTGTGTTTCATTATCATTATCATTTATCATTTTCCTTTACTCCTCTGAGAGCATGCACTCTAAGTCATTCATCATCATTGTCGTTGTGGAGGTGTGAACACCAACATGGGGTTTGACCAAGGCAAGCCCCTATATGGCACAACCCTTTTCCCTCTTTCTATTTTGTAGGTCTATAGGTTGAAGTGGATTTGGCATCTCATCTCTTTTGAAGGCTCCAAAACCCTAATTCATGTTCTCATGGATTCTTTATTGGAAAATTAGGGCATGTTGATTGTCCAACCATAATCACACTTTGGATCCTAGTTTTCATAGTCATACCCGCCTTCAGGCAGTGCTCAATCTGTATAGGTTCTAAAACCCTAATTCTTGGCACTTTTGGACACAGGTGCCCTGTGCTAGCATCTTTCCTATTTTCTTTAGATTTTGGCATCAGGTTCTTCTCTATATATTCTATCCATATCTGCTTTTTGTTTCTGAATTTCTATTTTGTAACTTCTAAATTCTATCACATAGTCAATTTGATCACAATTCACCTAGTTTGTTACATCACTTCATCAATCACTACCCTCAAACAATCACAAAGGGACCAAAACCCTAACCAACTTGTTTGGCTCTTCCTTGAGGATAATAACCTAACAACATCTTTTCGTTGATTTTGTGTCCCTAATGTTTAAGGTAGAAAGATTGATTTAGGTTAGGATATTTAGCCTAGATCTCCATTTTCCACTTAAGAGGTCTTTATTTCCATGTACATGTCTATATGCCCAACTTTGAGAATCTTTTCTCATATCACAATGTATCTAAGAATCTTGAAACTAGTGGTTTGAAATCTTTGCAATTCACTTTGATGCTCAAAATGATAATTTGAATATCTCTTCTTTAGATTTAATTATTTTCTTCATATATTGTAGTTAAATGACTATTAGGTACCAACCAATCTAGTAAGGACCACATATTCCCCTTCAAATAATAGCTTTCACACGTGGAAACATTTTTCTTGTGGCCTTCCAAATAAAAGAGATTTTATGGAAACATCTATACAACCTCCAAAATGCACCATTTATTGTATTTATTAATTGATTGCAAATAAAAATCTATTGTATTCTAATTTTCAATTAATTAATAAATATGGTCAAATGTGCATTCTGGAGACTAAATAAACAATAGTGATTTTATGACTCTTTTATAATTGTCTCAACAACTTCACATCAATATTAACATAGACATACTAAATTAGTTGAAAAGCCACATGGACTTAAGCACACAAAAAAGTATTAATTGTTAAAATGAAAAAATCAATCCAAATAAAAATGACTAGAAAAATAATATTATAGTGCTCAAAAGAGCAGTGAAAAACTAATCTCCAAAAAATACCATGGCCATTGCAAATAAGAAACTATATTGAGAATATCATATTAAGAAAATGTGATATAAATTATTTTTCAATTTGGAAAACTAAGAGTTGCATAGACAAAGATATGGATACAATATTTGATATTGATATAGTTAGAATTAGATAAAAATGTATCATAATATTCAATAATGGAATTGATATGTGGCTATAATTTTATGGATATATTGATGTCACTCTTTTCAAGATGCACATCACAGAGCCTACTAAATCCATTCTTATAATCTACAAAGAAATGTGACAAGAGGTGAAGATTGAATGGACATATAGTTGAGAATATTTTTTTAAATGGCTGCCAACTTATTATGCTCCACATAATGGATGAAGTCATTTGTGCTTCAATTTCTTTCATTTGATTCAGAACTAGAAACCTATAAATGTGATGTAAAAAATATTGATAGAGACAAAAATAAAAAAAGTTAAATAAAGAATCTAAATTAGAATATAATTCATGAATGTCAAACTTGTGACAAAAGAATAAATTGTCATTTTTTAGATGTTTACTTGTGACACCATGGAAGTTCCACCATTTCACAAGGTCCATTTTATTGTTATTTTTCATTAGATCAACATTTGCATAAGTTCTATCAAAGAATGCAAAGATCCCAAACCTATTTCAAATATGTACTACAACTTTAGTATATGTATGCAACATCTCAATGGCCTTTCTATATCTATCAACTACCTCCATATCCATATATTGTGTTATTTTATTTAGCATTTCCAACATCTTAACACACTAGAATTTGGGATTTTAAGAATATGTCAAAAGATAAAGGGGTTCTCATTTTATCCTTCTTTTTTACTCTCATAAATATGCTTGTATTTATTTTTAAAGTCTTTGATTTGCTCCACCATTATGTCTATGAAGCCATAAACACCATTCAAGATTTGGTTCATTTGTCACAACAAAAAATGAGGGCATATATCAACTTAGTGGAAGAAAACAAATAGTCTACTTGATCCCACTAATCATTATTAAGAATGTCGATCTTAATATTATTTTCTCTTAATTTGGAATTGCCTCCAAACACAAAGATCACTAATCACCATGTTTTTTAAAGTTTGTTTCAAATCCACAAGCCTTTTCAAATCAATATATAATATGTAACAAAGTGAATCTTGTTCAACTTCAATATCAAATAAATGAAGTTAAAAAATAGTAAAATTTAAATAAAAATCCTCTATGAACATTTGAAAAGAATAATTATTTTCAAAATATGAAATATAAAAAATTCGTAAGTAAATTTTGAAAAAACACCTATAGACACCTAAAACATTACCTTACTCAACCATACCTAATTTTAGCCTATCTTGAGTCATTAATTAAATAAATAATAATTAATTAATTAATTAATTTATCTATCACCTTTATCCAATGTTTTAATTAAATAAATTTTACATTTATTTAATTAAGTCTATCCTTATCCCCAAATCCTCCAACTATTTTTTTCTTTTTACACAGGGTATCCCTACAACCCAACCCAAAACCCAGAGGGGCGAGCTGAGGCGAGACTAGCCCCCTATGAGCGGAACGCTACTGTTCCCTAGCAGACCCACCTCTTAAATCCTCCAAGTAAATTAATTAATTAATTTAGGTTAATAAATCTCAACCATATTTTCCTCCATATTTAATTCCACTTTATCCCTCAATCTTTGTCCATTTAGTCATAACCATTGGTTCCATTCACATGGATAACAATTTGAATTTGTCATCATGTGACAAGTGTCCCCTTCACATGTCTAACTAACTCCTTGTCTAGATTCATTTGTCTAGATTCATTGAATCTAGATACTTTTCAAAAGTCAAACTAACTTTCATCTCATTCCTTCATTTCATACCATACCTCTTAATTCAATCCATTCACATAAAGATGTCCAAATCATAATCCTAAACCTAGCCCTTATCCCTCTTGTGACACTTGTTACATGACTACAACTTTTGATCAAAGTCGTAAGCCTCATTTAGTCCTAACCATCCATTAACCAATGCATCTTGTCCCTTGATTTCTCTCATGGAAATTCTATAAATGAGAGGCCTTCCTTCCCAATTGAGCATCTTCCATATTTATATCCTTATGTTGCCCAAATTTCTAATCATTTTTTTCTCATCAAACTATTATGTTGTTGCATTTTCTATCTACTTCTTCCATAGTCTATCTTATCTTCATCATAACATCATCCTACCCATTTAATCATTCATCATATCAATCTTATCATCATGTTGTTGGTTTGATAAACAACCACATTCCTTTTGTTGAACATATATTGTCATTGATGTCAAAGAAGTAATGACAAAGGAGTATTGTCCTTGATGTCAAAAGTGCTCACTGATGTCAAAGGAGTGATGACAATAGTGTCAATGAGAATTAAATGTAATTGTATTGTCATATCAAAGAATTTTGAGAACAATGAAGAAGATTGATGTAGTATGCTTGAAATATCATGTTCGTATCTATTATGTTGATAGAAGTAATCCAGAAGTTTGGTAGAAGAGTTTTCTTGACTTCTTAATGGATACAAGCATGATATTCCAATTCTATCAATTAATGGATTGTGATATTATCTATTATGTATCTATGCTCGTATCTATTCTATATCTATTCTTCTTTATGCTAATGACCTTATTTTGATTGCTAAATTTGCTCATGGGTTGCAAGAAAACTTATATGACCTTGAACATTTTTACAAAGCAATGGGGATGAAAGTCAATATCAACAAGACCAAAGTGATGATTTCTCCAATAGGAAAAAGAAGAAACAACATAAGTTCTACTTTGAAGGCAATATTCTTAAAGTAACATAGTACAAGTATCTCAAGATTGACTTCAACAACAAGCTTAGTTGGGAGGGTTGTAGAAAGAAAATAATTTTGGGAGGATGTAAAGCATTATATGCTCTTCAAAATAGATGTAGAGAGACAAAACTATGAGATTGGAAAAATAGTCATATTCTTGTTAGGATTTTAGTGCTTCCAATAGTGCTCTATGGGTGTGAATTGTAGGCCATCAACCTCATAATCAAAGTGGAAACAAATTGAGAAAATCCAACAATGCTTGGTCAGAAGCAAGTTCAAAATAAAAAGCTCAGTTTCTTATGATATTATGATGAGTGAAATAGGGGCAACTCTAATTGAAGCAATTGCTATGGTGTGTCTCATAAGATTTAAAAAGAATCAAACAAATGGAAGTAGGTAGATGGCATAAGGTTGTTTTCAATGACATCTTGAGCGAAAGAAAGAAGACTTGGATGAAGCTAAACAACAAATGGATGAGTAAATGGAATAAATACTTGAGTGCATGCCTCATGAATAGCAAAAAGATAAAGGCTTTTGTTATGGATAAATTCCACAAGCATACATGGGGTAAAGTGCTAGGGAGAAAGAATAAGTATTATATTGAAGAGTTCAACCTCACATGTGATCATCAACAAAAAATGTACATAGGGTCTAGTATTTCCTAGAGAGCCAAAATTATTATTGCTCAGTTAAGAACTAACTCTCATCTACTTTGATGTGAAACAAAACAGTGGAGAAGGCCAAAAGAAGCATGAAAAGAAAGGGCGTGTATTTTTTGCAATATTGAGGCAACAGAATCAAAAAAATACTTCATTATGGAGTGTGATGCCTTCCTGGACATAGGGACAAACATGTAAATATTTTGACAGCTGGTTGTTGGTATAGTCTATTCAGCAAGGCTACTATTGAAAAGTTATGGGAGCTCATCAGCATCTTGAATAGGAAAAAGAAAGAAATGAAAAAGTCAAAAATAACAAGGCTGACTGTCCCATAAACTATTTTTATCCTTGTAGAAGTTGAAAAAAAATTCTTTCTATGAAATGGCTTAGCCACTCAAGTGAGTTTTTTGAAAAATATATGTCTTTGTGCAGGGATGCATGGAGGAACATGCGCACATCACAGTGAGAAGATAAAATTCAAAAAATTTAGAGACAATGTACAAGCGTGCGCCTTAGAGACATGCTCACCTCAGGATAGGGCATGGCAACAAACGCGCGAGGAAGAGCAAGCACACATAGGTGAATCAAACGGGCATCAGAAAAGGATCCCATCATACAGTTACGCGCATCTGAGGTGTTAGGATGCACATTAACATGGGATCCGTGTTATCATTTGGGCGGAAGAATAAGATGAACTGCAACCTAGCTTTCCTTTTATGCCTTGGGTGAAGATTCTCCATGGTTTTGACATCAACTTTATGTAATATAGAACTCAGAAAACATACAAGGAAATAAATCCATGTTAATGAATCATACAACAGAATAATCATTTTGATTAAAGATCAGATTGTGCCAGAGTAGCTCTTCCATGTTAATGTGCATCCAGAATGCTGGATAGACATTGTCTCAATGAAGAGATGTGATTTTTCAGAAGTTAAAGAATGTCCCTATATAGAGGCAATACTCCATACAAAAGTCATTCAAACATTGATTCCAAAACAGAAATAAATGTCATAAATAATTTTATCATACAAACATAGATCAAACATAGATCAGTTCTAAATGACTTTTTAGAGGCAGGAAAAAACAGATTATATAGGCGATTTGTGGGCAGGGCCTAAATTTGATGGCCTTATAACATCACTTTGAAGTTGTATAGTCTCTTTCATCGCCCTTTTTATCTATCAGTTTGACCAAATTCAAAGTAGAAAATTTTAGTATTCAATCAAGATTTCCCTATCGACATATACATTGCACTCTACTGATATAAAACCTTGCTGTAAGTTAGTACGGATGCGTTGAACTCAAGCATTTCATATTAAATTTTTTGATGAAAACACCGTCAAATTGTGATGAAAAACCTGCTTTACTAAGAGGCTTGTGATTCAAGGATAACCGTTGAATGTCAATGGAAGATTGAAACCATATTCAATGTCAATCGAGAACCCCTAAAACCATATTAAAAAATGAAAGGTACTGCTGAAATATAGAAATCTATTTGCGATTAGGCGCTGAAACCCTGTCGCTCTACTGCCAAACGATGAAGGATGAAGAAATAATAAACCATTAAAGACCTATTCACGCATGAACACTACTCCCTTGGAATAGGGCATAAATTTGATGGTCAACCCTGTCTGTCAATCAGGTTTTTTGTGATGGTTATTTTTTCAAAAAGTCGCTCTCCAAATTCTATCGACCCGTGTTAAAACGGGCGACAATACACACAGAGGACACTTTTATTAACCAATCTCAGTTCGCCCTAACCAAAAGCACGCAACTGTGCATTACAATACGAAATTTTGAGCATTGAAACCCGTCTCAGTGGGTCAATGGCGCGTAGCTAGGGTTTTTATTTCTTCTGCCTGCTCGCGCGCTTAGGGTTTTCTTTCTTCTATCTGCATGCACGCTCAGTACTGCCCTGCAAGTTTCTTACCATGGTGCAGTTTTCTTATTTTAAAAAATGTTGACCTGTAGATGGATGCGCGACAGTACACTGTAGGAGCAATATTTGACTTATTGTATACCGTGCTTCTAAATTTAGGGGAGAGTCACTTGAGTATGTTTTAATATATATATATATTTCTTTAATCTTAGAGGGTATTCCTGGTGGGACTTCTCTTAAGTTTCTGTTAGAGACGAGACTAATCCCCTTTGAATCTTATGATAACTCGCAGTGGACCCACATTGGATAAGGCTGGGTAAGTCGGGCTTGAACCTGCATTGAATGTCCATGTCTTTTCACAACTTGACCAACAAATTATTTTAATAGTTGTGATAGTATTTATAGATTTAATATATAATATTTTTAGTAGTATAGTATCAGTAGTGGTAATTTAGAGTTTTGATGTTGATCATGAATACTTATAATTTAATGAAATGTATTCACTTAGATT
The DNA here is from genome assembly GCA_007258455.2 of Sequoia sempervirens. Classification (NCBI taxonomy): domain Eukaryota; kingdom Viridiplantae; phylum Streptophyta; class Pinopsida; order Cupressales; family Cupressaceae; genus Sequoia; species Sequoia sempervirens. The sequence continues at coordinate 241,981,817 of VDFB02256132.1, read as the reverse complement.
AAAAACATCAAATTATCTTATATCAAATTAATGCATCAACAAAACATGACTTACTGCATAATTATTGTAACTTAATAAGTATTGTTTATTTTATTTTGGGGGTACTTTTGGACAACTCAACAAAATGTATGTTAATCTGGCATCATATTTAATGATGTGTCCCTGAAACTTTAATTATAGGTAGGGTCTTGCCATGTAAGCTATTGTAAAAAAATTGGGCATAATTCAAAATTATCATATATGATTTTGAGGAGCATTAGAATAGAGTGTCAACTACCAAGTCCTCTCCTTTATGATGTGCACTTCTATAAGCACATATCTTCGATATAAACCCATTAATGTTCTTTCTAATGATGTGTTGAGTCTCGCCTATTAAATACCAACTTTTTATGCCTTTGTTGAGTTTTTAAAATTCATTTTTCAAGTGATGCAAAATAAAAAAATGTGGTAAGATTACATTTCAAATAAGGTTGAAGAGGAAACACCCTACAAAACAAAAATTAATTTAATATTAGACAATATGTATTTGCTATTTACATTTTTATAATATTTTGAAAGATGGCTCACAATCATGTTGAACAAAATTACCTAACAAAAGATTAAGATGGTATTCAATTTAAGACTAATATTTTTTATTTTTTGATTGGAAATATATCCTACAACTATATGTCTGTAGATTCCAATTAAAGTAGAGACAAAATAATACAAGTACATAAGAATTGAAAAGGTTGAAACATAGACAATAAATTTTATAAAAAATTTTAAAAAGAGTTGTATTCAAAACTACAAGAAATCAACCTAACACCTACGATAATGCAAAAAAAATTAACAATTGTGAAGTTTCGACTCATAGAAGTACAAACACATAAGAGGGAATGCTTCAATAGTGATTTAGAAGCAAAATAAACATACTAAATTATACCATTAAATGAATAACGAATTCTACATTTATCATTAGAAACTAGTTACAAAATGATTATTTATAGTATTTACAAAATTATTGTATGAAAATAAACAAAAAAATATTTTTATTTCTACTTTAAGAATAACATGATTGCATGCTATGCAATTTTAATTTTTTTCATGCCAGAGGTATCCCGCGACCCAACCCAACACCCAACTAGCCTTGCCTTGGTCTTACCTTTTTTGGCCAAGTTGGGGACCGAGAGGGGCTAGCTAAGGCGAGACTAATCCTCTAGAGATGCATGCAATCACCCACAAACCATGTGCATCGAGTAAGCCCAAGCCTCAGAGTCGAACCCGAAACCATGCTATGCAATTTTTATTACAAAGTTATATCCACTAGTTCTAAAATTGAACTTCAACAATCTCTAATTAAGTTGTTGATTTAAACTATTACAAACTATCACTTAAATCTTGCATCTTTGATATAACAATAACTAACTCCTCAAACCGTCCATTTTGCTAAAAATAGAGAACACTTAAAACAATGTCAACTATAAAATGCTTCGATTAAAAAGAGAGAAAGTTTAAAATACTCCTGGCTAAAAACAACAAATCTTAGAGTATGTTCTCCTTGAAAATAGTGATTGTTAAAAATAGTATAAACTATCTTTAGCCCATGCTTTTGGATAGGCAATTCTAGATGACTTTAATGATTTTGTAAGTTTTTTAAAATCATGGCTAGCCCTTCAAAGACATCGAAAAAAACCCTAAAAACAGATTTGACATTTTGAATCTCTTTCATAAGCATGCACCTCTTCTTTGCATGTGCATCAATGCACTATATAACAAACTTTGCACTTATAATCTTGATTTTCTCTATATAGGTGTCCACTTCATAACCACTTACGCATCTATGAACATAAATTGATTTTTTTTTTTTAACTTTGGAATATCCCTTGGGTAAATTGTGCATTTACAACATAAACTTTGAAACTGAACTCCTCCGATGAGGTGCACCCTTGCAAGCTAGGAACTCACCTATAAGCTAATGTTTATTTTTCTAATTTTGAATTCAAAATTTCCCTTGTGCACCCTTATCCCTCAAGGGCACACTTGACAAAAAAAAAATAACATTTGATTTTTCCCTTACTAAGGTACACCCTTGCTCACTACATGCACATCTCACTACGAGATTGAATTCGCTTTGAAAGCCCATCTTTTTTCCTTTATGAGGTATGCACCTCAACTCTAGGCATACATCTCATGATTTAAAAAAAAAAATTGAACCCCCAATGAATTCTAGTGTGAACCTATCTATGTTCCTAACATTCTATTTGAATATGTGCATTTTCATCTATAGGTGTGCCCTTCATCTTCTAGTTTTCACACTTCTGAAGTTTGAAAGCACAATCTTTTGCAAAGGTGCACACCTTTGAGTGTCACACATGCCTATTAACTAGCCCTTAACTCCAAGCTTGATAAAAATAATTCATTTTCTCTTCTTTTAAGTGTATCCCAACCCTATAGGAATACCCCTCTATATTGAGCTTTGACCTTACGTGTTCTATCCTTCACTAGCAAGCATGCACTTCTCTCTCAAACTCACTTATATACACTATTTCGTAGTCTAAGGCATTCCCACTTCAAACATGCATAATTCAAGTGTGCCCTTCACATGCCATGTGCACCTTGAATAAGAAACTATAAATTTGAACCTTTCATTATGAAGTTCATTTTCCCATCCAAGACATGCACCTATACAAAGATTCTACATTTAAACTTGCAATTGATTTTCCCTTTATTAAGGTGCACTCTTGCAAGCTAGTGTGCGCCTAAAAACCATACTTAGCCAACTTCTTGTTTTGAACATCTCCTTAATTCTTCCATGCAATTGACTAACTTTTAAGTGTTG